>JBBYHO010003073.1:0-14281 GCA_038382025.1 Adansonia gregorii | reverse complement strand
CTAATGAGGATAAAATGAGGCATTTTGCACATCAAAGGGGCATTAAGGCATCCAAATCTTAAACGACCACAACCAAAAGCCATAATAATGCATGATAATCCTAAGAAGGTGATGGAAACATAGAGAGCTCACTAAAATGATGAAAATGCTAAAAACTAAAAAATGCAAATGATAGAGTAAGAAGCTATACCAACAAACTTTAAGTTTTGGCCAAATGGTTGGAGCAGTAGAGATGGCTTGAATTTCCCTCTTTTCCTTGTTTTTAATATGCAAGAAAAAAAATAATGAGGTTTTGGTTCTAGTATGAATGAGGGTGATTTTTAGAATTTGTAATGGTTAGGAATAAGTGTATTAGGGCTGTTTTTGGGTAGTGAGTGAAAAACTACGGGATTTTAGTTTTTTTAGTGTAGGAATGTGTTTTAAAAGTTAAAAATGAGCTGGAATCTAAAACGTTTTTAGTTAAGATAGAAGTGGTCCTTTTATACTACTTTTTGGAGCCAAATTGGAGGTGTTTTGGCCATTTCTCAAGGGGGACAAGGTGATGTCAGCATGGTGGCTATAAGGAGCAACTTGCTGCCAATGGGATGGGTATAGGGGTGGTTTAAATGCTGAAATGATTTTCTAGCAAATAGGGTGACTGATGGTGATATTGGTTAGCAAGCTAGGGAGTAGGGATATCATGTGATATTGACCTTTTTTTATCTAATTTAGACTTCAAAAAAAATGTTATGATTAATTTAAAAGTCTAAATTCGTAATCTGATATGTGTATTAATCTTGCCTGATACAAAGAAATAAGTTAAAATCGAGTTTTGGATTAATACTGGATAAGTAAAAAATGCTCGGACCGTGAAAATGGCCCATATGTATCGATACATTTGGTCCAAAATCCTTGATGGTATCGATATAATGAACATTGTATCGATACAATGATTATTGTATTGATACTATGAACCTTTGTATTGATACCATGAACCACTATATCGATACATTTCTTTACAGAATGCATGTTTTGGTCTTGGTATGGCCTAGTATCGATACGTGAGGTCCTATGTCGATATGGAGGCTCATGTATCAGTACATCTAGATGTTGTATCGATACAAATAGGGACATTTCAAATTTTTGGATCATTAGAGCATTATATCGATACGTGAGAACCATGTATCGATACATTCAAGTATAATTATGAATTTTCTCATATTTTTTATCCCTAGAGACTTTGAACTATGCCATTTGATGCCATATCTTTGCATTTACCTTTGATATGATCCTAGGCCTTCTTGACCTCCTCAAGATACTTTTTCATCGGGTGACAATGCCTCTCAGCAATTATCGTCCCTTTTCATTTCCATGCTCCAAATTGCTACAAATTAGCTTGGGCAAAATAAGGTGTCTACAACTACCCCTCTTTGATTGTTGTTGAGAATCAGGAATAAGGCAAAGACAAATAGACACTATTTTGTCTAGGATGGATTGGCGCTCTCTAGAACACTAGGGTGTTAGGTTTTCTAAGGTTTAACCCCTTGAGGCAAGGGCAAAGTAACATGGATTTTTGATGTGGGTGCCACCAGCTGGTGCAGGCTTTGACTTGGACTTAGGTACAACTAGCTCGTGTTGGCTTTGACTAAGGCTTGGGTGCCACCAGCTCATGTGGGCTTTGACTCGGGTGCCACCAACTTGTGCAAACTTTGACTTGGACTTGGACTTAGGTGCCACTTGCTCGTATGGGCTTTGACTTGGGTGCTATCAGCTCATACAGGCTTTGACTTAGACTTGGGTGCCACCAGCTCGTTAGGGTTTTGACTCAAGTTCCGCTAGCTCATGTGAGCTTTGACTTATATTTAGGTGCTACCAGTTCGTGTGGGCTTTGACTTGAGTGTCGCCAACTTGTGCAGGCTTTGACTTAGACTTGGGTGCCACCAGCTCATATGGACTTTGACTCGAGTGTTGCCAGCTCGTGCAAGCATTGACTTAAACTTAAGCGCCACCAATTCATGTGGGCTTTTACTCGAGTATCGCCAGCTCATATGGGCTTTGACTTGGACTTGGGTGCCACCAGCTCATGCAAGTTTTGACTTGAACTTAAGTGCCACCAACTCATGTGGGTTTTGACTCGGGTGCTGCCAGCTCGTGCGAGCTTTGACTTAAACTTTGGTGCCACCAACTCATGTGGGCTTTGACTCGTGTGCTACTAGTTCGTGCGAGCTTTGACCCGGGTACCATCAACTCATGCAAACTTTGACTCAGACCTCATGCGAACTTTAACTCAGACTTAGGTGCCAGTAGCTCATATAGGCGTTGACTCAGGTGCAACGAGCTCATGTGGGCTTTAACTTAGACTTGGGTGCCACTAGCTTATGTGGGCTTTAACTCGAATGCCGTGAGCTTATGCAAGCTTTAACTTGGACTTGGGTGCCACTAGCTCGTGTGGGCTTTGACTCAAGTACCGCCAGCACGTGTAAGCTTTAACTTGGAATTAGGTGCCTCTAGCTCGTGTGGGCTTTGACTCGGGTACCGCTAGCTTGTATGGGCTTTGACTTAGATTTAGGTGCCACCAGCTCACGTGGGCTTTAAAAAAGGGTGCCACTGACTTGTGGGCTTTAAAAGGAAGTGCCACTGACTTATGGGCTTCAAAAAAGGGTGCAACTGACTTGTGGGCTTTAAAAGAAGGTGCCACTGACTTGTGGGCTTTAAAAAAGGGGTGCCACTAACTTATGGGCTTTTAAGGGGTGCCACTGACTTATGGGCTTTGAAAAGGTGCCATTGATTTATGGGCTTTTAAAAAGGGTGCCACTGACTTGTAAGCTTTTAAAAAGGTGCTATTAATTTTTTTTGATAAAACCTCTAATACAAGTTTTTCTTAACAAAAGTTTACGATAAAATTTCTCGATAAAAAGGGTTTTGGCACTAGTTTTTGGCAAAATTCTTGACAACACTTCTAATGACTATTATCAACAAACGTTTTTGACAATAGTTTCTAGACAACAATTTCTTTACTCCAGCCCTTTGAAAGTAGTTGCTTAATAAAAAGGGTTTTGACATGAGAAGAAAAAGACCTTGCCTGAATGATGCTTGGTTTGCAAAGCTTAGAGTTCTTGCCAAGAATTCCTTAGAGGTTCATCAAAGCTGGCTGGAAGTAATATTGTAAAAATGATGATGTAAGATGATAATGTGAATGCATGATGTGAAATGCTATCATGATTGCATGATGTGAAGTTTAATACGGGTGAATGCATGATGTGAAATGCTATCATGATTGCATGATGTGAAGTTTAATACGAGAGATAGTCATAGTTCTCCTTGTATGTCATTCAGACCCTTATCGAAAAGGCAATTCGTCTTTGATGTGACTGTAAACAAAAATTTTCCTAATCCAATTGAGGATTGTAGGTTATCCCTACTCCACTAGGGATACGACCAAAAATTTAGTCTCAAGAATTTGGACTGTTGCATTTCCCGATTTGGGAGGCTCAATAATTTTCTTGACAATTAGAAGGCATTGTCAATAATTTGGAGATTATTTGCTTGATTAAGTTGATGTCTCTGGTTTTGATAGGATTCCAATAGAATGCATGGGTCAATTTTTGGTTAGCTTAAAATGGCTTTTCTTGAGATGTGGCTTGTGAAAGCAAGAAATGGTTTGGTGTATGGTTATGCCAAGTGAGTGTTTAGACTGCTAAGTGCATAAGCTTGATGATTGGGGTTTAAGTAGAGTTTTCTACGCTTTTTTTCTTTTCGATGTAATGTCAAGATGTCCTGATACATATTTTAGTTGACTATTAAACATTATCAGTTAAATGACCACTATAATGTGAAGTGTACATGGGTTAAAAAGACAAGGCAATATTTATTCATGACAACAAAGAGATATAACTAGATATATCTTTTGACAAATAAGTGATAGGGTAGCAAGAAAGATGATTTTTTGGGCAAAAGATGCCTCTGACAATGATGAAATGGATGTTCTTTAGGTGCTTTTCAAAATCTTTCTGGAACAATAAATTTGCCTAGCATGAGCTGATCTTCAAAAGATCTCTAGGATTGCTTTGCATTGCTTTGTAAGTGATCTTATTCTATGCCCCATCAAAATTGATCTTTTCAAGTTGCCTTTGCTGGTTTTCAACTGTGGTTGGGTCGATTGCTTAGATGTCTTTTTTAGATTTTCCTTTGAACCCCTTTTTGTTTTTGTTTTGTTTTCTTTTTTTTTGTTGTTTTTTTTGTTTTGTCTTTTTTAAATGATGCCTTTTCAGGTTATCGTCCTTTCGGTGTAATATTTCTTGACGGAATCTAAGTTGACTAGGTTGGGCAAGACATTGCCATCTATTTCTAACAAGATAAGGGCTCCTCCATGGAATACTTACATTATGACATACAATTTTTTTCAATTAGGGGTCCACCTACCCTATGCATCTTTATGAATTAGGAAGATCTTCTTCAATACCAATTTTCTTGAGTGAAATTGTCATGGGTGCCTCCTTTTGTCATGAGCTTAAATCATACGTCTTTAATGCAATTGACCATGGTAAATGGCTTTCATGCATTTTTCCTCAATGAGGTTAAGCTAGTTGTATCTGTTCTTGACCCATTTAGCCTTTCCAAGTTTGGTTTCTATTAAGACTCCAAGAGAAGGGATCTTGACTTCAATGGGCAATATAGCTTCCATTCCATAGACGAGGGAGAAACGGGGTAGCGCTCGTGGAAGTTCAAACTAAGGTCTGATAGCATGAAGTGCAAAGGATAGCTTCTTATGCCGATCTTTGTAAGTCTCAGTCATTTTTTTAACTATTTTTTTGATGTTTTTTGGCCACATTGACTACACCATTCATTTTTGGGTGATGAGGATGGAATTATCATGCTAGATCTTGAAATGTAAAAGGTTTGGTGGTTATGAAGCTTTCTTCAAAACCTTTTTCAGAATCAACTTCAATAGTGCAAATTGACATTTCAAAATCGATCTTTAAAGACCCATCAGACATATCCATGTCACTATCATCAGGACACCTAAAAGGGTGAGGAAATAGATATTGCAAAAGGTAAATATACAACCAAAGAATTTGGATAAGAATGAAGACAAAAGAGTAATTGAGGCAAAGAGATTGAAAAGTGATGTAGGCACGCAATATGGAATGATGTAAGCAAAAGCCATTTCATCGATAATGTTTGATAAAAATGCCCCTTACATAGGACACCTACTTGCCTTTGGGTAAGGACAGGTAGGTTCTTATTTCTTGACATTACATGAAAGGGACAAGAAAGTGCAGAGGCTTACATCATGACTTTGTCATCAAAATCAGGTTTTAGTAGAATCTATGGCTCGGTATTGATCATGTTTACAACTGGCTCAGTGTAGATCAATAAAGGATTGGCAACAATATTTGGTCCCTAATTCATTCCAAACTGCAAGACTTTTACTTTGATTAGATTTTGCATATATCTTTTGAATATCTTTTGAAATACGTGCAGTTCTCAATGTCATGCCTTGCTTTGCACCATGGCAAGTATGGCAGCTTCTTTTTTGGGACATAGATTAGAGCCACTAGGTGATTTTGGAGTATGGTTTGGTAGAGCTACTTATAGGTCATAAGGATGGGATCAAAATGTTGTCTTAGTTGATTTACACCTCGATTGCCGAGTGCATTATTGCTTGTTCGATTAGTATTTTGGTTGACTTATGGAAGGTAGCTTTGTGGTAGGTTAGATGGGATTGCAAGTGATGGATTATAAGTTGTGGCATAAATTAGCTGTGGGGACATTGTGACGGGGTAAGAATGTGGCGTTCTTGAGTAGCGAGGGTTGGGTGCTTAATGTTGACCTAACTGAAATGAGCCAGCATAATTTATGGCATTTATCTCGTCTTTCTTTTTTTTATCGACCATAGGCTTTTTACATGATCTAGACGTTTCCCCAACTGACATTCTACCACTCTTAATGGCGCGTCAATCATTTCTCCGAAGAAGACTAGGTTAGTGAATTTCTTAGTGGCATTTTCTTCGAGCTTATCATAATAAGTAGCACGTAAGGTATGGATGAAAGTGATTGTCATCTCTTTTTCTATAAGGGGAGGCTAGACCAGGGCTGCTTCCTCTCTCCACCTTTGGACGTATTGCTTAAAGCTTTTAGTGGATTTTTTCTTAAAATTCATCAAGGAAAGTCGATCAAGTGCCCAATTCGCCATGTGCTGGTCTGATTTAGAAAGGCCTTAGCCAAGTTGGCCTATGGTTGGATTTTCATATTGTCTAACTCGATATACCATCAAGCTGCTGCCCTAATGAGGCTATGTTGGAAACAATGGATGAGAAGCTTTTCATCTTTCTCATGCCTAACCATCTTTCGTAGGTACATTCAAATATGGATAGAAGGGTAGGTGATTCCATTAAACGTTTCAAACTCAGGGACTTTGAATTTTAAGGGAATGATAAGGTTGGACACCAAAGACAACGATTGTGCATTAAGAGCTCTAAACTTGTCACTCCTTTTGATAGCTTGGAGGTATTTTTCTAGTAGTTGGAATTTGTTCACTTCTTTTGTAGTCATGATGGACTTTTGACCTTCTGTTTTCTCTGGTTCCTCATGGTCAAGGGTTATCAAATCTACTGATGAGACTCTGTATTCACCCCTTGAGTACCAAGAATAAATTGACCTACCGTAACAGGATTAAGGTAAATGACTAGCGGAGGCTGAGCAGTTGGTATAGGAGCAAGTCGTGGTTCTTGCCTAGTTTCCCCTTGGGCAGGTTCTGGATTATTGGCAAAGGGACTTTCAACATTAGGAGGATTATTCCTTGTCTTAGCAGTGCTGGCTTGCCCTTTTTCTTTCATTGAGGTGGTCATTAGTTCCATAAGTTTTGCAATTTGATTTTGCATTTCATATTGCTAACGAAGCATCTGGTCTTGTGATTCCTTAACCATTAGCTCAAGTCATTCAATACGAGCTTCATGATCACTCTCCATGATTTGCTTATGGCATCATGTGTTGTAGCAGTGCATGATGTAAAGTTCCGTGTTCCTATTAACCTTGGAATCCCTTGCACTTTTATGGCCAAATTCCTGTATTAGACCCTTTTTCTTAAATGTATTTATTGATAGGCATTTATGATGCGATGACGAGTTAAGATAATGACTAATTGATGCAAGTGCAATGAAAGAAAAAAATGGTGAAATTAAATATGCATATGCATTGGAGACAATTGATTCTAGGAATAGCTTCATCAAAAACATCATTCATAAAGTCATAAAAGCATTTTTTTCTTTTACGACATGATTACATCTGAAAGTATCTAACATGATTACATTGTGTAATCACACGATTAAGCAAACACAAAAGTCTTTGCTCACGATCTCCAACAAGTATGATGTCTCCCCTTATGGATCAAGGTACTTCGATCATGTCATCTGCCTCTCATTGAGCCATCTAAACTTGCTCAGTGAGGTGCTGATGTTGTTCTTGGTAGTTCAAACGTGCTTGGTCGATTGTCACTCACCAATCTTGTTTACGTTGCTCGGATGCTCTTGTTAGTTCATTGATATAACCTTGATGATCCTAAAGAGACTATTCTAACTCCTGGATTCTATGAATGAGGGCTTCATTTTCAACTCGCGTGGCTATCATATCTCATATTTATGTTTCGAGTCTTTGATTCCTTCATTGGTATATGGAAGCAAAAGCACGTGCCCTCATGAACTATTCTTTGCTAGTTCTGGCTTCCTCATTTTGCTGGTTCAGTTTGCGATGAGAGTGGCAACTTTCGCTTCCTATTCAACTAATGTTGCCAATGCATCTAGACTTGTTAGCTTTTCAGAGTGTCACATAATCCTTGGTCAGGCTCTCGAGGTCATCTTTGAAGTGATCCCTTTCGTTAATGACTTGATCCATTTCACCTCTCCTAAGATAGATATCCATATCTAGCTGGCCCTTTTCCTCCTTAAGTCGAGAGATTTCTATAGCAAGGGATGCCTTTTCTTGCTCAAACTCCCTCCTAAGTAGCTTGATCTCAGAAGGCGGTCCCTCTATTGGGATTTGTAGTATCTCGAAGTTAGGTGGTGGCAATGGATCATTGATATGATGGAGTCTCCATTCTTCATATCTAGGCATGGTGGGGCTTTTTCAGCAGTATCTTTCCATACAATGGATTTCCTTCCAAGCTCGGAAAGCTGACTGATATTTCATTTTATAATTAGGCTCTCTGTATTCGAAATCCCAATGCCTCAAGTCTTCAAAGAACAGGATGAATTACTGGCACTGGAATTGACGTAACACTAAAAGATAAGCATAACTATTATTTCCCCATAATCCCAAGAGTGGCACATAAGTGTAGTCTCCACATCTGTACACAATCAACTGAAGGAACACCCATAGGGCTCTCCATATGATTTCTTTCTCTTTGACATTTCATAATTCCTCGACCCAATGCTTTTCTATCTTATCTTGATGACATTCTTTCTTTAATGCTGTGGAAGAGGACTGATCTTAAAGAAGAAATTTTACCTGACTCTCTCTTTCCTAACACAAAAATGACCTAGGAGCCATACCTGAAGCAATGGGGCACACCCGATAAACCTTCCTATTCTTGTTCTTTTACAAAAGCTGAGGCGTGGATAGTTTCGGTGATAATGGAAGAAGTAGTGTTGATGTTACAGCATAAGCGAAAAAAGAAATCTATGACTGCCACTTTTACATAACCCAAAGTCTTTGAGAATTAATGCACCCATAAATTGCCAAAGCATAGACATCTTAAGCTTTCTTTTGATCAGAAAGATTTGCCATTGCCTCTTTCAAGCTGGCCTAAGAGATGCATTCACTACACCCTTTTACTTTAACATGACTGTCAACCCATGCTTCTATGACTCCAAGAATTTGCCTTAACCTTTTCTTGAACGGAGGAGGCATTAGCACCTTGTAGTAAATCTGGTCTGACTTGGTCATTTCTAGGTTGAGCAAGGCTGTATGCCCATCAATGGTAGGGATTAAATCTTATTGGTTGAAGGTGAAACATTGGTAGGCTGGATTACCAAATTGTGTTGCTGCTCGCAATAAACTATCATCCAATTAACTCAAAGTAAGAGAGCTATATCCCCGTACTTTTTGTTGAAGGCTTCTTTTTTGTTGCTATCCCAACTATCCCAAATATGCTTCAATTCCTGACAATCATTCTGACGAAAATCGACCTTAACCTCTTCATGCATTTCTAAGATGTAGTCGAGTTTTAAGATGTCCCCGTCTTGACGTTAGCGACCTTTTGACCATGTTCTAACATTTTTAAAGAACTCGATAGTGGAGATAAGCTATTGCTCCATAAATGATGCCCCTTACTGAACAGCAAACTAGAACAATTGTCCCAAAATGATGATTGTCATGATGGTTATGATGAAACAATGCATGCACCAAAACATAAACAAAAAGAAAATGAGTTAGTGGAACATATAAGAGACAAATGCAAGGAAATAAAAATTTAAGAACATCAAAAGAGAAAAAAAATCATAAACATCTCAGCTAAGGTGCTGAGATGAGAGACGGGTAGCATTTTAACATGCCAAATGCAATCTGCCATTTATGAGGTGATGCTATATTTTATTTTGATGGAAAAAAATAACTAGTAGCAATATTCGTTCATCACCAGTAGTGCGGATGTGCGTTAAGCCATAACTCGGACAACATAATGGCTTACAGTATAAGACATTATGAATAATGATTTTTGTTGACCATCACTTATTTATATAGAGGTTAGCCATCATTCAGGCAGCACAATGGCATGTCTTGATAAATAATAAAAATGCAAATACGAGTGACCATTGTATCTTCTTTGTCACCCACTTAATTAAGGTAATTAAGAGTAAAGGTTAGGAATGTTTCCCTAAGTGACTTTATTCTCCAAGTATTCTAGCGCTGCTCCGGTATAGTTTGACATGGTTTAGCTCGTAGGGCTCACTATATGAGGTTTAAGTTCATGCCTAAACAGGAATCTAAATTGCTCCTCCATCCGGTAAGGACAGTCGAAGGACCCCGATCCTAGACCCATCAGGGGTTTGGTAGAATGGGTTTGATTCATTGGATGTATTTACCTATGCAAATGCAAAAGGTTACTCACGAGAGACATAGGTAATTTACATCTGGGAAGTTATTGCCATGCCTATGCAGAGGGATACTTATGAAGGTGGATAGCTCACTTTTTCCTAATGATTGGATTATAACCATGCCATGGAGTTTGGCGGGACACTAATGCACGTGCAAGTGCATGGTGTGTGACAGGGAAATGATCAAACCTTTTCGTTTACTTCCATATTACCGTTTTTATTAAACTAACAATTATTCAAAAATAAGGCAATCTTGACAATCATGTCAAACAAAAGATTAGTTGACAAAACAAAAAGGGTCATAGTTAAATAATGATCGAAGATTGAAAGAACTAGAAACCTAGCAAGACACTGCTAGTTATTGGCCTAACTCTCTATATTGTCCCCAGTGGAGTCACCAAGCTATCGCAACATACCCCGGGGTGGATCTTCACAGATCTATATGTGCGTATGACTTAAAAAATTTTCCTAACTTGGAAATGTCTTCTTGACGGGACTTTCCTTCAGCGATATGATAAAAATGAGAATGTATGGATTCTTGACTTATGATACAATGAAGGGGGGACCATAAGATGAATCACTTATCTCATCGGTCTTGGATGACCACCATGAAATGGCCAATGCTTGGAGTCACCACTGATCATTTCAGGCTAGGAATGATCAGATACCTATTGGAACCTATGTTTTGAGTTACGAAACTCAAGACATCGATCTCATGGTCTATATAATGTAAAGATTCACCATTTGGGTTCATGAGTTGATTACGCACGATGAGATATGAACCTCTTCGCGACGCCCAAAATCGGTACCTTACTAGCTATGTCTTACCTTGGTTTTGATTCTTTCAATCTTAACTTGTCACTATTTCGATATAACCCTCTTTTAATGCATGAATCTTATGGAAATACAAATCTAGGTTTTTGACAAAAAAGATTTAATCTCATATACACCTCGGAGAGATAAAGAATATAGAGATTTTCGATAAAAATGACCTTTGGATTTTACTTTGAAAATGGAATGTTGTACTTTGGGCATTAGAAAGATACCTATGCAGAACATTACCTTTAATTTTATTTAAAATGTTTTGAAAACATGAATGCAAATAATCATCACAAAGAAATCATGTGAGTAAGGCAATAAATAAAATAACATAACATGGATTATTTAATGCAATGATAAAGAAAATGGGTGGACTATTGGAATTTATCTTGCTATTGGCATCAATTATCTAACAATAGCTGAATCAACAATTTTCAAGATGCAATCTGTGTTTTTTGATTAAACAAGGTTTATTTGACATATTCATAAAAGTCTGAGAAAGAGAAAAAAAGTAATTGCAGTTAGAAGATAGGGTTGGAGTATCCCTTCAAAAAGGTAGGGTTAGAGTATCCCAGTAGATGACAAATAATTTTGATAAAGGAAGATTTTTAAATCTTGACAATTTTGGCAAGCAGGGTTGGAGTATCCCCTCGAAAAGTTAGGGTTGGAGTATCCTCATTGATGACAAATCATTTTGACAAAGGAAGATTTTTTTTATCTTGACAATTTTGAAAAATGGGGTTGAAGTATCTCCTTGAGAGGTCAAGGTTAAAGTATCCCCAAAAGTAACACGTTTGACACTGTTTAGAGAAGTTGAGTTGGAAAACTTAAGTTGACAAAACTTTTCGATTTAGAAATAGAGTAAGCATTTGGACAACTTTGGTAAAAGAAATTATTGTGAATGAGGATGGTAAAGATGTAAAATGTGTTTGCACCTTGATACAAGCCAATGGGAGGTCAAAGCAGGTTCTCAAGTCTGATTGGGGTGATATAGAGGCATTTGAATGTCTCGAGACAAAATTCAGGAAGACAACTCAATTTTGACCATAATCAAAAATAGGGGACATCATTACGCTATCCTGCTTCCCAAATTTATTCTAAATTGGTTTGAAGGATTTGGAGGGTGGACAAGATACTGCTAGAAAGCTAACTCGACGAGGGTCATTCTAATTTTCCAAGGGAATAAAATTTCAAATTTGGATCAATTTTGTTGTTGGTAGAGCATACGAGGAACAAGGTGTGTCAAACTTTGAAAAATCATTTTAGACTTATTTGGCATCAAAA
Source organism: Adansonia gregorii (assembly GCA_038382025.1). NCBI lineage: Eukaryota > Viridiplantae > Streptophyta > Magnoliopsida > Malvales > Malvaceae > Adansonia > Adansonia gregorii. The sequence continues at coordinate 2,108 of JBBYHO010003073.1, read as the reverse complement.
AATTGCAAATAATACCTTTCCAGAAAGGGAATTTCATGAACTTTTTAGGAAAAATGTTGAAAATTTTGAAAAAATTATTTAGTAGGCCTGAACGGCCAAAACAGAATACATGTTCGAATTCTAAAGGTTCTAGATAGTTTAGATTTGAAAAATCATAACTCTATCATCTGGAATGATCCACTAGTGAATAAGACCTTGTTTTAAAGATAATTCGACATGCTTTGAGAGAAAAATATCAAAAAATTCATGAAAAATCATTTAGGATTTTAAAGTGATTTTTCAATTTGCAATAGTTGTACTGGCAGTAGGGGACAAAGCAAGGCAAGGGATATCTCTCACTTTTTATGTCTATGGGTCCAATCTCTCACTTTTATGTCTAAGCATCTATGACTGAAGGGAACGAGTGGCATGAGCATCACAAACTCATTTGCATAGCCTCGGAGTAGTTTAGGATGATGAAATAACCCGTTGATCATACCACTTATGATTTAGACTCAAACAAGATACAAACATTTAGGGAATACTTGTAAGACCATTTTTGTTTCAAAATTAAAAGATTTAAGCTTGTTTAACCAAGATTCCAGATTTGGAAAACTTAATTTTCCCTAAGATATTTTGCTAGCTTTAAGGAAAATGCTAAGTCCATGCTTATCCTCATTGGTTGAGGTTAACATGCTTGGCTTGGGGGGCTTTGAAAATCACTTTTGATAGCCATCAAACATGCATTTTAACAAGGAGAAGACAACAAACATACAAAGGGATGGCACATAACATGAATGGGGATGCTAACTTTACCAATGGTTTAGACAAAAAAAGTGTTTTGCATTGTGACAAAAAAATGTTATGGATGCTGAAAATGGTAATGATTCATGCAAGTTATGTGTAAATGTGCTTAAAATGTGTTAGACTAATGATTCATGCATGGATTAAGGGTAACAAGATGCATGGATATGACATAAAATGCATGAGCAAGAGATATCAAACTAATAAGGAAATGAGGCATTTTGCACATCAAAGAGGCATTAAGGCATCTAAATCTTAAACTACCACAACCAAAGCCACAACAATGCATGATAGTCCTAATAGGGTGATGAAAACATGGAGAACTCACTAAAATGATGAAGATGCTGAAAAATAGAAAATGCAAATGATAGAATAAGTGATACCAAAAACTTCAATTCTTGGCCAAATGGTTGGAGCAATAGAGATGGCTTGAATTTCCCTCTTTTCCTTGTTGTTAATAAGCAAGAAAAAGAGAAAAATAATGAAGTTTTGGTTCTGGTATGGATGAGGTGATTTTTAGAATGTGTAATGGTTAGGAATAAGTGTTTTGTGGCTATTTTTGGTTGTGAGTGAAAAGCTACAGGATTCTGGTTTTTTTGGTGCAGGAATGTGTTTTGGAAGTTGAAAATAAGCTGGAATCTAAAACTTTTTTAGCTGAGATTGAAGTGGTCCTTCTATACCTGCATGTTGGAGCCAAATTGGAGATGTTTTTGGCCATTTCTCAAGGCGAACAAGGTGATGTCAGCATGATGGCTATAAGGTGGCTGCAGGGAGCAACTTGCTGCTAATGTGATGGGCATAGGGGGGCTAGTTTAAATGCTGAAATGATTTTTTAGCAAATAAGGTGGCCGATGGTGATATTAGTTAGCAAGCTAAGGAGTAGGGTAATCATATGATATTGACCTTTTTTTATCCAATTTAGACTTCGAAAGAAATGTTATGATTAATTCAAAAGTCTAAACTCATAATCTGATAAGTGTTTTATTTTTTCCTGATGCAAAGAAATGAGTCGAGTTTTGGATCAATGGTGGATAAGTTAAAAATGCTCGGACCATGAAAACAGCCTGCATGTATCGATACATTTGGTCTAAAAACCTTGATGGTATCGATACAATGAACGTTGTATAGATACAATGATCATTGTATTGATACAATGAACCTTTGTATTGATACTATGAACCACTATATCGATTCATGTTGATATATATCGATACATTTCATTACAGAATGCATGTTTTGGTCTTGGCATGGCCTAGTATCGATACATGAGGTCCTATATTGATACAGAGGCTCATGTATCGATACATCTACATGTTGTATCGATA
>JBBYHO010003039.1:39942-54482 GCA_038382025.1 Adansonia gregorii | reverse complement strand
AAATTTTATTCTTTGAATACATAATTTTTAATTTGTTATAATTTAGTCTTTATAATTTGTTTTTATTTAAATTAAAATTTTCTGTCCTATTGCTCTAGATGATGATGTCATGCAAGATATCATCATGCAAAATTACAAAAATCATAAATTAAACTCGATCAAAATGAAAAACAAAATCTAAATAAAATAATAAGTAAATGAATAAAAAAAAAGAGAAAATTTTGGAAACTCGTAGAACCATTTGGCTAAGGCATTTCTTTTAAGCATTGGCCAATTCTCCCTTTTATAAATAAGGGGAGATAATTTTCATGCAAGGTTTTAAATTCTAGGAAGAAAAAAAAGCACTAAAAGAACATTAATTCTTAAATTTTCAAGCTTTTAAAGGTAATTTTTCTTAAAACTTTTTTAATTTTTGTTCATTTCATGTTTGATTCTTCCTTTTAGTGAACCTAATGAATACTTGTGCTCATGAATTTTGGTACATAATTAAAGGCCATGTATGAAGACTATGATTGCAGTTTTATGATATAGCTGTTAAATTTAATTGTTATTAGTAAATGTTGACATTTCATCAAGATTAGTTTTGGTTGTTGACAAAAATATATTATTTTCATGTATACATTTTTATGTATTTTTCTTAAGATTCTCACGTTGATTTATTTATTATTTATTATTTATTATGTTTTTATGCATGTTTATACTTGGTAAAAATTAGATTATGTATTCGCATTAATATCCATGAAAATATGTGATAAAAAATTATTTTTCATTGATATATATATGCTGGTAAAAAATGTTTATGGTTCTTGAATAATATTTCATGCTTCATTTCATGGTATTTTAGATTATTTTGTAATATTAGAAATTTGTTTAACAATAATTTTCCCATGTTTTTGAAGGCCTTACAAGGGTTATTCGAAGCTTGGCTGAATTTGATCTTGATGATTTTGTGATTTTTTTATTTTTAGCCTATTTTATAATTATAGAAAATATAAGGATTAAATTGCAAAAATTGTAAATTTTTTTCTATGGCCATTCAAGCTTGGTCAAATCATGTAGACACATTTAGAAGTGTTTTCATGCTTATTCTAATATATATGAATATGTTTCATGCATTTTTATCATTTTGCGGTCATTTTATGATTTTTGAAAGTTTAAAGGATTTATTCACAATTACAAAATTTATGTTCCTAGGCAATTGGCGTTTGGCCGAATTGATTATATAATTTTTGTATACATTTTATGCTAGTTTAGATTTTTTAATATTTGATTTGGTGTATTATTTCACATAAGGACTAAATTGTAAAAATAAAAAATTTGTTTTAAGGCCATCCTTGTCTAGTCTAATGTTCTATACACCTTTAGTAGTGTTTTTCATACATTTATAACATGTTTAAATGTATTTCATATATTTTTAACCTTTTAAGGACCTTTATGTACTTTTTAAAAAATTTAAGATTTATTTACAAAAGAGTAAAAAATTATTCTAAGGCCAAAGGTACTTGGTTAAACTTTCCATTTGATTTTTGTTATGATTTTCATGGTAATGCGGATGTGTTTTTAATATATGATTTTGAATTTTATTTTATGTAGGGACTAAATTGCAAGTGTGCAAAGTTTAGAGATCATTTTATAAAACCCTACATTTTTGGGTTAATATGATGTTTTTGATATTTTAAGAATATTTCTAGCATTCCTATAGTGCTCTAGAGGGGTGTAGAAAATATTAAAATTTTTTGTATTCCTTTAGTTTTCCTGGGAGGGTGCAAAATGAAATTTTGAAAAGTTTAGGGACCTATTAGTAATTTTTGCATTTTAAGCCACTTTTGATGTTCAAGTTACCCATGAAAGGTATAATCATCATTTCATACCACTATGGAGTCAATTAGGTTATCGAGATACTTTTATGTCAAAGGTGCATATTAGGACATTTTAGTAAATTTCTTAAAAACGAGTACTATGTGATTATTAGGATACTTATATGTCGAAGGTGTATGTAGTTAATTTCGAAAAAATAAAATCTTTTGTATTCTTAAGGCTTTCTAGCAGGGTACAAAAGATATTTTTTTTGATTTCTTAAAACCTTTCATATTTCCCTAACTCTTTAGTAGGGTACAAAAGAGAATGATAAAACCTTTTATATTTTTCTGGTTCCCTGAAAGCGTGCAAAAGATGTTTTAATTTTCAAAAACATAAAAATCCTGATTTTCTTATATGGAATAATAAGTTTATTTTATGCAATTTTTAAATATGGGAATTATAATTAAATATAAAATGTTGAAACCAAATAAAAATCAAATTTAAGTTAGCATGGGATTAATATGTATCGATTGTCAAGCATTATGAGAAGGTCAATCCTTACTTGTGATTGTAACGGACTCTTAGACCCTTTCATGTGATCTCTGGTATTTTCATAGATCTCAGAGTTTGTTTTAAAGGTTTCATAACCTCCGAAATATGAATTTCAATAGGTGATCAATCTCACCTAACAAAAATAGATTAGTGGCAAAGCCAAAATAAATGATCATTTCGTAACAAATATTTAAGGTTAAGTTAAGTGAGCAATTCATCTCGAAAATTAGTCTCCAAACACGAGAAATAAAGAATAATAAAATGATAAAGGTATGGCCCTAAAAAATAAAAAAATAATAATATACAGATACATATACATAGGAACAAGGCATACACCTGTCTTTTTTTAAAGTTAGGCTACTCAGGATTTGTATTCAAGCCTTGTTGTGACAGCATGGTGACTCCGCTGGGGATAGGTTAAAAAGTTAGACCTAAAATTAATCACGTGTTAATTGGATTTTGATTGATTCGATTTCACCTGGTATTTAACTATAATTCCTAGTATTTTTAAAAACAAAATTTTTATTGTATTTTTCATTATAACGAAATTCTGATATATATTGTTCATATTTTTCACTAACACTTTTGTTTCTTTCGTAGCATTATTTTTGGGGAATTTAGGATAGGGTTTTATTATTTTTGAAAGAGTCAAGTCATAAAAGGTATGTTTGTTCCCCCACATACACTTTGCACATGTATATGCATTAAACTCACTTCCAGGCACATGGAAGAGGCATACATTACCCAATATTTTTGGAAGGGTGAAGCAGCTCTACCTTTTGAGGTGTTAGCCCTAGTTTGGGCTAGTGAAAAGCCTACTAGATTTAAATGCTATGCCTACATGAGGTGTTAACCCCATTATGGGCATGAAAGATGCTACTGCTCGAATTGACCACTTTCTAGCATAAACCATGGTGGGTAGGTACATCAGTTCTTTTTGGACTCGGTGAGCAATTCGAGAACTTATCTAGATGTTTAACCCACCATCAAGGCCTCCCTAATTAAAGCCATACCTAGTTCTAGAAATCATTGAATTAGGTACACAAGGGGGAACACTTCTAACCCTTTACTCTTATCTCTTATAATTTGATTTTTTTTATATCAGTAAATATACATTGTGTTTTTCTGATAAATTTTATTATTTTTTGTCTTAATTTCTTATATTGAGATGAATTTTCTCGTGGCAAGTTTTGATAGTTAGTATTTCATTCCTATGACCAGAAAATGGATTTCATGCTCTTGAGGTTAAAAAAAAGAAAAAAAAAGTGAAAAAAAGAATACAATAATAAGAATTTTTTTTCATTTTCAACTTTTGTATCACATCTACATGTCATGAAATAGCTACTGACATTCTTGAATGGGAGTTTGCAAAAAAAAGCATTATCATCTATACTAGGTTAATTGGCCATGACGTTTGGAAAAAATTATTAGGAAAGTAAGATGAGCAAGAGATAAAGGGATAACTTTCAGAGTTAATAGAAAGAATAGGGACCAGAATCAAACCAGAATGGATTGCCCTTAAGAGTAATTATCATCATTGCCTTTAATACAACCTTATGCACTCGACAATTTGAAGACCGAATCAAGCATATTATTATAAGAGCACTCTGATTTAGGGCCTATTCAGATACCTAAAAGGAATATGTGTAATTCCCCACCATTACAGGTTAAACCAAATTCTCATCAACATTTTATCACTCCTCGATCACCCTCAAACTTTGGTACAAGTAAGAAATCACAAGGAAATTGGAAATTTTTTTTTGATTCAATCCTATTAACTTATAAGGGTTTGTACCCTTATTTGCTCCAAAGTTGACAAATCATGCCTATTTATATTAAATCCCATATAAAAATATTATAATCCTTAAGCTTATTATGAGTACCATTCTAGAGTCTTGGGGCACTCTATTAAGGACTATACTCAATTTAAAAAATATACAAAAAGTCTTATGGAAGAAAAAACATTAAGGTTTGAAATAGGAATCGAATTAGAGGGAATTTGTTGCCTAATTATTTACAAACCACTTACCTCAAGTGGGTGGCAAAACAATCAAGACCAAAATCAATTTGATCTGATTCCCATCACTTATACTGAACTACCATAACTTTTTGGAGCCATTTTCTGGCACTTTTATAAACAAAACTGCTAAAACCTCCATACCTAAGCAACTATAATGTCAATGAGAAGTGCAATTATCACTCTAGCAATTGAGATCACTCATATAGAAAACTGCCTCTAATTGAAATATGAAGTTAAGGAATTCATCTACTTAGGAACGTTGAGATTCAAAGGGAAGAAGGCCAAGTCCCTATGCAAATTTGACGATCAAGCCTAAAAATGGTAAAAAACTTCATTTTTGTAAAAATTAAAGTGCAAGGGGCTACAAAGGGATTGTACAAATAACCTTTTGTCTATTTAGTGGGCTTTCTAAATAGTAGCTCAAAAAGAGTGGTGAGTATTTGTAAAGATTCTTTAGAAGCACAAACACACTTAAGAAAATAAAATCTTTGCAAAAGCAATCCTGCTGTTGTTTTTTCTTTTAAGTCCTGTATATAGTTTTGTAAGCGAACAATGAATAAATCAAAGTTTGGTTGATGAAACAACAATGTTGAATCATGACCTAAATTTCTCAGATTCTTCCCTTTACAATAATCTCCATCTATGATATTTAGCTAATTGCTTAGCAACTAATTTTTGCCATTAAATGCTATCTTATACACTCATTTATTCATTCATTCATTTTTTCATTAATTCATACATTATTTTTCCATTTATTAACATATATACCTGGTCGATAATAAAGATTTATGTTAATAAGACATATACATATTCAGGCAAACTAATTTCAGTTCTTTTTTTCCATTTTAAGGTGAAGTAACATGAATCGCTAAATAGAAGATACCATATAATAAGAAGAAATACAAGCACAAACTTCAGGTTCAATAGAACCATTTGAGACAAGCAAGTAGTTTAGCAACAACTAGAGGTACTACAGATGCTCCTTTTAAGGCATCCATGGAAGTACAAGTAAAAGGATCGTTGAGTAATAATCAGGATACATAAACAACAAATACCTAGGATGTCCAACAAAATGTGCCTCTATCTAATTTGCCAACAACCATTTATATTAACCCTGACACTTTTCCATAAACAGCGAATACGAAGACCATTATGCACAAGAAAAGTCAGTGGTTCCCAACTTAGATAAAAAAGAAAGGCACAAGTAGAAGAACGAAAGGCCGGTTGAAGCAAAAATAAAAAAAAATGAAGTTACCACTTCTCGAAAAAAGGTTAAAGGATAGAAGAATTTAAGCTCTATAATGGTGTTAATGTTGAGTATCTTAGTCTAATGCCAGATCTGATTATCCCACTAAAGTTTACAATTTAAATGTTCAAGAAGTATGGTGGATTCACATACTGAAAGACATATTTGAATGCCATTTGTCATAAAATAGTTAGGTATAATGGAGATGAGAAATTGCTCATCCATACTTTTCCTGAAAGTTTATGTAAGGTAGCTCTAGAATGGTAATTCTAATTAAAAAAAGCCAAATGAGCACGTAGAGGGATCTAACTCAAGCATTTTTATGACAATATAAGCACAGGTTGAAAATTCATTCGGACCGAGGAACCCTCTAAAACATGTGAAAAAATCTTAACAAGAGCTTTGCACATCCAACCATTTCTCACTAATAGAAAATGTATGCCTACTTCTTACTATGACAGATTAGTCAAAAATATGTTCTCTGAGTTTGTAGATATTTTGTTTGTTTTAGAAAGAGCTGAACATGGCAAAAAAAGGGGGGAAAAACCATAAACACTAGTTAGGTGGCATATTTAGGACAAGATAATGAATTATTATCAAATGCTCGCAAGTCATGGTTGATGGAAGCTAGGATCATAGTGAATCGAAAAAGTAAGGAAATCCATTCAGACAATGTCTTCATCCTAAAATTTTATCACTTAGTGACCTCAATAGGTTTATCTCTGTACCTTGCAGCTTTTTATACAAACTTTTTTGACTCTAAGTTCTAAAAGGCAAAGAGACCTGAGAAATAGTTCAGGCAATTTTGAGAAGCACAAAAGAAAAAGGGATAAAGATGTAGCATGCCTCACCATTTTCCTATACTAAGCTTTTTGCTTTGCTCATTCAGAATCATATGATCTCCACTATCCCAGCAAAGTCTAAGAGACCTTCTTACTTGGCATGTTACAATCCAAGTGTTAGATGCAAATATCACCAAGGGTTGGAAGGCCATTCCATATAGAATTGCAATGCATTTAGGAGTACAAGCTCTCTAGAATGCTAACTCGATAAAATTCCAGGAGCTGGTGGATGCCTATCAAGGATGATTGGCCTAAGGTTCATTAACCTTATAGTAATATGCCAATCAAGGGCAGTTTCTAACTTATTTTAAAATTTTGTTTATCTTTTTTTGGAAATTATGAATTATAAAATGAATTTTTCTTTATAATTAGTGTGCATACTATCAAGGACCATGAATTTTGTTAATAATGATTTCTAGTATTTAGCATAATGAGAACATTTTAAAAATTTTTCTTTGGTAGATGATCACCATTAGGTTGAACTCTCATAGAAAGGTCCTCTATTTTCATTTGTATAATTGTCTTAGGCATTCAACCATTGACCATTCATAAATAGACCCTTCACACTTGAATGTTCTCTTTTTGAATTCCTTGAGAGTTAAACAAATAGGTTATGCTCCAAAAGATTTAGGCACCTATAGTTTGATATGTGTTAAGATAATAATAGTAATTCTCATATTTCCCTTATTTGGACAACCTTTTGCCATAATTTTCATGACACTCTTCCAAATCTTTGATTTAGGAAGAATAAAAGTAGACATAAGCTAAAAATTTCTTTTTCTTCTGGGATAAGACCTTTCCAATCCAAGACCTGAGAGAAATATAAGATTTTCTTGGGCTAATTTTATTTTTTTCTTAAAGGCTCAACCACAACCATGATACATTGATAACTGTGAAGCTGAAAATAAGTAAAGGCATATCTTAAACCTTTAAAAATTGATTACAACACCATGTTATTGAGGTATTCAAAATGATTTAAGAAAGAAAACAACCCATTTTCCTAGCAAAATGATTGTTAGCTCAAATGGCTATGTTTGAAATAAAAAATAGCATTTTTCTTTATCCTTTCACAGATATAGAAAATTATTCCCTTTTTAGTCCCTTTGAGCCTGATAATTTATTCCTTCTAAGAACTCTAATCAAGGATCACCGTCCATATTAGGGGTAAGTGAAGCAAAGCTTCAAGATTAGACAGAGCAAATTTCATTCTAAAGTTCAAGAAGAATAAGTTAAATGTCATGAAGCAAATTTTAAGGAAAGAATAAAGTTCAAATTTTACGTTCAAATATTCAAAGTAAAAAATGCAAAAAATTTCAAGTTCTTTCAAAATGAAAAATGAAGAAAATACTCTAAAAAAAGAAATATAGAATAAAAAATTAAAAAGCAAAAAAAGATAAAGAAATAAAGATTTGTTCATCATGATAGACATGTTGCATTCAATTCCTTCTAAAGGGAAAATGATCCTTGATTTAATTACCCTTAAAAACTTGATTTGGGCCTATTTATCCTTTTCTTTCTAAACCAAGAACCATGGCTTATATTACATACCTACAATGTCTATTTTGATGCAACATAGCTATTTGAGCTATTAGACCGTTCTTAGGAGGCTTTTTTCAAATTCATCTTTTTGGATCATTTTTTAGTCTTTAAGAGTACGATGGAGCAATCAATTAAAAAAATGAAATTCTAGAGTGAAAACCCAAAAAGGCAATCTCGAACAAGGCTAAAAAGTTATGGAATTAGTTCTAAATTGGCAAAGATAGCTATCAAAGAAAAAGAATTCCTTCATGTTAATTCAAAAATGATCCTAAATCTCTAAAAATTTATTGATATCAGCAAAAGACTAAGTTAAATGCCCTAATATCGATTTGATTGAAAATAACCCTTCAAAATTTTTATGCCTAGCCTTGGGAATTGATGCTTAACAAAGGCCTTTCACACTAACCCTTTAATACTTTGTTTTTACTACATTAGTTTAACACCTACTAAGCTATTATATTTAAAGATTAAAAGGATACTATAACTTGATTGTTCACCTTTCAAGGAATTCCTCTAAAATGAATATCCAGTTAAAGTTAGTTTTGATAAACCTTGACTTTGTCATATTAATTTCTTCAAGATAAAATTTAGTAATGCCACCCTACTTGTGCCATTAAATTTATTCCTTTATGTCATTCAAAGATGTCACGAATGGTGATTATCAATCACAAGAAACTCCTAACATCAAAAGATGAAGATGACATGTCCATTATCCTTGATACAGGAAAGTTCATGGTCAAAATTGTCATAACGTACCCCAGGGTTGATCATCGCAGATGTATGGGTGTATATGACTTGAAATATTTTTTTGACTAGGAAATGTCTTATTGACCGAGCTTTTTCTTTTGCAACATTATGAGAATGGGAAAGTATAGATTCTCAACTTATGATACGGTGAAAGGGACCACAAGTTGAATCATTTATCTTATTGGTCTCAGATGACCATCACAAAGTGGCCAACACTTGGAGTCGCCACCAATCATTTTGGGCTAGGCATGATCGGATGCCTATTAAAACCTATGTCTTGAGTTATGAAACTTGAAACATCGATCCTATGGTCTACGTGAAACAAAGATTCACCATTTGAGTTCAAGAGTTGGTTACACACGATGAGGCATGAACCTTTTCGTGATGCCTGAAATCGGTACCTTACCAGTTATGTTTTATCTCAGTTTCGATTCTTTTGATATCAACTCATTACTAGTTTGATATAACCCTTTGTTAATGCATAAATTTTTTAGAAATACAAATCTAGGGTTTAATGGAAAAATTTAATCTTATATATGCCCTGAATAGATGGGGAATATAAAAATTTTTAATAAAAATGACATCTGGATTTTACTTTAAAAATGAAATATTCTATTTGAGGCACTGGAGAGATACCCACATGGAACATCGCCTTCAATTTTACTGGATATGATTTAAAAATATGAATATGAATAATCATCATAAAGTAATCATATTAGTAAGGCAACGAATGAAGTAACATAACATGAACCATTCAATGTAATAATAAAAAGAAGAGATGGACTATTAGAATTTATCTTACAATTGGCGTCGATTATCTGAGAATAATCAAATTAATAATTTTTGAGATGGATTTAGGTTCCTTGATTGAACAAGGTTTTTTTTAAAATAAAAATAGGCTTGACTCTTGACATGTTCTTGGAAATCTGAGAAGAAAAAAATTTAATTATAGTTAAAAGATAGGGTTGGAGTATCCTAGAGGATGATGAATAATTTTGACAAAGAAATATTTTTAAATCTTAACAATTTCAAAAAAGTAGGGTTAGAGTATCCCTTTAAAAGGTCAGGGTTGGAGTATCGCTGAAAGTGACATGTTTGACACTCTTTAAAGAAATTGAGTTGGAAAACTTAAGTTGAGAAAACTTTGTGATTTAGAAAATAAGTGAGCATTTCGATGCTTTTTGATAAAAGAAATTATTATGAATAAGGATGGTAAAGATGTAAAAATAAAATTAAAAATATTCGCGCCTTGATAAAAGCCCATGGAAGGTCAAAGCATGTTTTTGAGGCTGATCAGGGTGATATAGGGACATTTGAATGTCTCAAGATGAAGCTCGAGAACATAACCTGATTTTGACCATAATAAAAACAGAGGATAGCATCGCGCTATCCCATTTTTTGAATTTATTCTAAATTGGTTTGAAGGCCTTAGATGGTGGACAAGATACCATTGGAAAGGTAACTCAATGAGGGTCAATCAAAAAATATTGCCAATATCCCAAAAAATCATTTTCTAGGGGAATAAATTTTCAAGTTTGCATTAATTACACTACTAGCAGAGCATACAAGGTACATGATGTGTTAAAATTTGAAAATCACATCAAACTTGTTTGGTTTCGAAAAATTACAAATGATTCCTTTTTAAAAAGGGAATTTCATGAATTTTTTAGAAAAATGTTTGAAGCATTTTGAAAAATCATTTAATGGGTCTAAACAGCCCGATCAGAATACATGTTGCTGATTCTAGGGGTTCTGGAAAGTTTAGATTTGAAAAATCATAACTCTCTCATCTAGAATGATTCAAGGGTGAATAAGACATCACTTTAAAGATAATTTGACACACTTTGAGAGAAAAATATCAAAAAAATTCATGAAATATCATTTGGGATTTTAAACTAATTTTTCAATTTGCAAAAGTTATGCTGCCAATAGGGGATAAAGCAAAGCAAGGGATTTTTTTTATTTTTCTTTATGTTTTTGGGTCCAAACTAAGGTCATTAACATTCTAACATCCATGATGAAAGGAAAGATTGGCATGAGCATCACGAACTCATTTGCGTAGCCTCGAGTAGTTTAGGATAATAAAATAGCCCATTGATCATACCAATCAACGTTTCAACTTAAAAGCAAGGCACAAACATTTAAGGAACCAGTGGAGGGCCATTTTCATCATAAAATCAAAAATTTTGAGATCGTTTAATTAGGATTCCAGATTTCAAAAACTTAATTTTTCCTAAGATTTTCTTTAGGAAAAATAATAAGTTCATGTTAATCCTTATTGGTTGAGGTTAACATGCTTGGCTTAAGGAGGTTTTGAAAATTAGTTTTTGACAACCATCAAACATACACTTAGATAAGGAGAAGACAATAAACATACTAGGGGATGGCACAGAACATAAATGGGGATGCTAACTTTACCAATGGTCTTGACAAAGAAAGTGCTATGCACACATCTCATGAAGTGAAGCATGCCAAAAAATGACAATGATTCATGATAAAATGTAAGTTAACGTATAAACATGCCTGAAACATGCTAGGCTAAGGATTTTTGCATGGATTGAACATAACATGATGCATGGATATGGCGTAAATTTCATAAACAAGAGCTGTAAAAAATAATGAGGATGAAATAAGACACTTCGTACATTAAAAAGGGTATTAAGGCATCCAAATCCTAAGCTACCACAACCAAAAGCCATAATAATGCATGAGAATCATAAGAGGGTGGTGGAAGCATGGAAAGCTCACTAAAATGATGAAGATGCTAAAAAATTAAAAATGAAAGTGATTAAGAAAGAAGTTATACCAACAAAGCTTCAATTTTGGTTGTTAATTAGCTAGAAACGTGAGAAAAAGAAAGGCTTCCATTCTAGTATGGGTAAGGATGATTTTTCAGTGTATAGTGGCTGGGAGTGAGTTTTTGGGACTATTTTTGGATGCTAAGTGAATAGCTATGGGATTCTGTTTTTTTAATGTGTGAATAAGTTGGGAGAGCTAAAATAAGCTGGAAAAAAAAATCCTTGAGCTGAGATATTGATGGCCTATTATACCAGCATTTTGGAGTTAATTTATAAGTGTTTTTGGTCATTTCTCGATGGGATAAAGTTGTGACAACTTATAGCTATAGGGTGGTTGTAGGAAGTAATTTGCTACCAATGTGATGGACATAGGGTGGCTAGTTTGATTATTGAAATGATATACCAGCAAGTACGATGGCTGATGGTGATCTTTGTTAACAAACAAGGGAGGAGTAGGGTGATCATATGACATTGACCCTTTATGATCTAATTTAGACTTCAAAAAAATGTTTCGATTAATTCACAAGTCAACATTCATAATTTAATAAGGTTTTTAATCTTTTTTGGTACAAAAATGAGTTAAACTCAAGCTTTGGATCAATGGTGGACAAGTTAAAAATGCCTCGATCATGGAAAATAGCCTGCATGTATCGATACATTAAAGAATGTATCGATACATATAGCCTAAAAACACTCAAACATTGTATCGATACAATAATCAAAATTTTAATTAATACTTTTCTATGATCAGTATGGTGCATTCATAGTGATCTTGATAAAAGTTTAAGTGAATTTTGTAAGGTTTGCCTTCCCTACATGGGTGTTAGGTTTTCTAAGGCTTGGCCCTCTTAGATAGGTACAAAGTAATATGGACTTTGACGTGGGTGCTGCCAACTTGTACGAGTTTTGACATAGACTTAGGTGCCACCAGGTTGTAGGGGTCTTAACTCGGGTGCACTAGCTTATGCGAGGTTTGACTCAAACTAGGTATCACCAGCTTGTGTGGGCTTTCAAAAGATGCCACTGACTTATAGGCATTGAAGAGGGTGCCACTAACTTATGGACTTTAAAAAGGTGCCATTAACTTGTGGGCTTCGAAAATATGCCACTAACTTATAGGCTTTGAAAAGGGTGCCACTAACTTGTGGGCTTTAAAAAGGGTGTCACTGACTTATAAGCTTAAAAAAAGGTGCCACTGACTTGTGGGCTTTAAAAAGGTTCCACTGACTTGTAAGCTTTAAAAAGGGTGCCATTAACTTACGGGCTTCAAAAAGGTGCCAGTAACTTATGGGCTTTGAATAGGGTGCCATTAACTTATAGGCTTTGAGCAGGGTGCCATTGACCTGTGGGTTTTGAAAAGGGTGCCATCGACTTATGAGCTTTGGAAAGGGTGCCACTGACTTATGGGCTTTGAAAAGGTGCCACTGACTAATGGGCTTTGAAAAGGTGCCACCAACTAATGGGCTTTGAAAAAGTGCCATCGACTTGTAGGCTTTGAAGAGGGTGCCATCAACTTATGGGCTTTGAAAAAGTGCCATTGACTTATGGACTTTGAACAAGGTGCCATTGACTTGTGGGCTTTGAAAAGGTGCCATCGACTTGTGGGCTTTGGAAAAGTGCCACTAACTTGTGGGCTTTGGAAGGCGCCATTGGCTTATGGTATTTAAAAGAGATTCTGACAAAGTTTTTATGATAAAACTTCTAGTACAAGTTTTTTCTTAACAGAAGTTCATGAAAAAGTTTCCTGATGAAAGAGTTTGACACTAGTCTTTGACAAGATTCTTAACTAAGCTTCTGATAGATGTTCCTGATAAAAATTCTTAACGATAGTTTCTGGACAACAATTTCTTGACACTAGCACTTTAAAATTAGTTTCTTGATAAAAGGGTTTTAACAAGAGGTGATGAGAAGAAAAGAACCTTACCTGAATGACACTGGTTGGTAAAGCTTAGAGTTTTTACTAGGAATTCCTTGAAGGTTCAGTAAACCTGGCTTAAAATGTATTGTAAAAATAATGATGTATGATGGTAATATGAGTGCATGATATGAAACGATATCATGGTTGCATGATGTGAAGTCTAATAAAAAGATAGCCGTAGTTTCTTGCAAGTCATCCAAACTGTAATAGGGATTACAATCCATCCTTGTTCAACTAGGGATTGGAATTTTCCTAATTCCGCTAGGGATTGTAGGTTGTCCTAGTTCCACTGGGGACACGACATAAAATCTATCACAAGATGCAGCCATTGTGAATTATCCTGGCTCCATTAGGGATGTGATGTTTTGATAGCCGAGTTATTCAACTATTTTCAAGAATTTGGACTATGGCATTTCTTAATTTGGGAGGCTTAACTATTTTTGCTAACAACTGAAAGGCATTGTCAACAATTTGGTGACTGTTTAACTGGCTGGGTTCATGTCTCTAGTTTTGATAGGATTTAGATAGAATGCACAAATTGATTTTTGGTTAGCATGAAATGATTTTTCTTGAGATATGGCTTATGAAAGAAAGAATTATTTTGGCGTATGCTCATGTCGAATGGGTGTTTGGATGCAACAAGTTCATGATCTTAACAATCAGGGCATGAGCAAAGTTCCCTGTGCTTTTTTTACCTTTTAATGTAATAGCGAGATGTCCTGATGCATATTTTATTTTGATTATCAAACATTATCAATAAAATAACAAGTGCAATGTGAATTGTATAGGGGTTAAAAGAAATAATGCAATATTTATTCATGACAACAAAGAGATACAACTCAGTATATTATTTGACAAATAAGTGATAGGGTAGCCAAAAGGATGATCTTTTGGGCAAAAGACGCCTCTGACAATCATGACATGGATGTTCTTTAGGTGCTTTTCAAGATATTTCTTAAACAATGAATGTGAGTACTATGAGCTAATCTTTGGAAGATCCTTAGGATTGCTATGCATCGGTCTGTAGATGCTTTCAGTTCATGCCCTATCATAATTTCAAATTGCCTTTATAGTTTTT
>JBBYHO010003039.1:25317-39842 GCA_038382025.1 Adansonia gregorii | reverse complement strand
TAGGATTGCTATGCATCGGTCTGTAGATGCTTTCAGTTCATGCCCTATCATAATTTCAAATTGCCTTTATAGTTTTTGGAATTTTATCTGGACCCCTTTTTTGTTTTTTTTGTTTTGTTTTTTATTTTATTATTCTATTTTTTTAACGATGCTTTTTTAGGTTTTCACCCTCTATGTGTTACATTTCTTGATGAAATATGAGTTGAATGGGTTGGGCAAGGCATTGCTGTCTATTTCTAACAAGATTAGGGCCCCTCCAGAGAAGGCTTTCTTTACGACATACAGTCCTTCCCAATTGAGGGTGCACTTGCCCTGTACATCTTTATGAATTGGGAGGATCTTCTTCAATACTAATTTGCCTGGGTGAAATTATAGTGTGCATATTTTTTTATCGTGGGCTCGGATCATATGTCTTTGTTACATTTGACCATGGTAGATTGCTTTCATACATTTTTTTTGATGAGGTTGAGTTGGTCATTTTTGTTTGATTTCCATCAAGACTCTAAGAGAAAGGGTCTCGACTTTGATAGGTAATACAACTTCCATCCCATAGATAAAGGAGAATGGGGTAGTGCCCATGGAAGTGTGAACTGTGGTCCAATAGGCATGAAGTGCAAAGAATAGCTTTACATTCTAGTTTTTGTAAGTCTCAACCATTTTTTCAACTATTCTTTTGATGCTTTGGTTAGCTGCCTTAACTGCCCTATTCATCTTTGGGTAGTAAGGGATAAAATTATGGTGCTGGATCTTGAATTGAAAATGGACTGCTTGCATAATTTTATTATTTAAGTTGCTTGCGTTGTTTATGATGATTTGGTTCGGGAGGCCATATCTACAAATGATATCCCGCTTGACAAATTTAAACATGGTTGATCTAGTGACATTAGCATACGCGACAGCCTTTACCAATTAGCTGAAATAGTCAATTACTACCGAGATAAAATGATGCCCATTTAAAGCTTTAAGGGTGATCAACCCGATCACATCCATACCCCACATGGAGAAAGGCCATGGGGCTGTCATGACGTAAAGTGATGCTAGAGAGACATTGATTTTATCTACATAGATTTGATACTAATGGTATCTTCAAGCATAATTAATGTAGTTTCTCTTGAGGGTTAACCAGTAATAACCCATTCTCATGATTAGCCTGCCCATCCGATGTCCATTAGCATGTGTACTGTAAATCCCTTCATGAACTTCTTCTAGGATCCTTTTGGCTTCCGAAGTGTCGATGCATCTAAGCAATACTTGATCATGACTCTTCTTGTATAAGATTTTTCCATCGATAACAAATCCCATAGCCAGCCTCCTGATAGTTCTTTTATCAGTCTTAGTTGCATGTTTCGGATATTACTGATCTTTGATGTAATGAAGGATGTCAGAGTACCACGGTAGGTCATCTTTCTTTTTTTTTGACAGTATAGTAATGAATTGGAGTTATATTGATGCTCATATGAATGGAAGCAATGTCTGACTCTTGGTTGACTTTAAACATGGATGACAAAGTAGCTAAAACATCGGCTATTTGGTTTCTTCTCAAGGTAAGTGTCAAAAATTGATATCATCAAATTCTTTCTTGAGTTCTGCCATGAGCTTGCCATATTGCATTAGCTTGGCATCGCAAGTTTTCCATTCTTCTTTCAATTGGTAGATGACTAGGGCTGAAACATCAAAAACCTGTAATGTCTTGACAGTCTTTTTAATGGCTGTTTGAAGCCCTATGACACAAGCTTCATATTCTGTAATATTATTTGTGGAATCAAAATTTAGCCTTACTGTGAATGGGTGATGACTCCCGTCGGGTGACATCAATATTGCCCTAATTCCATTTCCTAGAGCTTTTGATGCTCCATCAAAATACATCTTCCGGGATTGATCTTGGTTAGAGGCATCTTCATATTCAGAAATGCACTGGGAAGTTAAAATTTAAGCATTCATAATCATCTGCTGCTCAACTTGCCAAAAAGTCAGCATCGCACTGCCCTTGATGGCCTTTTGGCTAACATAGGCAATGTTGTATTTAGAAAACAGGACTTGCCATCTAGCTAGCCCTCCTGATAGTGCAGGGGCTTTGAATAGATACTTAATAGGATCAAGCCTTGCAATCAACCATGTTGTGTGATACAGCATGTACTGCCTAAGTCTCTTACTTGTCCATACTAAAGCATAGCACAACTTCTCGATTAAAGAGTAATTGCAGTCATATTCCTTGAACTTTTTGCTTAAGTAGTAGATTGCTTGTTCCTTCTTTCTTGACTCATTATGTTACCCTAATACACAACCCATAGATTTGTCGAAGACTACTAAGTAAAGGATTAAAGGTCGATTGGTCACCAATAGTACCAACACTAGTAGGCTTGATAGTTAATGTTTGACTTTATCCAAGGCTTTTTAACATGTTTCATTCCACTCTCTTGGATTTTGTTTATGAAAAAGCTAAAAGATGGGATCGTATTTGCCAGTAAGCTAGGATATGAACCTAGAAATGTAGTTTAGTCTCCCCAAAAAGCTTCTCACTTTTTTTTGGGTTTGAGGTGGTGGCATAACTTGAATGGCTTTAACTTTGTCTAGGTCAACTTCAATCCTTTTTTTGCTAACTATAAACCCTGAAAGCTTGCTCGAAATAACTTTGAAAGTACATTTGGTAGGATTCAATTTGAGTTAAAATTTTAATAGCCGTTCAAAAAGTTTCTGAAGGTTTGTGACATGCTCATCCTTTTTCGTTGACTTGGCAATCATGTCCTTAATGTAGACCTTAATTTCTTTATGAATCACATCATGGAATAGGGCTACCATGGGTCATTGATAGGTTACCCTAGTATTTTTGAGTCTGAAGGGAATGACATTAAAGCAAAATGTCCCCTACATGGTTATGAAAGTTATTTTCTCCATGTCTTCGAGTGCCATCTTAATTTAGTTATAGTATGAGAATCCATCCATAAAAGAGAATAGAGAATTCTTGGCCTTGTTGTCTACTAAAGAGTCGATGTGGGGTAGTGGAAAGTTATCCTTAGGACTAGCTTGATTCAGATCCTAATAATCAACGCACATTCGTACTCTGGCTTCTTTCTTTGGGCGTGGGCCTATATTGGTAACCCATTTTGGATATTTGGCTACTTTGATAAACCCTACATCAAACTATTTCTTGACTTCCTCTTTAATTATAAAGATCATTTTCGGCTTCATCCTCCTTAATTTTTGCCAAATTAGTTGGTATTCAGGCTTGATGGGAAGCTTGTCGACCACTATATCAGTGGCTAGTCTTGTCATGTCTTGATTTAACCAAGTGAATACATGTCGATATTCTTAGAGTAGGTTTATCAGCTCAGTCCTAGTTGTCAACTTTTTAAGGTTCCAATTTTAACCTTCTTTTGATTCTCTTAAGTACCCAAATTTATAACTTCTGTTGGGTCTTCATGGGACATGATTTGCTTCTCTTTCGATTCAACTAGTCTTAAGCTTTTTTTTTAAAAATCTTCTTTAGGATCAACTTCACTAGTGCAATTTGACTATTTGAAATTGATCTTCTGCAACCCATTAGACATATCCATGTCATTGTCATTAGGACACCTGAAAGGTTAAAGAAATAAACATTGCAAAAGGCACACACACAACCAAGGGATTTGGATAAAAATGGAAGCAAAAAAGTAATGGAGATAAAAAGGTTAAAAAGTGACATAAACATATAATATGGAATGATATATGCAAAAGTCATTTCGTTGATAATGTTTAACAAAAGTGCCCAGTATGTAAGACACTTACCCACCTTTAGGTGAGGGTAGCTAGGTTTTCCTTTCTTGACATTACATTAAAGGGACAAAAAAAATGCAAGGGTTTTTGTCATGACCCCGTCATCAAAATCAGGTCTTAATGGAAGGACACGTTTTTATGGCTTGGTATCTTGGAGATAGAGGTTGTGAAATGCTCTATTTAAGATGACCATGACATCTTTAGCCTTTTTCTCTTTTGGATGGCTTGGATCAATTTGTCCTCTTGAATGGAATATCTCATGGAGAGACAAGAACAATATTGGCTTCGATTCCCCCTCTTGACCTAATGATCAAGTGACCCTCTAGTTATGGATCATTCTTTCCTGCTACTTTCTTGACTGTGCATTAGCCTTGAATCCTAAGTCTCTTTTGTTGACTTAAGTGGTGACCTATAGAGCTTAGGCCATCCTTTGTAGATTCTTATCAAGCCCTTTTCTAACATAAAAACCTTTGCCAACAGTCATTTTTAAACCCAAGTGGGTACTTTTTGATAGATGGGGTTTAACTATTGGTAATATTTCTCTTATAAATGTTGCATTAATGAACTTGAAGGATTGGAAGGATGAAAATTGGGCTTTATATAGATTTCTTTAATGAATGCAGTGGCGATCATTTCTTCTTCAGCCTCGATGGTGGCTAATTTGTCATCTATCATAAATTTGAGCTTTTGATAGAGAGAGGATGGGACAGCTCTAGCGAGGTGTATCCATGGCCTTCCTAATAGGCAGTTGTAAGATGGGTTAAGGTCCATAACTTGAAAGTCAATTTCATATGTATATAGGCCTATCTGGAGCTAGATTATGACATTTCCAATTACTCTATGACATCTTCCATCAAAAGCTCAGACTATGATGTGGCTAGTCTTGATGTTGGACTGATCTACAGGGAGTTTGCTTAATGTAATCATGGGCATGACATTAAGGGCTGACCCATTGTTTATGAGTACTTTGGGCAAAATGCATCCCTTGCAATGGGTAGTGATATGCAGAGCTTTATAACTGCCCCTGCTTCCTAGTCAGATCTCATCATCAGTGAAGAAGATATAATTATCGACCATGATGTTATTCACTAGCCAATCCAATTTATCCATGGAGACATCGGATGGCACATGTGCTTCATTTAACACCTTCGTTAATGCATTTCGGTGAACCTCTAAATTAGAAAGTAGAGATAGCACAAAAATTTTTGTAGGTTGTTTACTTAACTGGTTTGCAATGCAGTATTCACTGGTTTATAATGCACTTGCAATCACTGCTTCCTTGACTTTCTTAGGCTTGAAATTCTTTTCTTAGGCCTGAGTGGTACCGGTGCTTGGAGATGCATCAACTTTTTATTTTTCTTGAGCTAAGGGTGGATAACACCTACCAATATGGGTTATATGACTAACTTCTGATAGTTCCATTGTAGCAGTTATGGGAATTAGTTCTCTGATCATCACTACTTGATTCTCGTAATTTCATGGGATAGCTTTGTTCCTCTTATACGAGAATGGTTTAGGTACCTCTATAACTAACTTCGATGTAGGTGTTAAAGAACTGACTTCAGGAGTTGACTAGCCATAAAGAATGAGGGGTCAATTTCTGTCGTAAGTTGGTTGCGTAGTTTTTTCCTCTATCATATGGATAGATTCAGCAACAGGTGTGGTTTTATGATAGAATTCTATCTAGCCTTCATTCATCATTCTTTGAACCATAGACCTAAACGCTTTGCTTGTTTGTAGGATATGACCTACAACTATATGGAAGTCACAAAAGTTATCAAGATTGTCTTCCAATTTTTTTGTTGTGTTGAGTAATCTGACCTGAATCAATGCCTGCCAGACCTAGAACATTGGTATCCTTACATCTTCTATGCTTGTCTTGACTTTATATTTATTCTTAATGCTGATCATGTTTACAGCTGGCTCAATGTGGTTTGATAAAGGATTAGTGGCAATATTTGGTCCCTGGTTTATCCCAAACTACAAGACTTTTAAGTTAATTAGATTTTGCACATTTCATTTAAAAGATATGTAGTTCTCGATGTCATGCCCTATTGCCCCAGCATGGTATTCACAGTGAGCATTAGGGCATGGTATTCACAGTGAGCATTAGGGTTGTACCATTACAGGTATAATGACTTCTTATCTAGGACATAGATTGGGGCCACTAAATGATTTTGGAGTAAGGTTTGGTAAAGTTCCTTATAGGTCATAGGGACAGGATCAAAATGTTGTCTTTGTTGATTTGCACCTCAATCGCCAGGTGCATTATTGGTTGTTCTATTGGTACTTCAGTAAACTTATGAAAGGTAGCTTTATGGTAGGTTAGATAGGTTATTGGTTATGGCATTAATTGGCTA
Source organism: Adansonia gregorii (assembly GCA_038382025.1). NCBI lineage: Eukaryota > Viridiplantae > Streptophyta > Magnoliopsida > Malvales > Malvaceae > Adansonia > Adansonia gregorii. The sequence continues at coordinate 33,729 of JBBYHO010003039.1, read as the reverse complement.
AGGGGGTATTATGATAGGATAAGAATATAGCATGCTTAGGTAGTGAGGGTCGGGTATTTGACACTGTTTTGGCTGAGAAGAGCTAGCATAACTTATAGCATTGGCCTCTCTTTTTTTTACTGACAATAAGCTTTTTGCTCGATTAAGACATTTTCTCGGCAGACATTCTACCACTCTTAATGGCTGCGTCAATCATTTCTTCAGAGAGGACTAGGTCTACAAATTTTTTGGTGGCATTTCTTATGAGCTTCTCGCAATAAGGAGCACGTAAAGTGTGAATGAAAGTGACAGTCGTCTTTTTTTCTATAAGGAAAGGTTATACTGGGGATGCTTCTTGTCTACGCCTTTGGGCGTATTGCCAAAAACTTTCAATGGATTTTTTCTCCAAATTCATCAGGGAAAATTAATTTGGTGCCCAATCTAGCACGTGTTGGTATTGGTTTTGAAAAGCCTTAGCCAAGTTGGCCTATGATTGGATTTTTCCATTGTTTAGCTCAATATACCATCGAGTTGCTACTCTAATGAGGCTATGCTGGAAGCAGTGGATAAGAAGCTTTTCACCTTTCTCGTACCTAACCATCTTTCACAGGTGCATTCGAATGTGGATGGAAGGGTCAGTGGTTCTATTAAAATTTTCAAATTCTAGGGCCTTGAACTTTAGGGGAATGACAAGGATAGACACCAAAGACAGCGATTGTGTGTCACGAGCTCCAAACTTGTCACTTCCTTCAATAGCTCGAAGGCATTTTTCTAGTAGCTAAAATTTATTCATTTCTTCTGTAGTCATGGTGGAATTTTAAGCTTCAGTTTTCTCTGGTTCCTCATGATCAAGGGTTATTAGATCAGCTGATGAAACTCTTGCGTTAACCCCTTGAGTACCAGGAATGAATTAGCTTCTTGCAATGGGATTTAGGTAAATGATTGGCAGAGCTTGAGAGGCAAGTGCAGGAGTAGCCCGCTATTCTTCTCTAGTTTCCCCTTGGGTAGGTTCTGGATGATTGGTAAGGGACTTTCTGCGTTGGAAGGATCATTTCTTAGGTTGGCAGTGCTGGCTTGCCCTTTTTCTTTCACGAAGGCTATCATTAGTTCCATAAGTCTTGCAATTTGAGTTTGCACTTCGCTTTGCTAATGGAGCATCTAGTTTTGTGATTCCTTAACAATTAGCTCAAGTTGCTCAATATGAGCTTTATGATCACTCTTTCTGATTTGTTTGTGGCATCATGTGTTGTAGTGATACGGGATGTTAGCTTCCATTTTCTTGATTGACCTTGGAATCAATTTCACTTTTATGGCCTAATTCTCATATTAGACTTTCACTTAAAAATGTATTTATTGATGAATGTTTATAATACAATGATGAGTTTAGATAATGAATGATTGATGCAAGTGTATAGAACAAAATAGTGAAATTAAATATGCATATGCATTTGAGACGATTGACTAGAATAGCTTTGTCAATAACATCATTCATAGAGCCACAAAAAGGTTTTTTTCCTGCAACATGATTACATCTGAAAATATCTAACGTGATTACATTGTGTAATCACATAATCAAAAAACCTATAAAAGTTATTGCTCATAATCTCTGATAGGTACAATGTTTCGCCTTATGGACCGAGCTACCTCAATCATTGCATCTGCTGGAGCCATCTAAACTTGTTAAGTAAAGTGTTAATGTTGTACTTGGTAGTTTAGACGTGCTTAGTCAATTGTCGCTTGCCAATCTAGTTCAAGCAACTCGAAAGTCATTGCTAGTTCATTGATATAACCTTGATAAATTTGAAAGACTGCTCTAACTCCTAGATTTTGTGAGTGAGGACTTCATTTTTTACCCTGGTGACTCTTGCATCTCGCATTTAGGTCTCAAGTCTTTGATTTCTTCGTTGGTAGGTGGAGGTAAGAGCATGTGCTCTTGTGAATTTTTCTTTGCTAGTTCTAACTTCCTCCTTTTGCTGATTCAGCTCATAATTAAAAGTGGCAACTTTTGCTTCCTATTCAACTTATGTCTTGCCAACACGATGGCACTTGCTAGCTTTTTGGAGCACCACATAATCCTTGGTTAGGCTTTCAAGGTCATCTTTGAGGTGCTCCTTTTCTTTGATGACTCGATCTTTTTCACTGCTCTTAAGATAGATATCCATCTCTAACTAGCATTTTTCCTTCTTAGTCGAGAGATTTCTATGAGAAAAGATGCCTTTTCTTGTTTGAACTCCATCTTAAGTAGCTCGATCCGAGAAGATGGCTTTTCTATTGGGATTTGTAGCATCCTGAAGTTGGGTGGTAGCAATGGGTCATTAATATAATAGAGTCTCCATTCTTTGTATACAGGAGTGCTGGGGCTTCCTCTCCAATATCTTTCCATATAATGGATCTTTTTCCAAGCTTGGAAAGCTAACTAGACTTTTACATTATAATTGGGCTCTCCTTATTCAAAATCCCAATATCCTAAGTCTTCAAAGAACGGGATGAATTATTGGCACTAGAACTGATGCAACGCTAATAGCGGAGCATAACTAGTATTTCCCTATAATCTCGGGAGTAGTACACAAGTGTATTCTCTACATTTGTACACAATGGATTGAGAGAACACCTATAGGGCTCTCCAGGTGATTTTTTCCTCCTTGTTTTTTCATAGTTCCTTGACCCAATGCTTTTCTATCTTATCTTGATGACATTCTTCCTCTAATGTTGTGGAAAGATGACTGATCTTAAAAAAGAAATTTTGCTTGGCTTTCCCTTTCCTAACACAGAGATGACCTAAGAGCCATATCTGGAGCAATAGGGAGCACTCGATAAACCTTCATGTTCCCATTCTTTTACAAAAGCTGAGGGCATGAATGGTTTCAGCGATAATGGCAAAAACAGGGTTAATGTTGCAACATAGGCGAGAAAAGAAATATGTGATTGTTGCCTCTACATAACCTAAAGTTTTCAGAAATATAACAAGCCCGTAGATTGTCAGAGCGTAGACATCTTAAGTTTTCTTTTGATTAGAAAGATTTACCATGGCCTCTTTCAAGCTAGCCCAAGAGATGCATTCACTACTTCTTTTTATCTTGACGTGACTGTCAACCCAAGCCTCTGTGGACCCAAAAACTTCTTCAACCTTTTCTTGAACGGAGGAGGCGTTAGCACTTTGTAGTAAATCTAGTCTGTCTTGGCCATTTCCATGTTGAGCAGAGTTGTGTACTCATCAATGGTAGGGACTAAATCTTATTGGTTAAAGGTGAGACATCAGTAGGCCAGATTCCAGAACTGTTCCCTGCTTGTAGCAAGCCATCATCCAACAGAACTCAAAGTAAGAGAGATATATCCCTATACTTTTTAGTGAAGGCTTCTTTCTCGTTGTTGTCCCAACTGTCCTAATTGTGCTTTAGTTCCCAACAATCATTCTAACAAAAACTGATCTTGACCTCTTTATGCATTTTTTAGATGTAATTAGGCTTTAAGATATCTTTGTCTTAACATTGGCAACCTTCTGACCATGTTCTGATGTTTTCAAAAGACTCGATAGTGGAGGTGAGCTATTGCTCCACAAATGATGCCCCTTGCTGAACACCGAACCAGAACAATTTCCCCAGAATGATGATAATCATGATAGTTATGATGAGATGATGCATGTGCCAAAACATAAAATGAAAGGAAAATGAGTTAGTGAAACACATAAGAGACAAATGTAAAGAATTAAAGAATTTAAGAACATCAGAAAAAAATTCATTATATGTCTCGACCAAGGTGGTGAGACAAGAAACGAGCAGCGTATCAACATGTCCGGATGCAACTTGCCCTTCGTGAGGTGATATAATATCTTATTTTGATAAAAAAATAATCGATTGGTAGTAATATTCATTTATCACTGGTAGTACAGATGCGCGTTAAGTTGTGACTCAGATTGCATAACGGCTTATAGCATAAGACATTGTGAACGATGGTTTTTGCTCACCGTCACTTATTTAGACAAAGGTTAACCATCCTTCGAGTAACACAATAGCATTGCAGATGCGAGTGACAATTGTACACTCATTATCACCTGTGTAATCATGGTAATTGAGAGTAAAGGTTAGGAATGATTCCCCAAGTGACCTTGTTCTCTAGGCATTCTAGCAACATTTTGGTATAGTTTGACACAGTTTAGCTCATGGAGCTTATTTTATATGGTTTAAGCTGATGCCTAAATAGGTATTCAAATTGCTCCTCCTTTCAGTAAAAAGAGTCGAGGCACCCCAATCAAAGCCCATCATGGGTTTGGCAAAACAGGTTCAATCTAGTGGATGTATTTCCCTATGCAAATGCGAAGGGTTACTTATGAGAGACATAGGTAATTTACATCCGAGAAGTTATTGCTATGCCTATGTGAAGGGTTACTCATGAAAGGTGGATAGCTCATTTCTTCTAAATGATTGGGTTATAACCTCACCATGGAGTTTGGCAGGACTCTAATGCATATGCAAGTGCGCGGTGTGTGACGGGGAAATGATTAAACCTTTTTGGTTACTCCCAAGTTACCATTGTTATCAAATTGGTGATTATTCAAAAATAAGACAATCTTGACAATCAAGTCAAACAAAAGATTACTTGACAAAAATTAAAAAAAAAGTCATAGTTAAATAATAATTGAAGATCAAAGGAATTGATAACCTAGTAAGACATGGCTAGTTATTGGCCTAACTCTCTATACGGTCCCCAATGGAGTCATCAAGCAATCGCAATGTACCCTAGGGTGGATCCTCATGGATCTATGAGTGTATACGACTTAAAATATTTTTTTAACTAGAAAATGTGTTCTTGACCAAGACTTTTCCTTCATAACATGATAAGAATGAGAAAGTATAGATTCTTGACTCGTGATATAGTGAAGAGGACCATAAGATGAATTGCTCATCTTATTGGTCTCGGATGACCATCACAAAGTGGCCAACGCTTGGAGTCGCCATCGATCATTTTGGGCTAGGCATGATCGAATGCCTATTGAAACCTATGTCTTAAGTTACAAAACTCAAAACATCGATCTCATGGTCTCCATGGTACAAAGATTCACTATTTGAGTTTGAGAGTTGGTTATGCATGATAAGGCACGAACCTCTTCGCGATGCCCAAAATCAATACCTTACTAGTTATGTCTTATCTCAATTTTGATGCTTTTGATCTTAACTCCTCACTATTTTGATATAACCTTCCTTTAATGTATGAATTTTATAGAAATACAAATCCAAGTTTTGATGAAAAGATTTAATCTCATATATGCCCCAGATAAATAGGGAATATAGAATTTTTTAACAAAAATGAACTTTGGATTTTACTTTGAAAATAGAATATTCCATTTTGGGCACTTGAGAGATACCCACGTAGAACATCACCTTCAATTTTACTTGAAATGATTTGAAAATATGAATGAAAATAATCATCATAAAGAAATCATATTAGTAATGCAACAAATGAAGTAACATAATATGAACCATTCAATGTAATGATAAAAAAAAGATGGACTATTAGAATTTATCTCGCAATTGGTATCAATTATTTGGGAATAACTAAATCGACAATTTTCGAGATGGATCTGAGTTCCTTGACTGAATGAGGTTTTTTTAAATAAAAATGGGCTTGACTCTTGACACATTCCTGGAAATCTGGGAAGAAGAGAATTTTAATTATAGTTAAAATGCAAGGTTAGAGTATCTCTTTCGAAAGATAGGGTTGGAGTATCCCTGAGAATAACGAATAATTTTGACAAAGGAAGATTTTTAAATCTTAATAATTTTGAAAAAGTGGGGCTAGAGTATCCTTTTGAAAGGTCAAGGTTAAAGTATCCCCAAAAGTGACATATTTGACACTCTTTAAAGAAGTCGAGTTGGAAAACTTAAGTTGAGAAAACTTTGTGATTTAAAAAATGAGTGAGCATTTTAACGCTTTTTTTATAAAAAAAATTACTATGAATGAGGATGGTAAAGATGTAAAAATAAAATAAAAATATTCATGCCTTGATACGAGCCTATGGAAGGTCAAAGCATGTTCTTGAGATTGATCAGGGTGATATGGTGACATTTGAATGTCTCGGGACGAAGCTCGAGAAAACAACTCAATTTTGACCATAATCAAAAACAGAGGATAGCATCACACTATCCCACTTTCTGAATTTATTCTAAATTGGTTTGAAGGCCGTAGAGGATGAATAAGAAATCGTTAGAAAGGTTACTCAACGAGGGTCAATCTAAAAATATTCTCAATATCCCAAAATATCACTTTATGAGGGAATAAATTTTCAAGTTTGGATTAGTTATGCTGCCCGCAGAGCATAGGAGGGATAGGATGCATCAAAATTTGAAAAATCATGTCAAACTTGTTTGGTATTGAAAAATTGCAAACAATACCTTTTTCAAAAGGTAATTTCATGAATTCTTTAAGAAAAATGTTCGAAGATTTGGAAAAATCATTTAGTGGGTCTGAATGGCCTTATCATAATCCATGTTGCTGATTCTAGGGGTTCTAGACAATTTAGATTTGAAAAATCACAACTCTCTTATCTGGAATGATCTAGGGGGTGAATAAGATATCGTTTTAAAGACAATTTGACACACTTTAAGAGAAAATATTAGAAAATTCATGAAAGATCGTTTGAGATTTTAAACTGATTTTTCAATTCATAATAGTTGTGTTACCAGTAGAGGACAAAGCAAAATAAGGGATATTTTTTATTTTTCTTTGTGTTCTTGGGTCCAAACTCAGGTCATTGACGTTCGAATGTCCATGACTAAAGGGAAAGAGTGGCATAAGCATCACCAACTCATTTGTATAGCCCCAGAGTAGTTTAGGACAATGAAACAACTTGTTGAACATACCACTCAAGTTTTCTACTAAAAAACAAGGCATAAACATTTCGGGAACAAGTGCAAGGCCATTTTCATCAAAAAATCAAAAGTTTTGAGCTTGTCTAATCAGGATTCTAGATTTGAAAAACTTAATTTTCCCTAAGATTTTTGCTAACTTTAAGAAAAATACTAAGTTCATGTTAATCCTCATTTGGTTGAGGTTAACATGCTTGGCGTAGGGAGGTTTTGAAAATCAGTTTTTGACGGCCATCAAACATGCAGTTCGATAAGGAGAAGACAATGAACATACAAGGGGATGGCACATAACATGAATGGGGATGCTAACTTTACCAATGGTCTTAACAAAGAAAGTGCTATGCATACATCTCATAAAGTGAAGCATGCCAAAAATGATAATGATTCATGACAAAATGCAAGTTAACGTATAAACATGCTTGAAACATGCTAGGCTAAGGATTTGTGCATGGATTGAACATAACATGATGCATGGATATGGCATAAAATGAGTGAATAAGAGCTGTCAAAAATAATGAAGATGAAATGAGACACTTTGCATATCAAAAGGGGCATCAAGGCATCCAAATCCTAAGCTACCATAACCAAAAGCCACAATAATACATGAGAATCCTAAAAAGGTGGTGGAAGCATGGAAAGCTTATAAAATGATGAAGATGCTAAAAAATCAGAAATAAAAGTGATTAAGTAGGAAGTTATAACAATAAAGCTTCAATTTTGGTCAAGTGGTTAGAGAAGCCAAGATGGCCTAAAATTCCCCTCTTTTCCTTGTTGTTAATTAGCAAGAAATGTGAGAAAAAGAAAGGCTTCAGTTCTGGTATGGGTGAGGATAATTTTTTAGAGTGTATAATGGCTAGGAATGAGTTTTGGGGCTATTTTTGGAATGCTGGGTGAAGGGCTACGGGATTCTATTTTTTTTATGTGTGAACGAGTTGGCAAAGTTGAAATAAGCTGGAAAAAAAAGATCTTTGAGTTGAGATATTGATGGCCTATTTATACTAGCATTTTAGAGTTAATCTAGAGGTGTTTTTGGTCATTTCTCAAGGGGACAGTTATGACAATTATGGCTATAGGCTGGCTATAAGAAGCAATTTACTGCCAATGTTATAGACATAGGGTGGCTTGTTTGATTACTAAAATCAGATACTAGCAAGTAGGCTGGCTAATGGTGATCTTTATCAGCAAATAAGGGAGGAGTAGGGTGATCATATGACATTGGCCCTTTATGATATAATTTAGACTTCACAAAATGTTTTGATTAATTCATAAGTCCAAATTCATAATTTGATGCGGGTTTTGATCTTTTTTTGTACAAAAATGAGTTAAAATCTAGCTTTGGATCAATGGTGGACAAGTTAAAAATGCTCCGATCATGGAAAATAGCCTACATGTATCGATACATTGAAGAATGTATTATACATTCTGTCTAAAAACCCTCGAATGTATCGATACAATGAATATTATATTGATACAATGATCATTGTATTGATACTATGAAACATTGCATCAATACAATATAGCATTGTATCGATACTTATTGATATGTATCAATGCATCTACTTTATCGAAT
>JBBYHO010003039.1:0-25217 GCA_038382025.1 Adansonia gregorii | reverse complement strand
ATAGCCTTGTATTGATACATGAGTTCATGTATCAATACATAAACTCATGTATCGATACATTTACGCATTGTATCAATACAAATGGGGACATTTTGAATTTTTAGGTTATTGGAGCATTGTATGGATATATAAGGATAATGTATTGATACATTCAAGCAAAATTATGAATTTTCCCATGTCTTTTATCCTTATACACCTGGAACTAAATCTTTTGATGCCACATCCTTGCATTTCTTTAATATGATCCATAGGCATTCTTGACCTCCTTAAAAATACTTTTTTGTTGAGCGACCCCTAGCACGCTAAAAATTAGCCCAAACAAAATAAGGTGTCTACAAAAGTCATTATGTAATTTCCATATTTTTGATCAAGTAGATTCTTTCTTAGGTTAAAACGAGAAGATGATCTCATTTTGCAAATCCTAAAATTTAGATGAAATGTGTACTTCACATGATTTCAATGGAAGTTTGTAAATATGCCTTAAATAGATACTTATCCAACTACATAAGTTGTATCCTTAAACTGATAAACACCAATTTGATATTTGGTGACTTTTTAGAAAAAATTAAATAATTCCTAGATTCCTAAAATGAAAACTAGAAGAAGGATTTCAAGTGATAGATATCAAATTATCTTTTAACCTTTAATAGCAAGCTATCAAGAAAAAGAAAAGAAATTAGCAATAATAAGGCTCAAATTGACAAGGCATCATTGACATATAAGAATCCTTATAATATATAAAATATATGTCCTCTTCATCCAATCTTGTGAAAGGTATGTGAAGTAGGATCTATCACTAAGATACCCTCTTCATTTGACCTCGTGTAGAGTAGGCAAAGTTTTAAGTAATATACCTTTTTCATTGTATCTTGTGTAGAGAAGGCATAAGATACCCTTTTTGTTCGATCTTGTGAAGGGTAGGCAAAGTTTTCATCAAAATACCTTTTTTGTTTGATCTTATCTATTGTAGATAAAGCTTTTATTAAGATAACCTTTTCATTTGATCCTGTGAAGGCTAGGCAAAGTTTTTAATAAGATACCTTCTTCGTTTGATCCCATGTAGGTAAATGAAATTTTCATTAAGATACCTTCTTCGTTCAATCCCATGAAAGGTAAATGAAGTTTCATTAAGATACCTTTGTTCTTTGATCTCATGAAGGGTAGGCCAAGTTTTGAGTAAATAGCCTCTTTAAGCGATCCTGTGTAAGGTAGGTGAAGAAGCTTTAAGACAATGGCCTTTCCATGTGCTCTTGTGTAGGGTAAGTGAAGAAGGCTAACCTTTGCACGCGATCATGTGTAAGATAGGTGAAGAAGGCTTTTAAAAACCCAAAAATAGATGACGATCTCGACATAATTAACATTCGCATCAAACCTAAGAGAAGCTGATGGCCATATCCCTATAAAAATTGCAAAAAGCCAAAAAATAGATGATGGCCTCGGCCTAATTGAAATTGGCACGGATCCTAAGAGTAGTTGATGGCTATGTCCCTATCGAAATTGGCATAAGTGCAAAGTAAATGAGGCATTAGCCTAATCAAAATTGGCATCAAGCTTAAGAATAGCTGATGGCTATGTCCTAGTCGAAATTGGCCCAAAGCCTAAAAGTAAATGATGGCTTTGGCCTAATCAAAATCAGCACGAAGCCCAAGAATAGTTAATGGCTATGTCTCTGTTAAAATTGGCACAGAGCCTAAAAGTAGATAATGGCCTTGGCTTAATTAAAATTGGCACCAAGCTCAATCATAGTTAATGGCTATGTCCTTATCAAAATTGGCATTATTGGCTTTAAGCCCAAGAGTAGTTAACGGCTTTGATCCTTGCAAAATTGGCACTAAAAAAATTAAAAACCCAAAAGTAGCTAATGGCTTAGTCTTGGTAAAATTAACATAAAAAAAATTAAAAGCCCAAAAGTAACAGATGGCTATGTCCTTGCAAAATTGGCACCAAGAATTTAAAAACTCTAACGCAGTTGATGGCTATGTCCTTAAGAAATCTTAGCACTTAAATATTAAAAAAAACTTTTTGTAAAAAAGGCTTATATTGCTTAAACAAAATTGTGCCTATTTTAGTCTTTGCCTTGTTTTTTATTCTCAACAACAACCAAAAAGGGGTAGCTATTGACACCTAATTTTATCCTGGCCCCTTCCTTGACAATCCAAAAATATCCGAGACTAAGAACTTAGTGGCCACCTGGTGAAGGTAAACTTCTTTCAGGTGGACTAAACATTTTCAAAACATTTGCAGTTCTTTAACTTAAGGTAAAATAATTAGTTTTTTAACTTTATACTGTTGAAATTTTAAAATTTATTTTTGCGGATGTTATAACAGTCAAATTTCCCATTTTTAGGAATTTTTCAAGAATTTTTTATAGAATTTGGAAAGTTAACTGTCATATATTTTTATTGATACCTGTGCAGTATTTATGCCGATACTCACTCTGAAAAATCATATATATTCAAGATAAAATTTGTCTTGGCATTTTCTACCAATAGGTATCAAGTTGTCAATTTTAACACTTAAATTTGAATTTTTTACAATATTGCAAGTATTATGCTCGTAAAATTTTTCTAGTAAAAATTGATTTGAATTTTGAATTTTCATTTTTATTACTTTTATAAATTAATATTTTTTATAAATGAGTTGTATAGAATTCATTTTTATAAAAATTTGAACATATTTTTGAAATTTTTTCATTTTCAAAATACAGAGGTTTTTACTCCGTAAATTTTTTTAGTGGGATTTTTCTAAGTTTATAATTTATAAAATCCTTCAAATATTTTAACTAAATTCCTATTAAATAAGTTTTTAAAAATTTAATTTCTTTTATGTGTTTTGCATTTTTTTTCAAATAACAATTTTCTTCCACAAAGGTTTTTCTCGTAAAATTTTATGAGAATGGAATTTTTAATTATTTTTTCTTACACATAAAATTTCTTTAAAAACCCTTTTTGAATTTTTACATAGAAATTTTATTAATTATATTTTTAATAGGCCAAAATTTATTTTTTCTATTTCATGGGCCTTAAAACCTACAAATTTTAATGAGCCCGATCAGCCTATTAATTTTTTGAAAAGTCCAATAAGCCCAATTTTGTTTTCTAACGAGCCCAAAAATTTGTTTATGTAAAATTTTATTCTTTGAATACATAGTTTTAATTTATTTTAATTTAGTCCCTACAATTTATTTTTATTCAAATTAATATTTTCTCTCTCATATCTCTAGAAGATGATGTCATGCATGGCATCATCTTACAAAATATGAAAAATAGTAAATTAAACTTTATCAAAATGAAAAAAAAATCTAAATAAAATAATAATAAATAAATGAATGGAAAAAAAGAGAGAAAATTGTAGAAACTTGTAGAACCATTTGGCCAATTCTCTTGCATATATTTTTATGTTATTTTTCTTAATATTTTCATATTGATTATTCATTATTTATTATGTTTCTATGCATATTTATGCTTGATAAAAAATTATGGTATGTATCTATATTGATATTCATGAAAATATGTGATGAAGAAAATTGTTTTTAGTTGATATATATGCTAGCTAAAAATGTTTATGGTCCTTGAATAATTTTCATTCTTGATTTCATGGTATTTTCGATTATTTTGTAAATTGGAAATTTTTAAGGACTTCAAAATAATTTTCCAAAGTTTTTGAAGCCTTGGAAGGGTGATTCCAAGCTTGGTTGAATCTAATCTTGATGATTTATTGATGTTTTGACTTTTAGGCTATTTTATAATTATAAAAATATAGGAACTAAATTGCAAAAATTGTAAATTTTTTTCTATGGCCATTCAAGCTTGACCGAATCACGTAGACACCTTTAGAAGTGTTTTTATGCTTATTCTAATATATATGAATATGTTTCATGCATTTTTTACCTTTTTGGGGTTATTTTTTAATTTTAAAAAGTTTAGAGATTTATTTGCAAAATTACAAAATTTTTGCTCTTATGCCATTAGTGTTTGGCCGAATTAATTATATAATTTTTTTGTACTGTGTCTTATGTTGATTTAGATATATTTAATATTTGACTTGGTGTTTTATTTCATATAGGGACTAAATTGTAAAAAATAAAAAAATTGTTTTAAGGTTGTTTATGTTTGGCCGAATGTTCCATTCACCTTTTGGAGCTTTTTCATACATTTTTACTATGTTTAAATATATTTTATATATTTTTAACCTTTTAAGGACCTCTTTATTTTAAAAGTTTGAGATTTATTTGCAAAAATTAAAAAGTTATTACAAGCCCAAAGGTACTTGGCCAAACTTTCCATTTGATTTTTGATATGATTTTCATATTGATGTGGATGTGTCTAATATTTGATTTTGAATTTTATTTTATAAAGGGACTAAATTGCAAAGTTTGCAAAGTTTAGAGATCATTTTGTAAAACCTTGCATTTTAGGGTTAATATGATATTTTTGACATTTTAAGAAAATTTCTAGCATTATTCTAGTTCTTTAAAGGGATGTTGAAAATATTAAAACTTTTTATATCCCTTTGGTTTTTTGGTAGGGGTACAAAATGCAATTTTGAAAAGTTTTGGAACCTATTAGTAATTTTTGCATTTTGAATCACTTTTGATATCCAAGTTAGCATTAGTAATTTGGCATTAGTAATTTTTGCATTTTGGGACCTATTAGTTAGGTCAGTGATGTTTAAGGATGGATGTTCTACAATTACTTAGTCTTCTTCTAGATGACTAGTTGATTTCTTGGAAAAGCATAAGGTAGACAATAATAGCTTGTTCTAATGCTGAAGTCCATTATAAAGCCCTATAGCACTACAATAGAAATAATATGGCTATGTTGATTACTTGTATGTTTGAGTTTTTGAAGCTTTTGAATTCCATTTTGCCATTACACGATAGTTTTGCTCTAAGCATATTGAAAATAAAATGCATTTCATTTGACAAAAGATATGCAAAGGCATTATCATCTTACCAAATTTTACTTCAAAATCTAGACTAACGGATCTTATCATGTCTCACGCATGCACATGTTTTCAATATCTTCATTTCAAAAATTTAGATGTTTCATTTCCAACCATCTTGAGTTTTAAGGGACCATTAGAATATGTGCATTTCCATCAAAAATATTTTGTATAAGATCTATTCATAAGTTAGGCCTTAGAGCAAAAGATTTTTTTTTTCAAGCTTGAATTTAATCAAAATTATTATTTAATTAATAAAATATTTTATTTAAATTTTATAATATTAAAATATCAATATAAAAATATATTTAATAATTTTAATGGTATTGGGCTTGGTCAAACTGAGTAAGCTCAACCTAATGAAATGACCCATGCACACCTTAGCTTATATATTATGTTTGCTTAAGTTTATAAGGTTGGCCCTCAATGGGTATTATACTACTATATAAAGGGTACAAACCTCAAAAATAAAAGTAGACTTTTCACTCTAAAATTTGTCACCTTTAAATTGTGACAAATTTGGAGAATTAGATAAAGTACTTAACTTATTTGGGAAGAGAAAAATGTTAGATGGTTATGAAGACTATAATTAAAATTGAGATCGTTTAATTTTACTAGACAATTTTAATTTATGTGTATGCGTTGTTGCCACCACCTACCCTATAATTTAGGGTGTCAATCTCTTTATTTATTTATGTGCGTAACAAGATAAGGAAATATATATATATATATATAAAATGTATCATTTGAGTATTAGCTTAGATGGACAGGTGTTGTTGATAGATTTTTAAAAGTTATGGATTTGAAAAAGTTTAGATTTATAATACCCATCAAATAAGTTATTTAAATTAGTATATATATAAACTGAAAAAGATCAATGACACAAATAAAAAGATAAAAGACATAAATAAACTTCATGAATTGGTACTCTATTAAATCAAAACACAAGCTAGGGAAAGTGGACTATGCATAAGTTGTTGCTTGGGTTGCTTTTCCACTTTTGTGTACACATTTTTCGTGTTAAGTATATTTATCGGTATTGATTCAATTCTCCTCAGATGAAGCTAATATATGATAATAACATATGCAGTGAGAGAAATGTTTTGACTGGTAAAGTATTTTGTAAAAAAGAAAGTATAAACACTAATTAAGATGATATAATTTTTTTCGAAGAAATTAATAAAACCATATATTATTTCTTATTAAAGTTGATGAAAAGGGTATTTTTTTAATTAGTAATTTAATTGATTTTAACAAATGTCCGTAAATATTAGATATCATAAGCAAATTAATCAACCTTCGCAAAGTCTATCACAAATTGCTGGAAAATTTGATCAATTAATGCACTAATTAAAAAAATGGGAGGCCAAAGCTAGACTTCGAATGAACAAATGTGAATGCTGGTGAAACGACTAACAAGTGAAAGTGTGAAAATGATGTTAACAGTGGCCTTTTACGAATGGATACTTTTTTTGAGAAAAATTTTGAAAGCAAAAGTTGTCATAGTTTCTCTGCCATTTACGACGAGCGCACTGGACTTAAACATAATGCTTAGTGAGATTTTATGTGATACGGGTAAAAAAGAAGTGTTTTTCACATTGAATTTGGGGTAAATCGTTGAATCAATCAATCATCCAACTAATCTTTAATTGCCACTACGAAGTGGTCAAAAACTTGGAATTGCCATGGATCATTTGGACTAGGAGCGGTCGTGTTGGATATCAATGCTAGATTAGGGATGTACAAATTACGAAATATGTATACATGTATAATGTTGGTCATGTGGTATATGTAGGTTATCATACCTAGATACATGGTATATGTTTACAATGCATAATTAATATCCATGATGAATGAAAAATTGATCTCATTGTAACCATTTGAAGAGGAAAAAAATTGGTTGGTGTTGGGTGGTGTCTGCAATCTCACATTGGAAATTTAAAGCTTACGCTAATGGTATATTTTAGCTTGGTTTCTAAGTAAAGTTGGGTCCCAAAAAGGCATCCAAGCTTTTTGCAAGGATTGAGGCCTACACGAGCTTGGAAAAACACACACGTGCAAGTTTCGAGCCAATCTGGCTTAGGTCTGGGCTTAGATTTGGGCTTTGGCCTTAGTTAAAGGTCAAGTGGACCTTATTTTTTAGAACCAGCCCATTTAGAATTATTTAAGCCAAATTCTATGGTTAACCTGACTTGGAATTTGGTATCTAATTAAGACATTTTGGTTTTTCTTAAGAGTTTTAGATTTTTGAATATATCCATACCATTTTTATTATCCCAATCTGAATAGGTTTGACAGTTACCAAAACTGTCAGAAAACAGTTTTTATACCATCCAAAACTGAAACTATTTGTATCATTTTAACTTGTCCAAAATTTTCCAATGTTTACATCTTTCATCGGTTCTGCCATTATTCACTCAAGAGAGAATACATTGCATCTGACGTTAGTGTAGTCATCATTACTGTGCTTTTGACTACAATTATTTTGAGAGACCTGAGAGAAGAATTACAACAAACTTGTCAAGCCTAATAAACAAGCAATAATTTTCTTAAGTTGTTAGGAATATAAACACAGAAATTCATTCAATACTGCATAATAAATTTAAACATTGTTATACAATACAAATAGTAACAAATATGAAAAATCATATGAAATTAAAAAAAATGAACACACAAAATATGTATTTTGTTTAACTAAGAATTAAATGATTTTGTTTAAACAAGTTATATGAAAACAAGATTAGTAAGTCAAGGCCAGATTAAGTCAAGACCAACAAGATGTCGATGGTGAGAAATATTTCTTTTTCATTTTCTTTTATAATGCTTTTACATGTCATATTGTTTAATATAAATTTTATTTTTTGTCATACACATTAGTGCACTTATATGTGCGTTTATATGTATTTTCCATTAAGCATGTGCAGTGAATAATTTCTAATGGGTTCTGTCGTGTACAGATTATATGAAGACTGTTTTTAGACATTTTTAATAAGTGTACGATCTATTTTCATTGTTTGTAATCACTTATAGTTTTTTAATATTATGCATCGACTATGTTTCTAAATATATATATTAATTATTTAAGTGCATTGTTGACTACAATTGATTACATTGCAAAATATATATATTGTTTTAATAGTTTGTGCAGTACATTTTTAAACATTTCTTGGAATTACACATGTTTAAATGAGATTGTCAATTTGCTAATTTTGTTTTGGTGATTATTTTATTGTGTTTGGATTTATACATATCATTTTGAGAATTACAAGTTATTTGTAATAAGTTTGTAAATTGTGACTAGGTTGATCTTGTTATCTTTAAATAACATATTGTAGAATTAATTATCAATAATACTAGTGCACCTGTTACCTAATTACCTCTGCATGTGACGCTTGTAGAGAGGCCTAAGAGATTCAATGGGTAGCGGCAAAGAAATGCTATTCTATTTGACCATACTAAATCTGGCGAAGTTTTTATTGGACAAGGCCCCAATTCTTTAGGAAGGAGAAATGGATCTACTATTGTAGCCTCAGTTGAAGCATTGAAGCATTCTAATTTTTTGTTTAAAAATTACATCCTCAATGGATCGGACAATGCACTATATAATGTCTATAGTATGATCAAGTTAGTAGGAGAGATATAGGAATCTTTGGACTAAAAGTATAGAACCTAGGATGTCAGGAAAAAGAAATTTGTTATTGGTAAGTTTCTGGATTTAAAATAGTGGACTCCAAGACTGTAATAAGTCAAGTACAAGAGTTTTAATTGATCCTCCATGAAATCAGTGTAGAAAGGATGGTGTTCAATGAATCATTTTAAGTGGCTGTGTTATTGAAAAACTACCTCTTTCATGGAAAGATTTCAATAATTACCTCAAGCACAAAAGAAAAGAGATAATGTTAAAGAACTTTATTATCCAATTAAGAATCGAGGAAGGCAAATAAGGTTTAGAGAAATAAGTTACGCTCAGACTATGGAAGCCAAGGCAAATGTCTTAGAACATTTGTAAAAACCAATAAGAGGAAATATACTAGTTTAAGTTCATTCCAAGAGAACAAGGGTGCAGGTGTTATGAAGTTCATGGAAATTTGCTTTGTCTATAACAAACCCAAACACTGAGCTAAAGACTGTCTCAAAACAAGAATAAGAATAAGAAAAGGAAAGCTCAAGCCAACTTGGTTGATGATAATGAAATTGAGCTCGCCATTATGGTATTAGAAGTGAACTTTATACAAAACTCGAAGACTCGGATGGTCAATACTGGTGCCACATGCCATGTGTATTCTAATGGGAAGAGCTTTACAGAGTATAAAGCAACTACTAGTAATGAGTAATTATTTATGGTTAACTCTTTAAGCTGCAAGGTTCTTGGCTATAGGAAGGTAATGCTGAAATAACTTTTGGAAAAGACCTAATCTTGAACAATATTGTTCATGCTTTTGAAATCTATTAGAACTTAGTGTCTGACTTACTATAGGTTAGTTTTTGAGTCTAACAAGTTTGTAGTCTTTGAATGCAAAATATTTTTAGGGAAAAGATATTTTTGTGATGGGTTATTCAACCTTAAAGTAATGACCATTACCATTGTGCCAAAGAACATGAAAATAAATAAAATAAGTTCTTCTGCTTACTTGCTTGAGTCTTCTAATCTATGGCACTATAGATTAGGTCATGTAACTTATAAGACTTTGCAAAGGAATAGTAATTTGGATTTGCTTTTAAAAAATTACAAGTATAAAACCTATGTAGAATCTAAATCTGCTAAAGCTCTCTTCTATTCGATTGAAAGAAAAAGTGAAATGTTAAATTTAATACATAAATATCTATGATTTAAATTTGTGCAAATTAGAAGCAGTAAAATGTATTTTAATACTTTATCGATGATTCTACGAGATATTGTTATTTCTATTTACTAAGGAGGAAAGACGAGACCTTAGAAGCTTTTAAGCTATTTAAAACTAAGGTTGAAAATCAATTAAGTAAAAAGATTAAGAAACAAGAAGTAATAAATATGGAAAATATGATTTATTATTTAACGAATTTTATGCAAAAAATGAAGTAATCCATCAAATCAGCTTCTTATTTAGCTGACCAATAATGGTATTCAGAACACAGGAGCTAACAAACGTTTAAAGATATGATAAATGATTTGGTGATAAGTTTACGTTACCTCAAAACTTGTTGAGGAAGGCTATTTTAATAGTCAATTGTGTTTTAAATAAAATACGCCCTAAGAAATATGACAAGACATTGATAAGTTAGGGAAGGGTCAAAAATCGTATTACAAATACTTGAAAGTGTGAAAGTGTCGTGCTAAGGTAGCAGTTCCTCCACCTAAATTGGTCAAAATCGGATCTAAGACTATTGATTGCATATTCATTGGATGTGTAAACAATAGTGCAACTTATCTTTTTCTTGTGTATAAGTAAGATATTCCTAAGATTCATATTAATACGATAATTGAATTAAAGAATGCTTCGTTCTTTGAGGATGTATTTCCATATAAAAGAACACAAGAAAATAAAATTACGGAAAGAGCTCATGAGGACTCGAGTAGTGACCACGGATGGATGAAAAAGAACAAGTCAAAACCTTAAATGAGTACATGAGTTAAAATACCAACTACTTTTGGTTTGAATTTTCTAACTTATCTATTAGAAAATGAATTTTATGCTTTTAAAAAGGCTATGTAATCTCTAAAGCACCATTTTGAAAAAAGGCTGTTAACAATGAAATAAAGTCCACCATGCAAATAAAAAATAAAAACTTTTTAATCTTTTTCACGAGCATATGCCATTATGATCCAAATTGATATTTAAGAGAAAGATGGGGGTTGATGGATTTATATACAAGCATAAAGCTTGACTTGTAATAAAAGGATATAAGCAAAAGGAAAGACTCAATTATTTCGATACGTATTCACCAATTATGAGAATAACATGCATTCAAATGTTAATAACTATAGCAACTTTTAATGATCTTAAGATACACCAAATAGATGTTAAGACAACTTTCCTGAATGAAGATTTAAATGAAGAAATCTATATGGAACAACCCAAAGGTTTTGTAGTTTTGGGTCAAGAATGAGAATGTCTGTAGTCTAGCTAAATCATTATACGATTTAAACCAAACACCAAAACAATGGCATCAAAAAGTTGACAACATAATGTTGTCAAATGGGTTCGTATTAAGGAAAGTGATTAATGTGTATTCGTAGAATATATGAATAAGGTTTATGTCATTATTTGTCTATACATAGATAATATGTTGATTTTAGATAGTAATGATGAGTTTATTAGAGCTATCAAGTCATGGTTAACTAGTAAGTTCAATATGAATGATATGGGTGTAACGGATGTGATTTTAAGAATTAAAATTTCCAAATTATAAGATGGCTTAGTATTAACTCAAGATTATTATTTGAGTAAAATCCTTAAGAGGTTTAATAAAAATGATACCAATATAGTTAAAACACCTAAAGATGTTAATTTGCACCTAAGGAAGAATAATAATGAGGAGTGATGCAATATCTCATGTAGAATATTCACATGTAATTGGTACCTTAACTATCTTATGAATCGCATAAGACTCAGCATTGGCAGTAAGCAAACTAAGTAGGTTTACAAATAATTTGGAGAGGATCACTAGAAAGCCGTTATAAGGGTACTCAGATATCTAAGATACACCTTGAGTTATGGACTATACTATATGATATATCTAACTGCACTTGAGGGGTGTAGTGATGGAAATTGGATATTGGATATTAAAAACTCAAAATCCACAAATGACTTTGTCTTTACTATCAAAGAAGCTATAATATCTTAGAAATCTTCTAAACAAATGAGTATAGCTAGATCATAATGGAATCTAATTTTATAGCTTAAGATAAAACTAGAGAAAAAACAGAATGGCCTTAGAATTTTGTAAAAAATAGTCCATGTTTGTAGACACCTAATTTCATCCGGGTCTATTTTCAAATAATCCTGAATATCCGAGATCGAGACTTTAATGGTCATCCTCATTGGGAGCAGTCTTTCTCAAATGAACAAAACATTGTCAAGACCTTTTTAGTTATAATTTAAGAAGCAATAAGTTCACGTAACAAAAAAAAATCATACTTTGATCTCTAATTTCATATATATATAAAAACGAATATTTAAGAGAAAAATATTTTTTAATAATTTTTTTTCAAATTTTAAAAATTTATTTTTACGGATGATATCATAATCAAATTTCCCATTTTTAGGAATTTTTTTTTAAATTTGGGAAATTGACCTTCGTATATTTTATCGATACTTGTGTGGTATTTATGTTAATATGCACTCTGAAAAATTATAAATATACAATGAAAAATCCATGTAGGCATTTTATACCACAAGGAATCACGTTGCTCATTTTTGTAATTAATTTTGAATTTTTTCATGGTATCACGAGTATTGTACTCATGAAAATTTTTTTGATAAAATTATTTTGAATTTCAAATTTTGGATTTTCATCTTTGTCATTTTATAAATTAATATTTTAAATAATATGTTTTATTTATTTCATTTTATATAATTTTTAATGCATTTTTTTGGAAATTTTTTCGTTTCTAGAATATGACTTTTCGTTATCTATAAAATTTTTGGTGTAATTTACTTGAGTTTTGAATTTTAAAATTCTTTAAATATTCACATTCAACTACCATTAAATCAGTTGTTCAAAATTCATTTATCTGTTATGAATTTTAGAATTTTCCCATTTTAGAAATACAAAGTTTTTTACTCCACGAATTGTTTCGGGAAGATTTTTCTAAGTTTATATATATATTTTTTAAATTTCTCAAATATTATTATTTAATTTATATTAAATAGTTTTGGAAAATTCCTTTAATTTTATCAATTTTACATTATTCTTTTGAATTCTTTTATTTCTAAAGTACGAAGTTTTCTACTTCGTAAATGTTTTGAAAAAATTTTTCTTAGTATATAATTTTTAAAATTATTTAAATATTATTTTTTTAGTCCATATTAAATCATTTTGAAAAATTTAATTTATTTTATGAGTTTTAGAATTTTTTTTGTTACCAAGATATAGGTTTTATATTCCGTAAATTTTTCTATGAGAATTTTTTTTGGTTTCTAATTTTTAAATTTGTTTCAATATTATTATTTATTCATATTAAAATAGTTTTAAATATTTTAATTTATTTTATAAGTTTTGAAATTTTCTCCATTACCAAGGCACGAAGTTTTTTACTCATAATTTTTTGGTAAGATTTTTTGAGTTTATAATTTTTAAAATTTGACAAATATTATTGGTTAAATCATATTAAATCAGTTTTGAAAATTTTAATTTATTTATGAGTTTCGCATTCTTTTACATAAAATAATTTTTCCCGATAAAGGTTTTTTTCTTGTAAAATTTTACGAGTTTGTAGCTTTTAATATTTCTTTTGTAAATTAAAAAATTTTTTATTATTAGATTAAATTAAATTAATTATATAAAATTTTATTTTAAACATAAAATTTTTAATATTTATAATTTATTCTTTCTAATTAATTTTTATGGTATAATTTTAAAAATATTATAAATATCTCATAAAATCTCTAGAAATAAATGATGTCATGGATGATACAAGCCACTAAATGACCAAAGCAATTAATTTACATCAAATCAAATTAATATAAAACAAAAATAAAAATAAAAAAGAAAGGTAGTAGAATGGGGGAGGCCAATGACCAAGAAGAAGAAAAAAAGGCTTCTTGTCATCCTCATGAAAGAAAAAAAACCAGAGAAAAAAATTATCTCAAACAAAAGCTTTCCATATTCAAATTTCATCATTTTTCATAGAAATTTTCAAGAAATTTTAAGTTTTCAAGCTTTTTAGATAATTTTATCCATGAATTTTGTAATTTTTGCTTATTTCCATCATTTTTCTTCATTTTTGTGAGTCAAAAAACATGTTAAAGCTCATGGATTTCTTCCATGTTGAAAGGCTAAAGATGTTGACTATGATATATTTTCTATATATTTATTGTTATTCTTTTTTTTTTTAAGGTTGTGCCTTGATTTTTTTATATATTTTTTTGTTGTTGTTGTGATTTTGATTTTGTTATGTAGGTGTGTTCATGTTGTTCTTTGCTTGAAGTTTGTATGATAATACATTGTGAAATACTTTTTGCATATTTATTTTTGTGATTTTATTTTTATTTGAACTCGGTAGTAATTATTTATGTTAATTTTCATTATTTTATATATCAAAACATGCTTAGATTTTATGTTTCTTGGTTTGGTTGAATATGGTAGATTGTTTTAATGATGATTTTGAGCCTATTTTGTGATAATATTATGTGTTTTTTTAATTTATTTTTTTAGGTTATTTTGCAATATTAATAAACATAGGTACTAAATTTCAAAATGTGTAAAATTCTTTTAGACTTTTTTTTCAAGCTTGATCAAAAGTTCCATAAGCCATGAAAAAAATGGATTCATGTGTTTCTCAACATGTTTTAGATATTTTTCACAGTTCATGGGTCATTTTACAATTTTGTATAGTTTAAGGAATTATGTGCAAAAAAAAGTTTTGTGGTCAAAGGTGTTTGATCGAATCTTCATAGGAATGTTTTCCATGATTCACATGCTGATTTTTACATGATTAATCATATTTTGTGATATTTATTATGTTTTTTCTAACAGGGAAGTAAATATGATTTTACAAAGTTTAAGGGTTATTGTGTAAATTCTAGAATTATACTTTTTTTAAGGCCAAAGTGTTTGGCCGAATCTTTGTTGGTATTTTGCTATATTTTTCATATATTTTTGCATGTGATTTTTTAGGTTATTTTATTATGTAGGGGCTAAAATGAAAATTTAGAAAAGTGTAAGGACAAAATTACAAATTTTCATATTTAGGGGGTAAAACAGATATTTTGCCAAGTTTAGAGATTTTTATTATTTCTATGGCCTTCCGTAGAGATATAGAAATTTTTAAAACTTTTTGTATTTGTTTGGTCTTCCAAAGGATACGAAATGTAATTTTTAAAAATTTAGAGGCTTGATTGTAAATTTTGCATTTCATCATTTTAGTGTCCATTAGGGTATTAGGATACTTTCACATCGAGGGTATACATTAAGGGCATTTTGATAATTTTGTTAGAACCGAGTCCTAGATAGTCATCAAGATGCTTTTATACCCAAGATCTGCATTTAGGATAGGTTCAACCTTCCACAATCAATTTCATGTCCTTGAGGGTTACCAAGATACTTTCATGTCGAGGGTATACCTTAGGGATATTTTGGTAATTTTGCTAGAACCGAGTCCTAGGTAGTCATGGGGATGCTTTTATGCCCAAGAGGTGCATTTAGGATACGCTTCATTTTCATGTCTTTTAAGATTACCTGGATACTTTCACATCGAGGGTATACCTTAAGGGTATTTTGATAATTTTCCTAAAACAGGGTCTTAGGTAGTCATCAAGATGCTTTTACGCTAAAGATGTGCATTTAGGATAGGTTCAACCTTCCACAATCATTTTCATGTCTTCCAGGATTATTGGGATACTTTCATGCAAAAAGTATACCTTAGGGGTATTTTGGTAATTTCACTAGAACGAAGTCTTAGGTAGTCATCATGGTGCTTTTACGCTAAAGATGTGAATTTAGAATAGGTTCAACCTTCCATAATCATTTTCATGTCATTTAGGGTTACTGAGATACTTTTTTGTCGAAGGTATACCTTAAGGGTATTTTGGTAATTTTGCTTTAGAACCAAGTCCTATGTGATTATTAAGATACTTTCATGACAAAAGTGCATATTAAGAATAAGTTCGTCATATTAGGTCATTTTTAGGTCATAGAATTCATATTTTTTAATAATAGAATTTGTTTTTATAAATAAGGCAATGTCTTCTAATTAAATTAATACATAAGATTTCTACCAGTATATATAAGGAATTTTACGGTTATTTTAATAGCAAGGTATCCTTTTCAAATAGGAAGTCGAGATTTTTTTATTTCAAAAAAGTAAAACCTATCATATTCTACATGGTTCTCTAGTGGGATACGATAGAGAATTCGTGCCCACTTGGTTCCCTAGAGGGTACGAATAATTTTGTGATTTGCAAAAGCATTAAAACTTGACTATCTTGGAATAACAGATTTCTATAATGAAATATTATGGGAATTATAATTAAATATCAAATATTGAAACTAAATAAAAATCAAAATTTAAATTAATATGCAATAAATAAGGTACTGATTACCGAGCATCACGAGAAGGTTGATCCTTACTTATGATTGTAACTGACTTCCAGACCCTTTTATGCGATTTTTGGTATGAGCTTAGACCTCGAAGTTTGTTTTTATGGGTTTCATAATCCTTAAAATATAAACTCCGATAGGTGTCCAATCTTACCTGGCCAAAAAAGATTAGTGGCAACTCCAAAAAAAAAATGACCGTTTCATAATAACTATTCAGAGAATTTGGGTGAGTGATTCATCTCGACAACTCAATCTCTAGGTATGAAAAATAAAGAATAATAATCATTATATAAGTCCCTAGAAATAAAAGGAAATAATTATATATAGATATTTATATAGAAACAATGGATACGTTTGCCATTTTAAGTTGGGCTGGTCAGGATGCTACGACAACTTGGCGAATCTGCTGGGGATAGCCAGAAAGTCAGGCCTAAAATTAATTACGTGTTAACTAAATTTTGATTAATTTGGTTTCAACCAATATTTAACTATAATTCTTGATATTTTGAAAGTAAAATTTTTTTCATTGTATTTTTCATATTTTTCACTAACCCTTTTGTTTTCTTTGCAACATTATTTTTTAGGGGAATTTAGGATAGGTTTTTTACTATTTTTGAAAGTGTTAAGTCATAAAAGGTAAGTTGTTCCCCGACACACACTGTGCAAATACATATGCATTAGATTCTATTCCATATATACAAAAGGGGCATAGGCACCTAATATTTTAAGAGGGGGTGAAATAGCTCTAGCTTCTAAGGTGTTAGCCTCTATCTGGGCTAGTTAAAAGCCTATCGGTGTAAATTCTTATGCCTACCTAAGGTGTTAACCTCATTATGGGCATGGAAAATACTATCACTTGAATTGAACCCTTTCCGACATAAACCCATGATGGGTAAGGATAAGGGTACCTCGTTAATTCTTTCCAAACTCGAGGAACAATTCGAGAACCTATTTAGATGTCTAACCCAATCCTCATATAATGAGCTATAGAAGACTCACCTAGTTAGAGCCATACGTGGTTCTAGAAGATACCAAAATAGGTACACATGGGGGAACGCTTATAACCCTTTATTGTTATGATTTGAGGTTCTTCGTATTATTAATTGGATGTTGTGTTATCTTGATATATTTTACTTCTATTAATTTGTTATATTACGAAAGAGTTTTATTTTTTATTCTTAGCATCACATTTATATATATCTCCCATGGAAACTTGTAAATTCATTCATGCACCTGCAAATTTCAGATTCTTAATTGTTCATGCATTCATAATTTCCATAATGTATTAATTCATTTCATTTATTGTATTTCAAGAATCAAGAGATAGGTGATAATTCAGAGGCAAAGGTCAATACGTTCACGTTCATCTAAGAAGAGTTCAACCATAAAGCCCATGGAATGGAAAATCTACTTAATAGACTGATCAAAATGGTTGAAGGTTTACATGAAAGAAAAAAGATCACATGTTGGAAGTATTAGAATACAGGGGAAATCAAATGTTTGTGAAGATAAATTTTTGGGCTACTTGGCAGATTTTGTGAATATAGGGTTAAAAGATGAATGATTAGGGTTCTAAAAATTTCTTTAGAAGCACAACACAGTTAGGAAAATGTAATATATGCAAAAGCAATTTTTTTCGTTACTTTGCTTTTGAATTTTGTAAATATGACTATGTATGACCATAATCAATGGACAAGGTAGAGCATTTTGGTAAGTGGTGCAATGCTATTGAGTCATGACTCAAATCCCTCGAATTCCTACGTCTACAATAATTTTTGTGTTTGTTGAATCATGTCTCATTCATTTATTTATATATTTTTTCATTTATTATGTTCATTCATACATTTTTTTCATTTATTAACATACATACACGGATAATAATAAAGATAAATGTTGACAAGATATATGTATTCATGCATACTAATTTAAGTTCCTTCTTCATTTTTTTAAGGCGAAGTAACACAGATCATGAAATAGAAGACATCACATATTGCAAGCTCAATGAAATTTCTCAGAACAAGCAAGTTCATTTGCACCCAATAAAATATTATTTATACTTCTGCGAAGGATTCGAGGAAATACAAGCTTAAAGATAATTCTTTAACATTTAAGATATAAAGTCAATGGAAACTAATATTGGTTCCCTTTCATAAAGGGCAGATGTAAAAATCATTGCATAAAAATAGAATTAGGGTCCTTGACTTTAACAAGAATGAAAGATCCTACAAAAGCAAAACCATAACTAAAAAATTATTATTATTATAAATACTCCTATATCATAAAAACACTTCTGTCGAGAATTTAGGGAAGTGCAAGCTGAAGGCAACCACTTTATGGTGTTTAGTATATGGAAGCTGATCCTATAATACATATTCAAGCTAACCAAAGGGCGATAGGTAGCATATGTAGGGCAAGAAAGTAATTCTATCATAGCCGACAAGACCCTAAGAAGTCAAGAAAACAAGGAAATCCATTCAAACGATGTCCTCAACCCCAGCTTTTCATTGTTCAGCAACCTTAATAGAATCAGATGATCTTCACCATTCCAACAAAACTTGGAAAACTCTTTACTTAAGGTGGTATAATTTGAGCGTCAGGGTGCACACTTTTTGTCTAAGGATTCCATCAACCAAGGCATGTTGTTCAATGCGAAGATAATCTAGAGCATCAGTAAGATCGGTAGGAAATCACAAGCTACTATAAATTCCAACTCGGATTATTTGGATGATTTTTTGCTATGCAGTAAGCTTCTGGATTCATCTTCTCAACTAAGGAATTTAGTAAAGAGTCACATAGTGGTTATCCTCATGGCATGATTGTGATGAAAGGAAATAACCACACATCTTGCAGAATTCCTAATTTTGAAAACTTAGAGATTGATGCACCTCTTAATCTTCCATTAGCTTAACTATAGTTCAGCCATAGAGGATGCCAATTCAGTGAAATTCTAGGAGCGGATGGATGACTATTAAGGCTAATTAGTCTAAAGGTTATCAACCTTTTGGTATATGCCAATCATAGGCAATTTCTATCTTGACTTCAAAATTTTATACATTTCTTATGAAATGAATTTTTATTTGTAAATAGTATGCATACTTCACTAACCATGTATTTTGTTCATAATGATTTCCAGTACATAGGAAAATGATAACATTTTGGAAATTTTTTCTTTGGTAGGTGAACACCATTAATTTGAGTTTTTTCAGAAAGGTCCTTCACTAAAGATCCTTCACTTCTACATAAACCTTTCACCACTACAAACTTTCCACACCCAAATGTTTTTTTCTATGGATTTCCTGAAAGTCAAACAAATAGGTTATGCTCCTAAAAGATTCAGATATTAATAGTTTGACATGTGTTAAAATAATGATAGTAATTTTAATATTTCCCTGATTTTGATAATCTTTTGCCATAATTTTCATGACACTCTTCCTAATCCTTAATTCAAGAAGAATGAAAGTGAACATAAGCCAAAATCTCTTTTTCCTTTTGAACAAAACCTTTTCAAACCAATTTTTGATACATAAGATATGAGATTCGAGATCTTTTCCAAGCCAATCTGATTTTCTTTCCTACAGGCTTAACTAGTCATTGGTGGCTATAAAGCCAATCATATTAAAGGGCATATCTTAAGCCTTTATTGAGCATAGCATCATGCTATTGAAGTATTCAAAATGATTTTGAAAAAAAAAACCTTTTTTGCCTAGCAAAATGCTTAACCAATTAAAATGGCTATATTTGAAATGAAAAATAGCATTCTTTCTCTATCTTTTCTTAAATATAGAAAATTATTCCCTTTGCAGTCCTCTTTGAGCTTGATAGTTTGTTTTCTTTCTCTAAACCCTAATCAAGGATCACCCTCCACACTTAAAGGCAAGTGAAACAAAGCTTCAAGATTAGAAGGGGTAAATTCCATTATACAGTTATAAGAAGAACAAATCAGATGTCATGAAGCAAATTTTAAAGAAAGAAGAAAGTTTGAATTTCAAGTTCAAATATTTCAAGTGAAAAATGAAGAAAATTTCAAGTTCTTTCAGAATAAAGAATGATGAAAGTTTTGAAGATAGAAAAATAGAAAAAAAAAGAAAACAAAAGTTGCTAAAGAGAAAAGATTTGTTCATCTTGAAAGACATGCTGAAATCAACTCTTTCTAAAAAGAACTGATCGTTGATTCAATTACCTTTAAACACTTTATTTGGGCCTATTTATCTTTTTCTTTCTAAACCCTGAACGATGGCCTACCTTATGTATCTAACAAAGTTCATTTTGATCGAACATAGCTATCTGGGCTGTTCCTAGAAAGCTTTTTAAAATTTTATTTTTTTGAATGATTTTTAAGCTTTTAATAATATGATAGGATAAGCTTAAAGGCCTAAGATTTGCTTCTAAATCAATGAAGATAGCACTAATCAGAGAGAACCCATCATCTTAATTCAGAAATAACCCTAAACCTTTAAAAATTCATGACCTCAACAAAAGATTTAATCAAATGCCCTAACATTAATTCCTTTCCAAATAACCTTTTAGAACTTTGCACCTAACCTTGAGAAATGATGCTTACCAAAAGCCTTTTAGATCATTATTTTACTAGCATTAGTGTAACATCTATCAGGCTATTGTATTTGAAAATTAAAATAATGTTATAACTTGATTATTTGTCTTTCAAGGAATTTTTTAAATGAGCATCCATCTGAATTTGGTCTTGGTAAACCTTGACTTTGTCATATTAATTACTTTTAGATAAATTTTATGCCTCTAAATTCATTTTTTCATCTTATTCAAAGAAGTCTCGAATGGTGATCATCCATCACAAGAAAGTTTTAACATCATGATGAAGATAACATATCCATTACCCTTGATATTGGAAAACCCATGATTGAAATTGTTTTGGAATTTTCATAGATTTTGATCAATTTATTTCCAAGGTCAGAATGAAAAGGTGATTTCATTCCATAAATCCTGGAATTTTGATGAAATATGATGCTTTTCATGATCTCATAGAAGAAAGATTGAATCATTCTCTAAAGAAATCTATCACCTTATCACATAATCCTATAGTAAGGTAGGTGAAGAAGGCTTTGAAGAAACTTTGATGGCGATATTCAAAGCATTCAAAGTTTTCGTCAAGGAAAATGTTTTCAAAGCTTTGATGGTGATATTCAAAGCATCTAAAAATATGCTTTCAATACTTCAATAATGATATTCAAAGCATTCAAAAGACTTTTTTCACCCTTTCATGCAATCCTATGGCAAGGTAGATGGAGTAGGGGATTTAAGTCAATTAAGTGTTTCATCTTAATAATTGATTAAGTCTCAAATGTTACACCAACCTTTTTATCCCTATTGACTTGTTGGCTTTGTCCCAGTCAACTTTTTTGTACATGTTGACTTGTTGACTTTATCCCAGTCAACCCTTTTATCCTTATTAACTTATTGGCTTTGTCCCAGTCAACCTTTTTATCCTTATTGACTTGTCAGGTTTATCCCAGCCAATTTTTCCTCCCTATTAACTTGTCAGTTTTGTCCCAATCAACCATTTATCCCTATTGACTTATCGGCTTTATTCGAGTCAACCTTTTATCCTTGTTGAGTTATCAGCTTTGTCTTGGTCAACCTTTTCTCCTTGTTGATTTGTCAGCTCTATCCTAGTTAACCTTTTCATCCCTGTTAACTTGTTAGCTTTATCCTAGTCAACCTTTTATCCTTGTTGACTTATCGAATTTGTCTAGGTTAAGCTTTTTTCTCTGTTGACTTGTTGGCTCTGTCCTAGTCAACCTTTTTTATATATTAACTTATAAGTTTCATCTCAGTTAACCCGTACCTTTGTTGACTTATCGATTTTATCCTAGTTAACTTTTTTTCATTTGTTGACTTGTAGGTTTCGTCCCAGTCAACCCTTATCTTTGTTGACTTATAGGCTTTGGCCCAATCAACCTTACCATTGTTGACTCATCGATTCTATCCTGGATAACCTTTTTTATATGTTTATCAGTTAGTTCATCCCAGTTAACTTGTATCATTGTTGACTTATAGGTTTATCCCAGTTAACCTATACCTTTGTTAACTTATAAGTTTCGTCCTAGTCAACTTGTACCTTTATTGACTAATCAGTTTTATCTCGGTCATCCTTTTTCATTTGTTAACTTGTATGTTTCATCCCAGTTAACCCTTACGTTTGTTGACTTATAGGTTTCATCCTAGTCAACCTTTACCTTTTTTAACTTATCAATTTTATCCCAGTCAACCTCTTTTATATGTTGACTTGTAGGTTTCATCCTGGTCAATCGTACTAGTGTTGACTTGTAGGTTTTATCCCGATCAACCCATACCTTTATTGACTTGTAGCCTTCATCCCAGTCAACCCTTTTTCATTTATTGACTTATTGGTTTTATCTCAGTCAACCCTTTTCATTTATTGACTTATAGGTTTTGTCCCAGACAACTATTTTCATTTATTGACTTGTTGATTTCATCTCAGTTAATGCTTACCTTTGTTGACTTGTCAGTTTTATTTTGGTTAACTTCTTTTATATGTTGACTTATAGGTTTTACCTCGATCGCCCCTTTTCATTTGTTGACTTATAGGTTTTATCCTGGTCAACTCTTTTCATTTATTGACTAGTTGGATTTATCCCAGTCAATTTTTTATTTTTGTTGACTCTTACATTTTGTCTCAGTCAACCTTATCTTTGTTAACCTGTAGGTTTTGCCTCGGTCAACCCCTTACCTCTATTGACTAGTAGGGTTTTATCCCAATCAGCTCTTTTTGTTTGTTGACCAGCATGGTTTTGTCACACTAAGCTACCTGTGACTTTGGTCTCACCCCAGTCGTCGTTTAATTTAAATTTCTCCTTAAGGCTAATTGGCTTTTATTTTCGTTTTAAGTTTAGTTTTCAAAGCTTAATGACCCGAACGAAATCATGTCTATTTGGTCTTTGCCCTATTTCTGATTCTCAACAATGGTCAAAGAAGGGTAGCTGTAGACACCTAATTTCATCCGGGTCTCTTTTCTAATAATCCTAAATATCCGAAACCAAGAACTTAATGGTCATCCTCATTGGGAATAATCTTTCTCAAATGAACAAAACATTATCAAGATCTTTTTAGTCATAATTTAAACAATCGTAAGTTCACGTGACAAAAAAAAACATATTTTGATCTTTAATTTCACATGCAAAAAATGAATATGTAAGAGAAAAATTATTTTTAATAATTTATTTTCAAATTTTAAAAATCTATTTCTACAGATAATATCATAGTCAAATTTCTCATTTTTAGGAATTTTATGAGAATTTTTTGTTAAATTTGGGAAATTGACCTTCGTATATATTATCGATCCTTGTGTGGTATTTTTGCTGAGATGCACTCCAAAAGATTAGAAATATACAATGAAAAATTCATTCTTGGCATTTTATACCACAAGGTATCAAGTTGCTCATTTTTGTAATTAATTTTGATTTTTTTATAGTATCACGAGCATTGTACTCATGAATTTTTTTGATAAAAGTATTTCGAATTTTAGATTTCAGATTTTCATGCTTTTCATGCTTTTCATTTCATAAATTAATATTTTGAATAATATGTTTTATTTAATTCACTTTACATAATTTTTAGTGTATTTTTTGAAATTTTTTTTAATTCTAAAATACGAACTTTTCGTTATCTGTAAAATTTTTGGCATAATTTTCTTGAGTTTTGAATTTTAAAATTCTTTAAATATTAACATTCAACTACCATTAAATTAGTTTTTTGAAATTCATTTATTTGTTATGAATTTTAGAATTTTATCTTTTTAGAAATACAAAGTTTTCTACTCCCTGAATTTTTTCGGGAAGATTTTTCTAAGTTTATAATTTTTAAAAATTTTTCAAATATTATTATTTAATTCATATTAAATCAGTTTAGGAAAATTCCTTTTATTTTATTAATTTTGCATTATTCTTTTAAATTTTTCTGTTTTCAAAACACGAAGTTTTCTACTTCGAAAATTTTTTGGAAAACTTTTTCTTAGTTTATGACTTTTAAAATTGTTTAAATATTATTTTCTAATCCATATTAAATAATTTTAAAAATTTTATTTTATTTTATGAGTTTCCGAGATGCGGGTTTTATACTCCGTAAATTTTCTCGATGAGATTTTTTTCAAGTTTCTAATTTTTAAATTTCTTTATATATTATTATTTAGTTTATATTAAAACAGTTTTGAAAATATTTATTTATTTTATAAGTTTTAGAATTTTTTTCTATTACCGAGACATGAACCTTTCTACTCGTAATTTTTTTCGGTAAGATTTTTCTAAGTTTATAATTTTTAATATTCTACAAATATTATTGGTTAAATCATTTTATATCAGTTTCAAAAATTTTAATTTATTTATGAGTTTTGAATTTTTTTACATAACAATTTTTCCTAGTAAAGGTTCTTTTCTCGTAAAATTTTATGAGTTTGTCATTTTTAATATTTTTTTGTAAATTAAAAAAATTGTTTTATTATTAGATTAAATTAAATTAATTATATAAAATTTTATTTTAAACATAATTTTTAATTTTTATAATTTATTCTTTCTAATTAATTTTTATGGTATAATTTTACAGATATTATAAATATTTCAAAAATTTAGAAATAGATGATGTCATGGATGACATAAGCTACCAAACGAGAAAGGCAATTAACTTACATCAAATCAAAATCAAATAACATCAAATCAAATTAATATAAAACAAAAAAAAAAAGGAAAGAAAAAAGGAAGGTGGTAGAATGGGGGAGGCCAATGACCAAGAAAAAGAAAAAAAGGCTTCTTCTCGTCCCCCATGAAAAAAAAACAAAGACAAAAATTATCTCAAACAAAAAGCTTTTCATATTCAAATTTCATCATTTTTCATAGAAAATTTTAAGAAATTTTAAGTTTTCAAGCTTTTTAGGTAATTTCATCCATGAATCTTGTAATTTTTGCTTATTTCCATCATTTTTCTTCATTTTTGTGAGTCAAAAAACATGTTAAAGCTCATGGATTTCATCCATGTTGAAAGGC
>JBBYHO010003028.1:1520-14286 GCA_038382025.1 Adansonia gregorii | reverse complement strand
TAAATATATAATTATTAAATATTAAATATTAAAAGTTCGGTTAATTCGATTAATAATTTTACTAACCGATAACCGACGGAATTAACCAAATAAACCGACATAAAAAATCGAGATAACCATCAAACCGACTTAACTAAATCGAATTAACTAAATTTCATCGATTAAATCGATTAAATCAGTTTGAATCGACTTATGCTCATCACTAGCGGTAATAATGTAAGAGACAAAACCCATGGTTTTAATTGATCATAATTTAGTTGCTATTGTTTTCTGAGTAAATGATGATTAAGCCCAACCAAAGGGAGAAGCGAAGGATTGACAACTAATTTCAGCTTTTTAACAGCTTAAACTTTTGCACTATAAAAGTGCATAAAAAATTAAGCTCCTAAAAAGTATATAATTATTCGGATTTTTTTTTCAATTTTTAAGATTTAGAAAATGAGAAACTCAAAATCTTCACTTCAATTAGAGGGAAAATGCATTATTTATTGAGTTAAACGATCAAATACTTTAAGATTATTTATTTAGTAAAATAAAATTTTATTTTTTATTACTAATTAAAAATAAAAATATTAATTAAATTCACTATTATTAAATTTAAATATTTAAATATTTAAATTTAATTTGTTTGATAACATGATTTTTTCAAGCTTGATTTATCAATAACTTGAATAATTTATAAATACAAATATCTCATTACATTCTTAAAAAAAATAAAAAATATATATTTTATTTTAAAAAATAGAGTCATGCTCTTTGAATGAGAAGATTATGTATTAATCAAAGATCAAATGTACAAATACAAGAACGTGACTAACTTAGGTAAATACGAACAAAGAACGATTAAATAATGGAATAAATTTTTATGTTTGATGATAAATCTAAAATTAAATCAATATATACAACAATAACTGCAGGTGCAAGTTTGAAGTTTATTTTTATTTTTTCTTTTTTGGGGCAAACCGGTTGATGAGTTTGAAGGATAACTGAGAAACAACGAATTATTTATTTTCCTTTTAATCTATAAATAACTACTTATTTTTCACCTTAAAGTTAAATAAAATAATAATTACTGATATCAAAGATAAGTTTAAAGTTCACAAAAATTAAGGAAAAAAATCTAGTTTAACACGAAGGGTCGAGGATGTAACAGCAGCCATATAATATCAGCGACTATATAATAGGAACCCGCCACGTAAATCTCCAGAAGCCGTTAACACAATCCTATATTTCGGAAATATAACTAAACTCCACAATTTTTATCCTCATCATCATTTACGTCCCTGTAGATAATTTATTAGGCCACGTCACAAGAAAAGAAAAAGGGACAATTAGATATAAGCCCCTCCCTGGACCCTACCAGCCCCGACGCTTCACATTAAATTTATAGTTTTTTAATATTATCAACAAAGAACGCTAATGGAGTACTGTTTTTGACCTATCGCTTTCTGGATCTAGGGTTTTCTCGCTTCTTCATTACCAAAAAGCATACTCTAAAGAATACATTGAATCAAAAAAGAAAAAAAATTCAAGAAATCAATCGAGGCAAAGAAGAAAGCAAGCGTGATCCATTATTAGTGCTTTCAATTTTCCTTTTTTTTTTTCTCGAGATCAAACACCCCCCAAAAAAGCACAGATCTATCATCTATGTAAACAAATCTGACCCAAAAAAAAAAATTGAGAAATCCTAATTTGTGCCTTTGATCTTTTAAATCGATTTTTGTTTATTGTTATTGAACTTGCAAATCTGCAAAAGAATCTGGTCAAATTATAAAGAGAATCGAATCGATCGAAACAACTTGTAAAAACCTGCTGTTTGTTTTTTTTTTTCTCGTTTGTTGATGACGTGATTTTGATGAGAAATTGCGGATCTGAATCTTTATGACGAGTATGTGCAAATCGGTTGTGTATCGAGGGCAGGAGGTGTTGGGGGAGGTGGAGATTTACCCACCACAGCAACAACATCAAATTGAAGAAGAAGAAGAAGAAAATGGGAGGAAATTAAAGGTGATGGAAGAAGAAATCAAGGAAATCAGAATAGGATATTTGACGCAAAGCAGTGAGAGGTGTCCGCCACTGGCAGTGCTTCATACCATTACTTGTACTGAGATTTGCTTCAAAATGGAATCATCGAAGGACAACAATTGCTCTTCTTATTCTTCTCAGGACTTGGCTCCGCTCCATCTTTTGCACTCCGAATGTA
This sequence comes from Adansonia gregorii, assembly GCA_038382025.1. NCBI lineage: Eukaryota > Viridiplantae > Streptophyta > Magnoliopsida > Malvales > Malvaceae > Adansonia > Adansonia gregorii. The sequence goes on along the minus strand of JBBYHO010003028.1, from coordinate 12,083 downwards.
TCAGAGACAACAAGGTATAAGCCCCATCCAATTGTCCCTCAACTTAAATAAAACTCAGAAAAAAAAAAACCTTGAGCTAAAACAAAGAGGGAATCAATAAATTTATTAAGTAATATTAAAATTGCCCCAGAAACTCCTAATTAACTGGACTCTTTACTGGACAGATTATTTTTACAGGAACCCAAGTTTCAAATTTAGACAATTTTTACAGAACCTAAATACGTGTTAAAATGCATGAACTTATAGAACCGGGAATCTCAAAGAACCAATTCTAGCTCCTGATTTGTGAGAACTGTCTCACTTGAAAGTTTATGTACTTCTGGAACTATGAGATTTCTGACAAATTTGCTGAAGTTGTTGATGCCCTAATCTTTGGTGATTGTCTGAAACTTCTGGCTCTGGTCCAGAAAAAGGAAATATGAGCTGGTTTTTCTGGATGTTCTTCATTATCAATTTCTTGCCAATTTTAGAGAATCCACGGACTGTACGTACCGTATAAACGTGAACTAATGAACTGTAAAAATTTTCTCAACTTCATTTAAACTGCCCGGAAAACTTCAGCTGAACTGTTGACAGCCTTATCTGTGAATTACTGAAGGTGGGTAACATTTCATGGGAAATCTCTGAATACAACTTTAGCTATTTATGGGCATTTGTCTTGTAATATTTGCTGTTATCCTGTTATCACCAATACAGACACAGTTTGTGCTGTGTGGATGAACTTTTCTCGAATAATATCCTACAGCTTCAGGGTGAAAACTTTCATGATGTTTATGCTACTTCATTTTATTAGCTGATTTTTTCTTTTCTTACTTGAATATTTGTGAGAATTGATCCTGATTTTACTTGGTACTTCCAGACTGCAGTAATGCCTATGGGAGAGTATGAGCTCCATTTGGTTGCAATGTATTCTAGGAATAGTGACAAACCCTGTTTCTGGGGATTCAGTGTTGCAAGAGGACTTTATGAGTCTTGTCTTGTGATGCTGAACCTAAGATGTCTTGGAATTGTATTTGATCTGGATGAAACTCTCATTGTTGCGAATACGATGCGCTCGTTTGAGGACAGAATAGAGGCTTTGCTGCGAAAGATAAATGCAGAGGTTGATCAGCAACGTGCTGCAGGTATGATGGCTGAGGTTAAGCGTTATCAAGATGATAAGGCCATATTAAAGCAGTATGCAGAGAACGATCAGGTTGTTGAAAATGGAAAGGTGATCAAGATTCAGTCTGAGGTTGTTCCAGCATTGTCTGATAATCACCAACCTATTATTCGACCGATAATCCGATTACAAGAGAAAAACATTATTCTAACACGTATCAATCCACAGGTATGGCCTTCGTCAGTTACAGTAAAGATCTTTCGCATATTGTTCAATTGTTCTTTCCTCTGTGTGTGATGGTTAAATGCTGCCTTATTCTATCCTGTAAGCCAGGAACTGTTTAGATTTCATGTAGAGACTTTTGCATGTTTTCTCATGGCTTTTGTTGCACAAATTGACTTTATATTTTCCATAGATTCGTGATACTAGTGTTCTTGTGAGATTGAGGCCTGCATGGGAGGATCTCCGAAGCTACTTGACTGCCAGAGGGCGTAAACGATTTGAGGTTTATGTTTGCACAATGGCTGAAAAGGATTATGCTCTGGAAATGTGGAGGCTTCTTGATCCTGAGTCAAATTTGATAGATTCAAAAGAATTGTTGGATCGTATTGTCTGTGTCAAGTCTGGTAAGCTGGATATGGTAACTACTTTACATGCATAGCTTGCAATTTGATGTGTTCTCTGGCTGAAATGGTTCACTTCTTGGTTGTTTTTGGTACTGAATTTTTTGCATGAATAGGTTTGAGGAAATCATTATTCAATGTCTTTCAAGCTGGAATATGCCATCCAAAAATGGCATTGGTTATTGATGATCGCCTAAAAGTTTGGGATGAGAAAGATCAAACTCGTGTGCATGTTGTTCCAGCATTTGCCCCATACTACGCTCCTCAAGCTGAAGTATGCATGATCAGAAATTGGCTTCTCTTTATGGGCATTTGATAACACCATACATAAGCACTGTAAGCATTAGTTTTCAACATGGTTTTGGCAATATACGCTAACTGTGGCTTTATATCTTGCAGGCAAATAATACTATTCCAGTCTTATGTGTTGCAAGAAATGTTGCTTGCAATGTTAGAGGCGGGTTTTTCAGGTAATAACATTGCAAGATCTTTATAATTTTTACTTGTACACATGTGGGTTGCATAACCTTGCCGGGCTTATAGCTGAAGATTGAGCTATTCAATTGGTCTTATTTGTTTATGCCTTCCAAAATAACACTGGAAATTGATGACAGAGAATTTGATGAAGGCCTTTTACAAAAAATACCTGAAATTTCGTATGAAGATGATATTAAAGATATTCCTTCACCTCCTGATGTGGGCAACTATTTGGTCTCTGAGGTTAGTTATTGTAGCTTTTTCCTTTTCTTTAATTCTTTCTGGCCTAGGTTATAATATTTATGGGTTATAAATCATTTTTGGTATTGCTATTTTGCTCCTTGTTCATTACTAAATTTACTATGCCTCTCAGGATGACAATTCTGCTGCAAATGGAAACAGAGATCCACTTCTATTTGATGGCATGGCCGATGCTGAAGTTGAAAGAAGACTAAAGGTAATTGACATTCTTAGGCTCTTTGATCCTTGTAACTAGGCTTATATACTTTATTCTTGTTTTCTCCTGAGTTTTGCAAATTAGGTGAGATTATTCTGATATTTATTTATAATTATTGTCACTTATTGAGGAGAATTTATAAACTTTTTAATTTTCATTTGCTTGTTTCATCCAGGAGGCAATTTCAGCTGCACCATCAGTATCTTCAGCATCCATTAACCTAGATTCAAGGCTCAACCCTTCTCTTCAATTCACCATGCCATTTTCTAGTTCAGTTCCATTGCAAGCAGTTCAGCCATCAATGGTGTCATTTCCTAATATGCAGTTTCCTCAGGCAGCTCACTTGATTAAACCAATGGCTCCTGTGGCGGCCTCAGAACCAAGCTTGCAGAGTTCCCCAGCTAGAGAAGAAGGTGAGGTTCCAGAATCAGAGTTGGATCCTGATACAAGGAGGAGGCTTCTGATATTGCAGCATGGGCAAGATACTAGAGATCACACACCACCTGAACCTGCATTTCCCCCTGTAAGATCTACAATGCACATTCCAGTTGCATGTGCCCAATCACATGGAAGTTGGTTTTCTGCAGAGGAGGAAATGATACCAAGGCAACTGAACCGTGCAGTTCCCAAAGAATTTCCTTTAGATTCTGAGAGAATCCTTATTGAGAAGCATCAACATATGCCCTTTTTCCCTAAGGTTGAGAGTTCTATTCCATCTAATAGACCTCTTCGTGAGAATCTAAGATTATCAAAAGAGGTAATTGGTTCTCTGTGGCCTGGAATGTAGCCATGATTTCTATGCTAGAGTGAAAGGGTAAACTAACCTCTCCTTGATGAAACATAATTATCTTAGAGCATAATTCATTTGCAGGGACTTCATAGAGATGATCGGTTGGGGTTAAACTGTACACCTTCCAGTTATCATTCTTTGGCTGGTGAGCTGAAGCAATTGATTGCACATTTGAATGAATGCAGAGTTTCTTTTTACTCAATGAGCCCTTGTTATTGTTGGTACTGAGAGGTTTCAAGTTACTGAAAATATCAGACATTTATTGCCATAACGTTGTTAATCTTTTCATTTTACCTCAATTCTCATCTTGGTTTTTTTCCTAGTTACTTGAATTTTCATTTTCAATGGAAGTTTACTGATTGGTTCATTCTTTTCTGACACATAATTGTTATAAGTTTTTGAGCAGGATGAGCTATTCCTAGCATTTGTAGTTTTGCTGTTAGTTCAGTTTGAATGATCATAGTTGCTGTTCTATATATTATATTTGTTGTTTGATTTTGTTGTATTTGGGGTGTTATATATTTTAAGGTGAGGAGATGCCTCTTGGTCGATCACCTTCTAGCCACAAGGATTTTGACTTGGAATCTGGACAAAGTGTTCCTAGTGGAGAAACTCCAGTCATAATTTTACAAGATATTGCAATGAAGTGTGGAGCTAAGGTAATTTGGAAGTAATTTCTATGATTTGAATTAGATCATAAGGTTTATGTTTATAAAGTTTATATGCTCATTGTTTCATCTTAGTTTTCTATATTCCTACTGCTTCTAAATTTTGTTCCTAAACTTGTAGGTGGAATTCAGATCAGCTTTGGTTGCTAGCCTGGACCTGCAATTCTCCATTGAGGTTTCGTAAAGCTTTTGACTTGTATATTAGTTTTTAGTTTGTCATGCTATGACCTTTTTCTACACAAATAATTTTTTTTTAATTTGTGATTATTACTACTATTTTTGAGTTTGGTTTCATTTGGTATTTCGAAAATTGAGATGGAGACATCCTTCTCTGCTTATCCTCTGTCTTTCCTGCGGTAGGCTTGGTTTGCTGGGGAGAAAATTGGTGAAGGAATTGGTAGAACAAGAAGAGAAGCTCAGTGTCAGGCTGCTGAGGATTCTATAAAAGGCTTAGCTAGTAATATATCTTCCTATTTTTATTGTTATCCTTTAGCATGTTGCGCCATGTATCTGAATTTGATGGGTTGGGATCCACCCTAGTGCCTTTTAGGCCAATAATAATCCATGTTCTAAAGCAAAACTTAAATGTAATCTTGCACCTGAATCTCTACTCAACTTTGTGATATGAACTGGATACAAAGAGGGTAGACAGTGAAAGACAAATACTAAAAAATTATTGAATTTTCCGGTGGTAAAAGCAAGTGCATTTCTTTTCTCTTAAATTTATGTATTAGCCAATGTTATAAATAATCATGTTAATAATCTACAGAAGAAAATTCCCTCAGTTTCACCTAATTGAATAAGACATTTGTGGCACAGAACTCTTCTTCACTAGATTGTCAGTTCTCCAGCTTCTGATAAGCTGCGTTGAGCTAATTTTGTTGAGAAATGTCTTGTTGGCGTGTCTTTTTATAGTATTTTTTTTTGGGAGCAATCCTGACTTTCTTTTAATATACTTACAGATACATATTTATCACGTAGTAAGCCCGATACTGGATCTGCTCAAGGGGATGTAAGTAGGTTGAATGACAATGGATTTCTTGGTAATGTGAACTCATATGGGAACCAGCCGTCACTAAAGGAGGAATCTTTGGCATTTTCAACCGCATCAGAACCATCTATGCTTGTTGATCCAAGGCTGGAAGGCTCCAAGAAATCGATGGGTTCAGTCACTGCACTTAAAGAATTAGTGAGATCTCGGGAGCTCATTGGTTATTTTAGTCTTCAAATGTTTGACTACTAGCACTGATTTACTTTATTTTGGGTTGATATGAATTGTTTACAGTGCATGATGAAGGGCCTTGGGGTAGTTTTTCAAGCACAGCCTCCGTCTTCATCTAATTTGTTGCAGAGAGATGAAGTATATGCACAGGTTTGCACTTAACAAATTATTTTATTCTTTATGCTCTGGTCCAGGAATGCTTTTTTTTTTCCTCATAAAAATACTAATGGATAAAGGATTAACAAAGAATGAGACTGAAGACCATAAGCTTGAACAATGTGTTTTAAGAGCCCGAATTATAAGTAATCTCTGTATTCATTGGGGGTACATCAGGGTTATCATTACTTGTTGTGACATTAAAAGACATGATAAAGGTCAATTTCATATGTATAAGCAAAATCAAATTTGTCGCCCATGATTATAACGGTTGTCCATTATGGTTTATGGTTTAGGTTCAAGTAGATGGGCAGGTTTTAGGGAAAGGGACTGGGCTGACATGGGAAGAGGCTAGGTTGCAGGTATACCTTTTGTTATATCAATATTAAAAATTTTCTTTTGAGCGACATTATTTCTTACCTTATGATGTCTGCTGGCTGGGCTTCTGGACATGCTCTTTTTGCTCGCCCGTTAGGCTGCCGAAAAGGCCCTTGGAAGTCTAAGATCAATGTTTGGTCAATGTACTCAGAAACGTCAGGGATCTCCAAGGTTTGTAATCTTACTTGTACTATTACCTGTTTCCTGTACGGAAAAAACAACCGTTGCTCCATTTTACATTTTCTGATTTGGTGTATTTATTTGGTTATTCGGATAGATCGTTGCAAGCTATGCAAAATAAACGCCTAAAGCCAGAGTTTCCACGAGTTCTGCCGCGGATGCCCTCCTCTGGTAGATATCCGAAGAATGCTCCTGCGGTTCCTTGAAGACCTAAAAGCCTGCAGGTTGATTTCCCATGTTATAGTGTGGCAGCTGTTTGCGACATCTGTACAGTACACAATATTGATGATGAGTGATGACGAGTTATAGCTGTTTGGGAGAGTCGTTATGTTATAGATGACGAGTGATGGCTTTAAACACCTGCACACCAAGTTGACTGTTAACCCCTCGCTGTTTCTTGCGTAACGTAACGTGCACCTAAAGCCCTGCACACGAGATATCATGATTTAAATTCTACAGAAAACATGAGGAGAGATTTGCATTCAAAGACTTGTCCTTGCGTGGCTCGGAGACGTAGACATCCATTCAGATAGTTCAGACAGATGATAAATGCGGTTATGTACTGGATGGCAAAGGGAAGGAGCCACTTAGCCCTGCCCTCGCGTCATCGGTCGATGCTACTAATACCAGATTCTTGGTGGAACTTTGGTGTATCTGTTGAGGCTGATTAGTGGGACACGGTCACTGATGGAAGGCTGGGGCAAGGTTTTCTTGTTATTTAAGCCTCCTCAATAGTCAACGACAGCCAATGCTAACAATGACCAGTTAGTTTTTGCTCTCTCAGTCCATCCCGAGAAAATTATACACTTCAGAAGCCAAATTCTGACGTCGGTGAAATTTGCTTAGTTTACTGAGCTGATGTGCTGATGACAATTTTTTTAATCATCTAAGACCAACGAGTTGGCTTTTCTCATTTTGCGCTGCTTTTTCTTTTTCCTTTTTTCTACATTATTCTGGCAGTGAAAGCGCACCAAAGATGCCGGCAACCGTGTCGTTTTGTTCACCACCTGTCTAATCTATAGGATAAATTAGTAATTTCATACAAACCAATTTCCCGCCAAAATCAAGTACCCGTCCCTTCCCCGTCGCCGTGAGTAAAGAGAAAAAATGGGAAAAGGAAACTTGAAACAAAAGGAAAGGAAAAAAAAAAAAAAACTAAAAATCTCCATTTCAATTACTTACTCTACTTAGAGAATATGGCGTTCTTTTGATGGGTATCGAATGGAAGAAGAGATTCACGCTCCGCCGAATAACCATCCCTTCGAAGTCGACGAGGAGAGCTGCTCCAACTACGGTATGGCGTTCTTTTGGTCGGTATCGAATGGAAGAAGAGATTCACGCTGCGCCGAATAACCATCCCTTCGAAGTCCAGAGCTGCTCCAACTACGGCTCTTATGCTAACTTCAGCGGCAACCAGCAATTCTCGTCGGACGATGTTGACGTGGCGGTGGATCACGTGGCTTCCTTTCCTGAGATCTTGGGCTTGGGTACCTCCGATCCAACTCCTGCCTACTCTCAATCTCCTTTCGGTACTACGATTCCTGTCAAGAACGGAAATGGAACAAGCGAATTTGGTGCTGGAAACGACGAGTTTTTCGCTTCCGATGGACCGCTGCTTCCTCTTACTGAGATGGAGCCTGAGGAAGGCTTCGCTCTTCGTGAGTGGCGGCGGTAAGCAGCAATTTTTTTTTTCGAACTGAATCGCTGGATAATTTGAATTTTTTTGACTGGATATGACCAGATCTTTTGATTTAGCAGTTCTTATCAGCTTAGATCTACTGTGCTTTTGAGTCAGCTACGTAAATTTTGCTGTTGCATTGGTTCAACTAAGATTAACTCCAATTCAAATTTGTTAATGATTCATTCGTTTTTTTAGGTTCTTGTATGGCCTTTTAACTATTGCTTCAAATTTGCGCCTTGTCTTTTCATTTCATTAATGTTACTTATGAAGTTCAAATTTGTTGAATTCTCATTAGCCATTAGATTTCTAAATGTAGATTCCATTAATTTTTGGTTGCAAGCCAAAAGCTTTAGTTATTGATATTCGCACTGTTGGTGCAGTCAAAATGCCATTCTTCTTGAAGAGAAGGAGAAGAAGGAGAAAGCGTTGAGGGAATAGATTATTGCAGAAGCTGAGGAATATATGCGAGCATTCTACGAGAAGAGAGAAAAAAACCATTGAAACCAACAAAATTATAACAGAGAAAGAGAACAGATAATGTGTTTCAAACAATTGTGTTGTTCATGCAGATGATGAACATCACATTCAGCTAATATATTAAAGGCCTGAATCTTTGATATGTTGATCTTCGGGGCAGCTGTTCTTGGCTAACCAAGAGAAGCTCCATAAGACTGCGGACAAGCAGTACTGGACTGCGATAGCCTAACTCGTTTCTTGTGAGGCCCCTAACATCGAGAAGAAAAATAGGCAAGAAGGAGCAAGATAAGAAGCCATTGATAACTGTCATCCAAGGACCAAAGCCTGGGAAACCAACCAATCTTTCAAGAATGCGATACAAAACCAACCAATCTTTCAAGAATGCGATACATTCTTGCGAAGCTGAAGCATTTACTGCACCGGCTCCTGCTGCAAAAGATGCTAAAGATGGGAGTGATGGAAAAGATGCTGCTGCGTCAAATGGAAGTGCATCTGCAGAGAAAAGGGCACCTGAAAAAGATGCCACTGCAAATGGTTTCGCAGCTAAGGAAGATTCTAGTGCTACTAAGGACCAAGCTGCTGCTGAGCCAGAGGCAACAACATCAAAAGCCTAGTTGCTTACACAATACATTTGCCATGTTTTTTTCTCCCCCACTCCTTTTATTTTCATCAAGATTTTGATTTTTTATACCATTTCATATTATCTTGGTATATTCCTCAGAAGCAGTGATTTGAGTAGCTCTCTAATTTTTTTCAAATGACAAGTAATCAACGAAGAATTTCATAATAGAAAATAGAAACTAAATCATATAGGCAGGGAGATCAGTTTTAGATCATTTTGTCAACAAAGTTTTGATAAACAGCTTTCTCGGGTTAAACTAGGCAATTGGTTTTGGCTAAAATATCATTAATTAAACTCACTCCATGTAAGCGATGAGACAAATTTACCGGAAAGGCTTTCTCCCAAAAAGGGACAGACATCAGGTACAACATAAAAAAATATATTTTCAATCTGCAACAACAAAAAATAACGAGAATTATTTAACTTTTGATGAAAAAGAATCGGCAAGGCAACAATAGCAGACCACCTATTCATGAAAAAGAGGAACCTACCTAAGAGGTTGACAATAAATTGAAGATTTGATTGGAATGAGCAAAGATCAACAGTTAGACTCAGGTAATTGTTACCAACCAGATACCGAATGTGTTTGCGATGATAAGGCTAGTTACCGAATCAAAGAAGAATTAAAAATGAGTTCAGCTGTCACAAAACAAACGATCAATCAAAGGTAAATCCTCTATTCAACTCGAATCCAAGATCCACGACACACAGGCCATCCCTAGGCCCAACAGCTAATCAACCAAGTCTCCTGTTCGTTTTGACAAGGCTGATTCGTTGTATCAAGTGAAGCAAAAGCTGAAGTCTGTCGCAAAATCTTATTCGCTGCACCATAACCAGCCGAAGGCGAGAAGGTACCCAAAAGATTATTAGAGTTTGTCTGAGCAGATTCAAAGATAAGAGGAGCTCCAAACAAACAAGGAAAAGCATATGTCAAAATGAAGCATTTGTGCCCCAAGACTTGTTTCACTGCTGACAGAAGGATGATAGCAATCAAGTAACATCTTTGAATGCATGGGTACATGTGTGTCTATTTACTTGAAATGACTAGTCTTTCCAAGTATTAGTCTAAGCTCTTTCACGTCATATACTCATTGACACCAAAAATATTCGAAGAAATTGCAAGTGAATGGAACTCTCCAAGAAGATCTAAAATATCTCAATTGCCAAATGTATCTATCACATATAACTAAATGGCAGGATGACCAGCAGACCAGAGGATGAAGAATGAAACAATTATATTTTAATTGTCCACAAAGGTTCTCACTTCTTTTAATATCAATAGTGGAAATTTTCTTGTAAATGTAATAGGATACCAACAACACAGACAAACACAGAAGTTAAAGATCCAACAAGGGAGAAGGAATAAACACTTATGAAGGTTTAATCTCAAACCTTGTACCAAACGCCTTCAAGACCAGTCTTCCACACAGCTGTCACAGCATCTCGTCGTGATCCCGTTATACCAAGACATGCACCCACGTCAACAAAGTGTTTAAGCCAAATGCCGGATCCTCTTTCAGACAGCCGGCGCTTCCTTGGTCAGAGGGTTTGGGCTCCATAATGGACGTTAGAATTTTTCAAGGAGCTCATATCCAGCAAGTCAATGGAATCACTCAACCTGGGACTATCATCTATTGGGCCCGTACCCTCTGGATCAGACCATGCACCACCAAACATATTCCGTCTTGTGCCACTCTTCAGATGGGTGACGCAATTCTAAGTTCTAACCC
>JBBYHO010002947.1:0-14293 GCA_038382025.1 Adansonia gregorii | reverse complement strand
AATTTTCAATTTTACAAAGTCTTTATAGAACCAATTCACCCCCTCTTGGTTCAATCTCTCCATTAAAGCTAACAGTTTTTCAATTTGAGAAACAAGGATTCACATAGTCATCTCCTTTCTTTTCGTTATTAGGCACCATAAGTATTTTCTCTTCATTGGGATAAATGATATTGAGGCATTGGTTTCATAAGAAAAACAACTCTTTTTAAAATTTTTAGAATTAAAGTTTGGTTTTCAATTAGATAAACTCGGATCTACATAATAATCTCTTTTCTTTTAATGATTGGGTGCCATAAATTCTTTCTCCTTTTTGGGATAAATGGTATTGATGCCTTGGTTTCATAAGAAAAACTTCTCTTCTCACCATTTTTAGAGTTAATGTTCATTGGTTTAATTCGACAAACATAGATTCATAAAATAATCTCCTATCTTTTGGTGATTAGACATCATAAACGCATTCTCCTTATTGGGATAAATGATATTGAGGCTTTGGTTTCATAAGAAAAACATCTCGTTTTGCCATTTTTAGATTTAAAGTTTATTTTTCAATTAGATAAAATCGGATTTACATAATAATCTCCTGTCTTTTAATGATTGGGCACCACAAATTCATTCTCCTCATTGGTATAAATGAATTGAAGCTTTGGTTTCATTAGAAAAGCATTTTTTCTTCCATTTTTAGAATTAATATTCGTTCAATGATTTGGACAAGCAGGAATCCACACAATAATCTTCCTTCCTTTCGTGATTAGGCACCATCAAAACATTCTCATCATTGGGATAAATGATATTGAGTTTTTGGTTTCAAGAGAAAACATCTCTTTCAACCATTTTTAGAATTAAAGTTCATTTTTCAATTGGAGAAACACGGATTCACATAATAATCTCCTTTCTTTTCATGATTAGGCACCATAAACGCATTCTTCTCATAAGGATAAATGATATTGAGGCTTTGGTTTCATAAGAAAAATAACTCTTTCTAAAATTTTTAGAATTAAAGTTCGATTTTCAATTGGATAAACTCGGATTCACATAATAATCTCTTTTCTTTCAATGATTGGGTACCACAAGTTCATTCTCCTCATTGGGATAAATGGTGTTGATGCTTCGGTTTTCATAAGAAAAACACTTCTTCCCACAATTTCTAGAATTAATGTTCACTGGTCGATTTCCACAAACACGGATTCACAAAATAATCTTTTTTCTTTTCATGATTAGGCACCATAAACACATTCTCCTCATTGGGATAAATAGTATTGAGTCTTTGGTTTCACAAGAAAAACATCTCTTTTTGCCATTTTTAGATTTAAATTTCGTTTTTCAATTGGATATACTCAGATTTACAAAAAAATCTCTGGTCTTTTATTGATTGGGCACCATAAATTCATTCTCCTCATTGGTATAAATGAATTGATGCTTTGGTTTCATAAGAAAAGCATCTTTTTCAACCGTTTTTAGAATTAATGTTTATTCGTCGATTTGGACAAACATAGATTCACATAATAGTCTCTCTTCCTTTCATGATTAGGCACCATCAAAACATTCTCCTCGTTGGGATAAATGATATTGAGTGTGATTTCAAAAGAAAACATCTCTTTCAACCATTTTTAGAATTAAAGTTAATTTTTCAATTGGATAAACACGGATTCACATAATAATCTCCTTTCTTTTCATTATTAGGCACCATAAACACATTCTCTTCATTGGGATAAATGATATTAAGGCTTTGGTTTCAAAGGAAAAACAACTCTTTTTAAAATTTTTAGAATTAAAGTTTGATTTTCAATTGGATAAACTCGGATTCACATAATAATCTCTTTTTCTTCAATGATTGGGTGCCATAAATTCATTCTCCTCATTAGGATAAATGGCATTGATGCTTTAGTTTCATAGGAAAAACACTCTCTTCCCACCATTTCTAGAATTAATGTTCATTGGTCGATTTTGATAAACACGGATTCACAAAATAATCTCCTTTCCTTTCATGATTAGCACCATAAACGCATTCTCCTTATTGGGATAAATGGTATTGAGTCTTTGGTTTCACAAGAAAAACATCTCTTTTTGCCATTGTTAGATTTAAATTTCATTTTTCAATTGGATAAACTCAGATTTACGTAAAAAACTTCGGTCTTTTATTGATTGGGCACCACAAATTCATTCTCCTCATTGGCATGAATGAATTAATGCTTTGGTTTCATAAGAAAAGCATCTTTTATTACCATTTTTAGAATTAATGTTTATTCGTCGATTTGGACAAACACAGATTCACATAATAGTCTCCCTTCTTTTCGTGATTAGGCACCATCAAAACATTCTCCTCATTGGGATAAATGATATTGAGTGTGATTTCAAAAGAAAACATCTCTTTCAACCATTTTTAGAATTAAAGTTCATTTTTCAATTGGATAAACATAGATTCACATAATAATCTCCTTTCTTTTTGTTATCCGGCACCACAAACACAATCTCCTCATTGGGATAAATTATGTTGAGGCTTTGGTTTCATAAGAAAAAACAACTCTTTTTAAAATTTTTAGAATTAAAGTTTGATTTTTAATTGGAGAAACTCAGATTGACATAATAATCTCCTTTGTTTTAATAGTTGGGTGCCATAATTTCATTCTCCTTGTTGGGATAAATGGTATTGATGCTTTGGTTTCATAAGAAAAACATCTCTCACCATTTTTAGAATTAATGTTCATTGGTCGATTTCAACAAGCACAAATTCACAAAATAATCTCCATTATTTTTGAGATTGGGCACCAGAAATGCATTCTCCTCATTGTGATAAATGATATTAAGGCCTTGGCTTAATAACGAAAACATCTCTTTTTACCATTTTTAGATTTAAAGTTCATTTTTCAATTGGATAAACTCAGATTCACAAAATAATCTCTTTTCTTTTAATGATTGGGTGTCATAAATTCATTCTCCTCATTGAGATAAATGGTATTAATGCTTTTGTTTCATAAGAAAAACATCTCTTCTCATCATTTTTAGAATTAATGCTCATGGGTTAATTTCGACAAACACGGATTCGCAAAATAATCTCTTTTATTTTGGTGATTAGGCACCATAAATGCATTCTCCTCATCGGGATAAATGATATTGAGGCTTTGGTTTCACAAGAAAAACATCTCTTTTTGCCATTTTGAGATTTAAAGTTCGTTTTTCAATTAGATAAACTCGGATTTACATAATGATCTCCTGTCTTTTAATGATTGGGCATCACAAATTCATTTTCCTCATTGGTATAAATGAATTGATGCTTTGGGTTCTTAAGAAAACTATCTTTTTCTACCATTTTCAGAATTAATGTTCGTTCGTCGATTTGGACAAATACGGATTCACACAATAATCTCCCTTCCTTTCGTGATTCGGCACCATCAAAACATTTTCTCATTGGGATAAATGATATAGAGGCTTTGGTTTTATAAGAAAAACATCTCTTTTTACCATTCTTAGACTTCATGTTCGTTTTTCAATTGGAGAAACATGGATTCACATAATAACCTCCTTTCTTTTCATTATTAGGCACCATAAACACATTCTCCTCATAGGGATAAATGATTTTGAGCCTTTGGTTTCAAAAGAAATCATCTCTTTCGACCATTTTTAGAATTAAAGTTTGTTTTCCAATTGGATAAATAGGATTCACATAATAATCTCCTCTTTTTTCGTTATTAGGCACCAGAAACACATTCTCCTCATTGGGATAAATGATATTGAGGCTTTGGTTTCATAAGAAAAACAACTCTTTCTAAAATTTTTAGAATTAAAGTTTGATTTTCAATTGGATAAACTTGAATTAACATAATAATCTCTTTTCTTTCAATGATTAGGTGCCACAAATTCATTCTCCTCGTTGGAGTGAATGGTGTTGATTCTTTGGTTTCATAAGAAAAACACCTCTTCCCACCATTTCTAGAATTAATGTTCGTTGGTCGATTTCGACAAACACGGATTCACAAAATAATCTTCTTTCTTTTCATGATTAGGCACCACAAATGCATTCTCGCCATTGGGATAAATGGTATTGAGTCTTTGGTTTCACAAGAAAAACATCTCTTTTTGCCTTTTTTAGATTTAAAGTTCGTTTTTCAATTGGATAAGCTCAGAGTTACATAAAAATCTTTGATCTTTTATTGATTGGGCACTACAAATTCATTCTCCTTATTGGTATAAATGAATTGATGCTTTGGTTTCACAAGAAAAGCATTTGTTTCTTCCATTTTTAGAAATAATATTAGTTTAACGATTTGGACAAGTAAGAATTCACATAATAACCTCCATTCCTTTTATGATTAGGCACCATCAAAACATTCTCCACATTGGGATAAATGATATTGAGTCTTTAGTTTCAAAAGAAAACATCGCTTTCAACTATTTTTAGAATTAAAGATCATTTTTCAATTGGATAAACACGGATTCACATAATAATCTCCTTTCTTTTCGTTATTAGGCACCATAAACACATTCTCTTCATTGGGATAAATGATATTAAGGCTTTGGTTTTATGGGAAAAACAACTTTTTTTAAAAGTTTTAGAATTAAAGTTCGATTTTTAATCGGATAAACTCGGATTCACATAATAATCTCTTTTTTTTCAATGATTGTGTGCCATAAATTCATTCTTCTCATTGAGATAAATGGTATTGATGCTTTGGTTTCATAGGAAAAACACCTCTTCCCAGCATTTCTAGAGTTAATGTTCATTGGTCGATTTTGACAAACACGGATTCACAAAATAATCTTCTTTCTTTTCATGATTAGGCACCATAAGCGCATTCTCCTCATTGGGATAAATGGTATTGAGTCTTTGGTTTCACAAGAAAAATATCCATTTTTGCCATTTTTAGATTTAAAGTTCATTTTTCAATTGGATAAACTCAGATTTCCATAATAATCTCCTGGCTTTTAATGCTTGGGCACCATAAATTCATTGTCTTCACTGGTGTAAATGAATTGATGCTTTGGTTTCATAAGAAAAGCATCTTTTTCTTCCACTTTTAGAATTAATATTCGTTCAATGATTTGGACAAGCAAGAATTCATACAATAATCTCCCTTCCTTTTATGATTAGGCATTATCAAAACATTTTCCTCATTGGGATAAATGATATTAAGTCTTTGCTTTCATAAGAAAAACATCTCCTTTTACCATTTTTAGACTTCAAGTTCGTTTTTCAATTGGATAAATATGGATTCACATAATAACCTCTTTTCTTTTCATTATTAGGCGCCATAAACACATTTTCCTCATTAGGATAAATTATATTGAGTCTTTGGTTTCAAAAGAGAACATCCCTTTCAACCATTTTTAAAATTAAAGTTTATTTTTCAATTGGAGAAATATGGATTCACATAATCATCTCCATTCTTTTCATTATTAGGCACCATAAACACATTCTCCTCATTAGGATAAATGATATTGAGGCTTTGGTTTCGTAAGAAAAACAACATTTTTAAAAATTTTTAGAATTAAAGTTCAATTTTCAATTGGATAAACTTGGATTCACATAATAATCTCCTTTCTTTCAATTATTGGGTGCCATAAATTCATTCTCCTCATTAGGATAAATGGCATTGAAGCTTTGGTTTCATTGGAAAAACATCTCTTCCCACCATTGCTAGAATTAATGTTCATTGGCCGACTTCGACAAACACGGATTCATAAAAAAATCTCTTTTCTTTTCATGATTAGGCACCATAAACGCATTCTCCTCATCGGGATAAATGGTATTGAGTCTTTGGTTTCACAAGGAAAACATCTCTTTTTGCCATTTTTAGATTTAAAATTTGTTTTTCAATTGGATAAACTCGGATTTACATAATAATCTCCTGCCTTTTAATGATTGGGCACTAGAAATTCATTATTCTCATTGGTATAAATGAATTGATGCTTTGGTTTCATAAGAAAAACATCTTTTTCTTCTATTTTTAGAATTAATATTCATTCAACGATTTGGACAAGTAGGAATTCACACAATAATCTCCCTTCTTTTTATGATTAGGCACCGTCAAAACATTCTCCTCATTGGGATAAATGATATTGAGTCTTTGGTTTAAAAAAAAAAAATCTCTTTCAACCATTGTTAGAATGAAAGTTCGTTTTTCAATTGAAGAAACATAGATTCACATAATCATCTCCTTTCTTTTTGTTATTAGGCACCACAAACACATTCTCCTCATTGGGATAAATGATAATAAGGCTTTGGTTTCATAAAAAAGACAACTCTTTTTAAAATTTTTAGAATTAAAGTTCGATTTTCAATTGGATAAACTCTGATTCACAAAATAATCTCTTTTCTTTTAATGATTGGGTGCGACAAATTCATTCTACTCATCGAGATAAATGGTATTGATGCTTTGGTTTCATAAGAAAAACATTACTTCTCACTATTTTTAGAGTTAATGTTCGTCGATCGATTTTGACAAACACGGATTCAGAAAAAGAATCTCTTTTATTTTGGTGATTAGGCACCATAAATGCATTCTCCTCACTGTGATAAATGATATTAAGCTTTGATTTCCCTAGAAAAACATCTCTTTTTGCCATTTTTAGATTTAAAATTCGTTTTTCAATAAGATAAACTCGGATTTATATGATAGTCTCTTATCTTTTAATGGTTGGGTGCCACAAATTCATTCTCCTTATTGGTATAAATGAATTAATGATTTGGTTTAATAAGAAAAGTATCTTTTCCTACCATTTTCAGAATTAATGTTCATTCATCGATTTGGACAAAAACAGATTCACACAATAATCTCCCTTCCTTTCATGGCTCGGCACCATCAAAACATTCCCCTCATTAGAATAAATGATATTGACGCTTTGGTTTCATAAGAAAAAATCTCTTTTTACCATTTTTAGATTTAAAGTTCGTTTTTCAATTGGATAAACATGGATTCACATAATAACCACCTTTCTTTTCATTATTGGGCACCATAAACACATTCTCCTCATTGGGATAAATGATATTTAGTCTTTGGTTTCAAAAGAAATCATCTCTTTCGACCATTTTTAGAAATAATGTTCGTTTTTCAATTGGATAAATAGGATTCACATAATAATCCCCTTTCTTTCCGTTATTAGGCACCATAAACACATTCCCCTTCTTGGGATAAATGATATTAAGGCTTTGGTTTCATAAGAAAAACAACTCTCTTTAAAATTTTTAGAATTAAAGTTTGATTTTCAATTGGATAAACTCGGATTCACATAATAATCTTCTTTCTTTTAATGATTGGGTGCCACAAATTCATTCTCCCTATTGGGATAAATGGTGTTGTTGCTTTGGTTTCATAAGAAAAACACCTCTTCCCACCATTTCTGGAATTAATGTTCGTTGGTCGATTTCGACAAACATGGATTCAAAAAACAATCTTTTTTTTTCATGATTAGGCACCATAGACGCATTCTCCTCATTGGGATAAATGGTATTGAGTCTTTGGTTTCACAAGAAAAACATCTCTTTTTGTCATTTTTAGATTTAAAGTTCATTTTTCAAGTGGATAAACTCAGATGTACATAACAATCTCCTGTCTTTTATTGATTGGGCACCATAAATTCATTCTCCTAATTGGTATAAATGAATTGATGCTTTGCTTTCTTAAGAAAAGCGTCTTTTTCTTCCATTTTTAGAATTAATATTCGTTCAACGATTTGGACATGCAGGAATTCACACAATAATCTCCCTTCCTTGTATGATTAGGCACCATTAAAACATTCTCCCCATTGGGATAAATGATATTGAGTATTTGGTTTCAAAAGAAAACATCTCTCTCAACTATTTTTAGAATTAAAGTTTATTTTTCAATTAGATAAATATGGATTCACATAATAATCTCCTTTCTTTTCGTTATTAGGCACCATAAATGCATTTTCCTCATTGCGATAAATGATATTAAGGCTGTGGTTTCATAAGAAAAACAACTCTTTTTAAAATTTTAGAATTAAAGTTCAATTTTTAATTGGATAAACTCGGATTCACATAATAATCTCCTTTCTTTCAATGATTAGGTGCCACAAATTCATTCTCCTTGTTAGGATAAATGGTATTGATGCTTTGGTTTCATAAGAAAAACACTTTTTCCCACAATTTCTAGAATTAATATTCATTGGTCGATTTCGACAAACACGGATTCACAAAATAATCTCATTTCTTTTCTTGATTAGGCACCATAAATGCATTCTCGTCATCGGGATAAATGTTATTAAGTCTTTGGTTTCACAATGAAAACATCTCTTTTTGCCATTTTTAGATTTAAAATTCGTTTTTCAATAGGATAAACTCGAATTTACAAAATAATTTCCTGTCTTTCAATGATTGGGCACCACAAAGTCATTCTCCTCATTGGTATAAATGAATTGATGCTTTGCTTTCATAAGAAAAGCATTTTTTCCTTCCATTTTTAGAATTAATATTCGTTCAATGATTTGGCGAAACAGGAATTCACACAATAATCTCCCTTCCTTTTATGATTAGGCACCATCAAAACATTCTCCTCGTTGGGATAAATGATATTGAGTCTTTGGTTTAAAGAAAAAAAGCATCTCTTTCAACCATTTTTATAATTAAAGTTCATTTTTCAATTAGAGAAACACAGATTCACACAATCATCTCCTTTTTTTTCTTTATTAGGCACCATAAACACCTTCTCCTCATTGGGATAAATAATATTAAGGCTTTGGTTTCGTAAAAAAATAACTATTTTTAAAATTTTTAGAATTAAAGTTCAATTTTCAATTGGATAAACTCGATTCACATAACAATCTCTTTTCATTTAATGATTGGGTGCCATAAATTCTTTCCCCACATTGGGATAAATGGTATTGATGGTTTGGCTTCATAAGAAAAACATTTCTTCTCACCATTTCTAGAGTTAATGTTCATTGGTCGATTTCGACAAACACAGATTCACAAAATAATCTTCTTTCTTTTCGTGATTAGGCACTATAAATGCATTCTTCCTATCGGGATAAATGATATTGAGCCTTTGGTTTAATAAGAAAAACATCTTTTTAACCATTTTTAAATTTAAAGTTCATTTTTCAATTGGATAAACTTAGATTTACATAATAATATCGTTTCTTTTAATGATTGGGCACCACAAATTCGTTCTCCCCATTGGTATAAATGAATTGATGCTTTGGTTTCATAAGAAAAGCATATTTTTCTACGATTTTTAGAATTAATGTTCGTTCGTCGATTTGGACAAACACAGATTCACATAATAGTCTCTTTTCCTTTCATGATTAGGCACCATCAAAACATTCTTCTCATTAGGGTAAATGATATTGAGTGTGGTTTCAAAAGGAAACATCTCTTTCAACCATTTTTAAAATTAAAGTTCATTTTTCAATAGGATAAACACAGATTTACAAAATAATCTCCTTTCTTTTTGTTATCTGGCACCACAAACACATTCTCCTCATTGGGATAAATGATGTTGAGGCTTTGCTTTCATAAGGAAAAATAACTTTTTTAAAATTTTTAGAATTAAAGTTTGACTTTCAATTGGAGAAACTCGAATTCACATAATAATCCCATTTCTTTTAATGGTTAGGTGCCACAAATTCATTCTCCTCATTGGGATAAATGGTATTGATACTTTGGTTTCATAAGAAAAACATCTCTTCCCACGACTTTTAGAATTAATCTTTGTTAGTCGATTTCAACAAACACGGATTCACAAAATAATCCTTATTTTTTTTAGATTAGGCACCACAAATGCAATCTCCTCATTAGGATAAATGATATTGAGGCCTTGGTTTTATAATGAAAACATCTCTTTTTACTAATTTTAGATTTAAAGTTCGTTTTTCAATTGGTTAAACTCAGATTCACAAATAATTTCTTTTCTTTTTATGATTGGGTGCCACAAAATCATTCTCCTCATTGGGATAAATGGTATTGATGCTTTGGTTTCATAAGAAAAACATCTCTTCTCACCGTTTTTAGAGTTAATGTTCGTCGGTCGATTTCGACAAACATGGATTCACAAAATAATCTCCTTCATTTTGGTGATTATGCACCATAAACGCATTCTCCTCACTGGGATAAATGATATTGAGGCTTTGGTTTCCCAAGAAAAACATCTCTTTTTGCTATTTTTAGATTTAAAATTCATTTTTCAATTAGATAAACTCGGATTTACATGATAATCTCTTATATTTTAATGATTGAGGACCACAAATTCATTCTCCTTATTGGTATAAATGACTTAATGCTTTGGTTTCATAAGAAAAGTATCTTTTCCTACCTTTTTTAGAATTAATGTTCGTTCGTCGATTTGGATAAACATGGATTCAAACAATAATCTACCTTCCTTTCATGATTCGGCACCATCAAAACATTCTCCTCATTGGGATGAATGACATTGAGGCTTTGGTTTCATAAGAGAAGCATCTCTTTTTACCATTTTTAGATTTAAAGTTCATTTTTCAATTGGATCAACACGGATTCACTTAATAACCTCTTTTTCTTTTTCATTATTATTCACCATAAACACATTCTCCTCATTGGGATAAATGATATTGAGTCTTTGGTTTCAAAAGAAATAATCTCTTTTGACCAATTTTAGAAATAATTTTCATTTTTCAATTGGATAAATAGGATTCACATAATAATCTCCTTTCTTTTCATTATTAGGCACCATAAATGCATTCTCCTCATTGGGATAAATGATATTGAGGCTTTGCCATCATAGGAAAAACAACTCTCTTTAAAATTTTTAGAATTAAAGTTCGATTTTCAATTGGATAAACTCAGATTCACATATAATCTCTTTTCTTTCAATGATTGGGTGCCATAAATTCATTCTCCTTGTTGGGATAAATGGTGTTGATGCTTTGGTTTCATAAGAAAAACACCTCTTCCCACCATTTCTAGAATTAATGTTTGTTGGTCGATTTTGACAAACAACAGATTCATAAAATAATCTTTTTTCTTTTTATGATTAGGCACTATAAATGCATTCTCCTTATTAGGATAAATGGTATTGAGTCTTTGGTTTCACAAGAAAAATATCTTTTTTTGCCATTTTTAGATTTAAACTTTGTTTTTCAATTGGATAAACTCAGATTTACATAACAATCTCCTGTCTTTTATTGATTGGGCATCACATATTCATTATCCTCATTGGTATAAATAAATTGATGCTTTTTTTTCATAAGAAGAGCATCTTTTTCTTCCATTTTTAGAATTAATATTCGTTCAACAATTTGGACAAGTAGGAATTCACACAACAGTTTCCCTTCCTTTTGTGATTAGGCACCATCAAAATATTCTCCTCGTTGGGATAAATGATATTGAGTCTTTGGTTTCAAAAGAAAACATCTCTTTTAACCATTTTTAGAATTAAAGTTCATTTCTCAATTAAAGAATCACAGATTCACATAATCATCTCCTTTCTTTTCGTTATTAGGCACCATAAACACATTCTCCTCATTGGGATAAATGATATTGAAGCTTTGGTTTCATAAGAAAAACAACTCTTTTTAAAATTTTTAGAACTAAAGTTCGATTTTCAATTGGATAAACTCGGATTCACATAATAATCTCCTTTCTTTTAATGATTGGGTGCCACAAATTCTTTCTCCACCTTGGGATAAATGGCATTGATGCTTTAGTTTCATAAGAAAAACATCTCTTCTCACCATTTTTAGAGTTAATGTTCGTTGGTTGATTTCGACAAACACAGATTCAAAAAATAATCTCCTGTCTTTTGGTGATTAGGCACCATAAACGCATTCTCCTCATCGGGATAAATGATATTGAGGCTTTGGTTTCACAAGAAAAACACCTCTTTTTGCCATTTTTAGATTTAAAGTTCATTTTTCAATTAGATAAACTCAGATTTATATAATAATCTCCTGTTTTTTAATGATTGGGCACCACAAGTTCATTCTCCTCATCGGCATAAATGAATTGGTGCTTTGGTTTCATAAAAAAAGCATTTTTTTCTTCCATTTTTAGAATTAATATTCGTTCAACGATTTGGACAAGTAGGAATTCACACAATAATCTCCCTTCCTTTAGTGATTAGGCACCACCCAAACATTCTCCACATTGGGATAAATGATATTGAGTCTTTGGTTTCAAAAGAAAACATCTCTTTCAACCATTTTTAGAATTAAAGTTCGTTTTTCAATTAGAGAAACATGGATTCACATAGTCATGTCCTTTCTTTTCGTTATTAGGCACCATAAGCACTTTCTCTTCATTGGGATAAATGATATTGAGGTGTTGGTTTCATAAGAAAAACAACTATTTTTAAAATTTTTAGAATTAAAGTTTGGTTTTCAATTGGATAAACTTGGATCCACATAATAATCTTCTTTCTTTTAATGATTGGATGCCACAAATTCTTTCTCCTTTTTGGGATAAATGGTATTGATGCCTTGGTTTCATAAGAAAAGCTTCTCTTCTCACCATTTTTAGAGTTAATGTTCATTGGTTTAATTCGACAAACATAGATTCACAAAATAATCTCCTGTTTTTTGGTGATTAGACACCATAAATGCATTCTCCTTACTGGGATAAATGATATTGAGGCTTTGGTTTCACAAGAAAAACATCTCGTTTTGCCATTTTTAGATTTAAAATTTATTTTTCAATTAGATAAACTCGGATTTACATAATAATCTCCTGTCTTTTAATGATTGGGCACCACAAATTCATTCTCCTCATTGGTATAAATAAATTGATGCTTTAGTTTCATTAGAAAAGCATTTTTTCTTCCATTTTTAGAATTAATATTCGTTCAATGATTTGGACAAGCAGGAATTCACACAATAATCTCCCTTCCTTTCGTGATTAGCCACCATCAAAACATTCTCATCATTGGGATAAATTATATTGAGTTTTTGGTTTCAAGAGAAAACATCTCTTTCAACCATTTTTAGAATTAAAGTTCATTTTTCAATTGGAAAAATATGGATTCACATAATAATCTCTTTTCTTTTCATGATTAGACACCATAAACACATTCTCCTCATAGGGATAAATGATATTGAGGCTTTGGTTTCATAAGAAAAATAACTCTTTCTAAAATTTTTGGAATTAAAGTTCGATTTTTAATTGGATAAACTCGGATTTACATAATAATATCTTTTCTATCAATGATTGCATACCACAAGTTCATTCTCCTTGTTGGGATAAATGGTTTTAATGCTTTGGTTTTCATAAGAAAAACAAATCTTCCCACCATTTCTAGAATTAATGTTCTTTGGTCGATTTCGACAAACACGAATTCATAAAATAATCTTCTTTCTTTCCATGATTAGGCGCCATAAACGCATTCTCCTCATTGGGATAAATGGTATTGAGTCTTTGGTTTCATAAGAAAAACATCTCTTTTTTCCATTTTTAGATTTAAATTTCATTTTTTAATTGGATAAACTCAGATTTACAAAAAAATCTCTGGTCTTTTATTGATTGGGCACCATAAATTCATTCTCTTCATTGGTATAAATGAATTGATGCTTTGGTTCATAAGAAAAACATCTTTTTCTACCATTTTTAGAATTAATGTTCATTCGTCGATTTGGACAAACACAGATTCACATAATAGTCTCTCTTCCTTTCATGATTAGGTACCATCAAAACATTCTCCTCATTAGGATAAATGATATTGAGTGTGATTTCAAAAGAAAACATCTCTTTCAACCATTTTTAGAATTAAAGTTCATTTTTCAATTGGATAAACATGGATTCACATAATAATCTCCTTTCTTTCCGTTATTAGGTACCATAAACACATCCTTTTCATTGGGATAAATGATATTAAGGCTTTGGTTTCATGGGAAAAACAACTCTTTTTAAAATTTTTAAAATTAAAGTTTAATTTTTAATTGGATAAACTCGGATTCACGTAATAATCTCCTTTTTTCAATGATTGGGTGCCATAAATTCATTCTCCTCATTGGGATAAATGGTATTGATGCTTTAGTTTCATAGGAAAAACACCTCTTCCCACCATTTCTAGAATTAATGTCCATTGGTCGATTTTGACAGACATGGATTCACAAAATAATCTCCTTCCTTTTCATGATTAGCACCATAAATGCATTCTCCTCATTGGGATAAATGGTATTGAGTCTTTGGTTTCATAAGAAAAACATCTCTTTTTGCCATTTATAGATTTAAATTTCATTTTTCAATTGGATAAACTCAGATTTACGTAAAAATCTCTGATCTTTTATTGATTGGGCACCACAAATTAATTCTCCTCATTGGTATAAATGAATTGATGCTTTGGTTTCATAAGAAAAGCATCTTTTTTTT
>JBBYHO010002936.1:0-14295 GCA_038382025.1 Adansonia gregorii | reverse complement strand
TTCTTTTGTTTGGCGGAAGATGAATTTTGAAAAATAATTTGTGTAAAATATTTTTTATTGATTGTTTATTTTTTTTTTCAAGAAATTCTTTATTAATATAAAAAAAGAATCGATTTTTACACTTTAAACATCAATATTATTATTATTATTATTATTATTTTGCTTTAGCTTTCATAATGAGGGAGTTTGATCCCTGTACATAGGTGTTGATTTTTTTTTTAATATTTTGAAGAAAAGATCGATTTTTATGCGAAAGGGATCGATATTTTTTGCTTTATTTCAATTATTCAAAAAAAAAATTAATTTTTTGTCGATCAAGTTAATTTCTATGATCAACGTCAAAAAATGTAAAAGAATATTTGACAAATTATTTTTGAAAAACATACGAACTTTACAGGTAATTTGAACAACGTATAACAAGAAGTAGCTTATATTAGATTTATCCAAGAGCTGGATAGCTCAACAAACCGTACTCAGGCCTCGGTATTGATTTTTGTGATCAGTTTGAGTTGACTTAAATTATTATTTAAATATTAAAATAATTTTTTTATTTGAATTTAATTATAAAAAATATATAAATATTAATTTAAAAATAATTTTTAAATACTTTAATATATTTAAATTGTAAATTGGGGCCATTGGGTAAAACCAAGTTCAGATTTAAACTTAAACTTTAAATTTGTTTTATTTGCAGCCTAAGTGGATTCATAAGCAAGTCTTAACCTTAATATGTTTTCTGCTAATACGAGATTTGGCTTTTTGGAAACTGATTTATATTGCAAATAAAATTAAATAAAATAAAAGAAACTGATAGGAACTCCTGGAAATGGTTATATGGTAGAAAGACTCGCAGATGTTTGATGATGAAAATCGAGTTAAAGAAACCGTAAGTCATTGAAGGAGGATTCAAAGCTGTTGGACCTGATCTTTTTGTGTTCGGTTGGAAATTATGGACAAAGATTCCGAATCATGAATCATTAGGTCATCCATAGAGCACGAAGGAGGTGATAAACCAGCCGATGTAGCTTCCCATGTCAGTATTAAGCCACTGGAAATAGTGGCAGAAGCCTTGGGGAACATCTCTCCGAAAAGAAAACAACCCTATAAGACACTCTTATCCCGAGAATTTAAATTGCGGTCGTGGCACATTTTATATTGTGTCATATATCAAGTCATGGTATTATGTTTATTATGATAAATAGCGACAACGAAAAAAATCAAAATTATAAAAACAACGTCACGTTTAAGGTTGCTGTTTAAAGCTTAATTCATTTCCAACTATGTTTTCAATGATTCATTGCTCAAACTTGTGTAAAAACTTTCCAACTACGAGAAAAAAGGGTTTAATATGCAGTCCTGGATCAATTATGATTAATGAATATGGTGCAAAATATAGTTCCTTTAAATTGATGGATATTATCTATTTTTTGTTTGATTGATTTTATTGATGTTCATGGATTGGTTCTGGTTCGATTACAGTCTAAAATTTTTTTAATTTTTTTTAAGGTTTGAATCGAGTTTGCCTCTAAAATCTTAAATAACTTGCAAAAAATAATAAAAATTATTTTATTTTAATATTATATAGTTTTATAATTAAATTTAAATAAATAATAAAATTTTGTTATTATATAATAATTTGCTCGAGCTGAATCGCTAATAATCTTATCCAAGTCTAATTTAGATGGGTAACGTAACTCATAAATAGGTCTAAATGGTTTTATATTACTTAAATTTCTTCATTTAGACATTATAACTATTTTCCATATGGAACTTTTTACTACATTGAATAAGTATGATATTATGATGATTAAATAATAAAAATAATTATGTTAAATGATGTTTTAAATAAATTGAAATTTAATATCATCTTATTTGTATTGTTTTGTGTTCTTTTATATTTATGGTCTATACCTTACATTAAATGTTATCTTAAATTGAGATATTTTACATAATTTATCATAATAATTCATTTTTAATTTTTAATTTTTTTCATGTAATAATTATATTCAATATATAATTAATGATAAAAATACCAAAAAAAACACGATGATCAAACACTAATAAAAATTAATTTCGTCATATTTATATTTATTTATTTTCTTACATTTTTATCTCCAGTAGCATTTGATTAAGATAGGATAATTCGAATGAAGGGTTCTATTTTTCATAAAAATTGATTGTTCAATCATTTTGATTAATTTCAAATTAAAACATATAGCATCTAATAATTTCCTTTATTTATTTTTATTAATGAAATTAAATTTAATAGTTTAAATGATTTTGGAAAGTGAACAAATTATGAAACTGTCAAGATTATTTATTTCTTTATATATTTATTTATCCTTTGTAATGTTATAGATTCATTATAGTATAATTCAATAAAGAAGTAAAAATATTAATTGCAAAATAATTGCAAATCTTTTGTCAAATGACAAATGAGAGTTTTAAAAGCACTCAAGTTTCAAAAAACTAAAGAGTAAAAAGAAAATTTAATGTTATAAAATATTCCAATTACGATTACAGGATTATAATTCTATAATAGATTATGGAACATTATACCTATCAAAATCAAGGATTTTTTAATATCTAGTTACGATTGCAAAATTGTAATTTTTGTAATATTTTAATTACAATTATGATTATAGGATTATAATCTCTCTGATATACAGACTTGACTTGATGTTTATATAAAGGCTATAACATTTTCATTGTATACACACATAATCGAATAATAAAAATAGTCTTTTCTATATCTATTCTCTCTCTTTCTCTCTCTCTTTTTCTTTCTTATAGCTACGATTATTGTTTTGCTTGCAAGCCATTAGGCTTGCCAATTTCATCAATTTTACAACATGTTATCAGCATGACTGCTCCAAAGGTAAAGAAATTGGTAAATCAATTGTATTTTATTTTTTTCAACTGATTTATATCTTTACTAAGATACTAACAATTTACTTTTGTAACATATATTGCTTCAAGAGAAATAATAAAACCAATGGTTTTAATGTTTACCCAACTATGAGCAGACTTTAGGCCATTAAAATAGTTGTTTATCTAGCCTGAAGCTAGTTTATCTAGGTGACATCCCCACGAGGCTAATCTTTCCTTCCTCGCCACCAATTATGGATAAAAATTCTCAAATCAAAGGAATCCCAAAACCTAAAACCCTTGAACCACAATTCTCAATGAACAGTGTCATCCCTCATTGAACAAGGTCACCATCAAAATAATGGTAGAGTGCCCAACACAATTGTAACCCTAACAACCTCGAAAACCACCAGAAGTGGTATATTTGCAAATAAACCCTAGGGTTTCAAGATTGGGACTAGTTTGTAATTTGCCCAAAAGGTTGAAGGAATTTTTTGAAATTAAAAAGAATCATTCTTGACACCCGAAGTTATCAAATTGGTTTATGGATGTCCAAATTTGATTTATTACAAGCATATTTACTTATTGCCTATTGTGTTATTTACTTAATACTTGAAGTTGTCTAATTTATGGGTTCTTTTAATGTGCAAACTATGGCTAACATTAAGAAGCTGAAATTCAACATCCTTGATATGAATGGATCTAACTACTTGTCTTGGTGCTTAGGTTCAGAGATTCGTTTAGAAGAACTAAGATTGTAAGTGCCACTATCGCAGATGGTCAAGCCAATGGCAAAGATAAGGTAAATACCTTGATTTTTCTGAGGTGAGATATACATGAGAGCTTGAAGACTCAATATTTGTCAGTATGAGACCCTGCAATTTTTGGACTAGACTTAGGAGTGCTATGATCATATAAATACCATGATCCTCCCTAGGGCCCAACATTATTGGATGCACCTAAAGTTGTAGGACTTCAAGTCTATAAATGATTATAACTCAATCTTATATGACATTGTCTCTCACCTTAAGTTGTGTGGGGCTAAACTCTCTGAGGAATTTTTTGCACATTTCATGTGGAGAAACTAAGACTCTAGTAGCAATATAAAGTGCGTTATTATAAGACATATTTAGAGTTGATTGAATACCTCCTGATTGCTGAGCAAAACAATAAATTGTTGCTAAAAAACCATGATATGAGACATATTAGGTCTAAAGGTTTGCTTGAAGAAGATGCTAGCACTATAAAAGGAAATAACCAAATTAAAGGCTAAGACCGTAGATATAGGCAACCCTTTAGAAAAGAGGTGGTGGTAGGGATAATTGCAACAGGAATCTAGGCCCTAATCATGAAAATGGCAAAAGGCCCCATGAAAAGCAAGAGGACTCCTATCACCATTATGGTGGAAAAACAAAATAGTCGCATACCTATTATGCGCCTAAACATGTTATGGACTAAAACTAATCTAGCAAAAGTAAGCACACTGAAAGTCATGCCATTGAGATAGCCACTTCTGAAGCTTTAGTTGTAGATAACATTAATCTTTAAGCCTCAGATTTTATTAATGATGAAGGGGGAGATAATCAAGTGGAAGATATCTAAAAAAATGGATTAACCCTTCGTGGAACCGATAACCAGGGTAGGAGACCTACTTAGTGGATGGATGAACAAGTTCAAGGGACTTTCTACTTTATGTAAATCTAGCTAAAACTAGATTATTATATGTTTCTCTTATTTTGAATAAATGTACCTTGGATGATTAAAAAATTCCTAAGGCTAATTCTTATTGAATAAATCTAGAAGTTTTATCTTATATTAATTGGTTTATCCTTTACTATTATAATTTTATTTAATTGTATTTATTTTATTTGACACCAAAAGATGTCACTAGTGCAAAAAGAAGAAAAAGTATGAATTTTGATTTTTAGACAGTGGAACAATACATACTATCTTCTACAATAAGCATTTTTTCTCAGTGTGATATTATTCAAAGTAAATGTTCATGCTATATCAAGACTTGTTAACCTTATTGATGGCTCATGTAATGCCATACTTGCATAACTGAATGATACCATGTTGCAAATAAAGAATGCATTACTAAGTGTGAAATCAAAAAAGAATTTACTGAGCTTCAAATATCTTTAGGAATGGATATCATATTAAGAGGATAATGAAACTAGTCTCTGCATCACTTCTTACATGGGCCAGAAAACCATCATGAGAAGCTAATGGCCTCAAGTACGGGCATTTATTGGCTACAAGTCCAAGCTTATGAATCCTACGCTACTATGTCATGGAGACTAGTAAATCCTGATGAGTTTAGATTATGGCATGATAGTTTAGGTCACCCGAGAGCTACAATGATGCCTAGAATCATCCTTAACACTAAGGGACACTAATTAAAGGACAAATAAGTGTCACTCTGTAAGGATTACACTTGTAGGACATGCTGATAAGGTAAGCTCATTTCTAAACCTTTATTTGTGGAAGTGGATTGGGAATCACCAACTTTCCTTTAGAGGATCCAAGGTAAAATTTGTGGGCCTATACCTGCAAGTTGACCATTCTAATGTTTTATGGTTTTAGTGGATACAACCTGCATATGGTCCAAAGTTTGCCTATTATCCAAACACAATGTTGCCTTTGCATGTTTACTTGTGCAAATAATAAAGCTCCAAGCATATTTCGCATATGCATACATAAAAAGGATTATTAGAATTCTGGATAAAATATATCCAAATCATCGCTCGTGCCTTTTTGTTGAGGATGAAGCTTAACATTTTCACATAGGGCCATATTATTATGCATGTAATGGCACTTATTAGATTGCGCCCCACTGCTGGACTAAATCCCCCATGCAGTTGGTTTTAAGTTACGATAAAATATTTAACACTTGCACACTTTTGGATATGTAGTGTAGGTGCTTGTTGTATCATTGAAGAGGACAAAAATGGGTTCCTAATGGGGTCTTAGGATTTACAGTGGATTTGATTCATCGTTCATAATTCGGTTTCTAAAGCTTTTAATGAGTGATCATTTTACAGCATGGTTCATGGATTGTCTTTGTGATGAGATAGTGCTTTTATTAATAGGGATACCTAACGTTTTGCTGGCCACAAAAAAAATAGATAGAGGAATTTCCTGGTTTGAAGAACATTTATTCCATTTAGATCCAATGACCTTTAAGTGTGAAAATGAGGTACATAAAATCATACATCAGCAATAAATTGCAAACGTATTTCCTAATGCATTTAATAATGCTATAAGAATCACTAAATCACATGTCCCAGCTGTAAATGCTCCAACTTAGATTAAAGTCCTCGATAAACTAGTGTAAAGGGATCAA
The DNA here is from genome assembly GCA_038382025.1 of Adansonia gregorii. Classification (NCBI taxonomy): domain Eukaryota; kingdom Viridiplantae; phylum Streptophyta; class Magnoliopsida; order Malvales; family Malvaceae; genus Adansonia; species Adansonia gregorii. The sequence continues at coordinate 8,081 of JBBYHO010002936.1, read as the reverse complement.
AATGGCATATGCCAGATAAGATCTAAAGACATCGTTCCTCAAAAACAAAAGAGGAGGAATTTAGAATCTATTCTTGAAGAGCCTGCTTCTAAAGATCGAAGAGTTGAGAATACTCCAAAAGAGCATAATGCCCCTGAAAAGGTAACCCATGATAAGATCACCAACACAGGGAACATTGAATTTCCTGTTACCTCTTGTAAGGAGGTTTAGGATGGAATGGGATCATCATTGATAGTATGTTTGCATACTCAGTAGCTTATGCCATTATGCATGATGGTCATGAACTATGATTTATAATCGAATGGCATCAAAGGCAATATTGGCTTAAATATGAAGAAGAATTAAGGGTAAATTGGCTTCTTTAGCTAAGCATAAGGTTTTTGGGCCTATTATTGAACCCTTGATAATGTAAAGCTTACTGGATATAAATAGCTCATTCTTTGCAGAAGAAACGAAAATGAAGTCATAAGGCACAAGGCTTGACTCATAGTTAAATGATTCTTTCAAAAACCAGGGGTTGATTACGATGAAATGTATTTATTCGTAATGGATACGATCACATTTTGTTTCTTGATTAGCGATCTCAAAGAGACTTGATATATGTCTTATGGATTTTGATTTTATATGAAGATTCTTGAGGGATTCAAAATGCCTAAAGCATGTATTCCTATAGACACCTTATTTTATCCGGGCTAATTTTTAGCAATCTGGAGCATGGAAATAAAAGGGGGCGATGATCGATACAATGCTCCAACGATCCAAAAATTTGAAATGTCCCCATCTGTATCAATACAATATGTAGATGTATCGATACATGAGCTTTTGTATCGATACAGGACCTTATGTATTAATACTAGGCCATGCCAAGACCAAAACATGTATTCTATAAAAAAATGTATCAATACATATTAACATGTACCGATACAATGGTTCATAGTATTAATACAATGGTTTATAATATCGATACAATGATCCCTGTATCGATAAAATGTTCATTGTATCGATATACATAAGGTTTTTGGACCAAATGTATCGACACATTATGCAATGTATTGATACATGAAAGCCATTTTCATGGTCCAGGCATTTTTGACTTATCCATCATTGATTCAAAACTCGATTTTAACTTATTTCTTTGCCTCAGGAAAGATTAAAACACATATCAGATTATGAATTTAGACTTTTGCATTAATTATAACATTTTTTGGAAGTCTAAACTGGATAAAAAAAGGTCAATATCACATGATCATCCTACTCTCTAATTGTTGGCCAATATCACCATCAGCCACCCTATTTACTGAAAAATCATTTTAGCATTTAAACTAGCCACCCTTCGTCCATCACATTAGTAGCAAGTTGTTCCCCACAGCCACCATGCTGATATCACCCTGTCCCCTTTGAGAAATGGCCAAAAACACCTATAATTCCAAAATGCTAGTATAAAGGGACCACTTCTATCTTAGCTGAAAGAGGTTAGATTCCAGCTCATTTTCACTTTCAAAACATATTCACACATCAAAAAAATCAAATCCCGTAGCTCTTTATTCAGCACCCAAAACACTCATTTCCAACTATTACACATTCTAAAAATCACCTTCATCCATTCCAGATCCAAAACCTCATTATTTTTTTCTTTTCTTGCTTATTAACAACAAGGAAAAGAGAAAAATTCAAGCCATCTCTGCTGCTCCAACTATTTGGCCAAAAAATTGAAGATTGTTGGTATAACTTCTTACTCTGTCACCTGCATCTTTTGTTTTTCAACATCTTCATCATTTTAGTGAGCTCTTCATGTTTCCATCACCCTCTTAGGATTCTCATGCATTATTGTGGCTTTGGGTTGTGGTAGTTTAAGATTTGGATGCCTTAATGCCCATTTGATTTGCAAAATGCCTCATTTCATCCTTATTATTTTGATAGCTCTTGCTCATGCATTTTATGCCATATCTATGCATCTTATTATCCTTAGTCCATGTAGGAATCATTAGCCTAACACATTTCAAGCACATTTATACATTAGCTTGCATGATCGTTGTCATTTCAACATCCATAACATTTTCTTGTCAAAATGCATAAAACTTTCTTTATCTAAACCATTGGTAAAGTTAGCATCCCCATTCATGTTGTGTGCCATCCCTTTGTATGTTTGTTGTCTTTTCCTTGTCAAAATGCATGTTTGACGGCTGTAAAAAAAAAACTAATTTTCAAAAACCCCCCAAGCCAAGCATGTTAACCTCAACTAATGAGGATTAGCATGGACTTAGCATTTTCCTTAAAGTTAGCAAAATATCTTGGGAAAAATTAAGTTTTTCAGATCTAGAATCTTGGTTAAACAAGTTCAAATCTTCTGATTTTGAAATAAAAATGGTCTTATAAGTACTCCATAAATGTTTATGCCTTGTTTGAGTCTAAATCATAAATGGTATGACCAACGGGCTGTTTCATCATCCCAAACTACTCTGAGGTTGTGTAAATGAGTTCATGATGCTCATGCCACTCTTTTTCTTCAGTCATAGATGTTTGGACATCAATGACTCCGGTTTGGACTCGTAGGCATAAAAATTGAGAGATATCCCCTGCCCTGCTTTGTCTCATACTGGCAGTACAACTGTTGCAAATTGAAAAATCACTTTAAAATCCTAAATGATTTTTCATGAATTTTGTTGATATTTTCTCTCAAAGCATGTCGAATTATCTTTGAAACAATGTCTTATTCACCCCTGTATCATTCCGGATAAAAAAGTTATGATTTTTCAAATCTAAATTATTCAGAACCTCTGAAATCCGAACATGTATATTGGTTGAACCGTTCAGGCCTATTAAATGAGTTTTCCAAAATTTTCAAGCATTTTTCCTAAAAAGTTCATGAAATTCCCTTTTTAGAAAGGTATCGCTTGCAAATTTTCGATACCAAATGAGTCTGAAGTGGTTTTTCAAATCTTGACACACCTTGTTTCTCATATGCTCTGCCAGCAGCTTAATCAATTTGAACTTGAAAATTTATTCCCTTAGAAAATGACTTTGTGGGATATAGGGAATATCTCTAGATTGGCCCTTATTGAGTTACCTTTCTAACAGTATCTCGTCCACCCTCTAAAGCCTTCAAACCAATTAAGAGTAAATTCAGGAAGTAGGATAGCGATGTTGTCCCTTATTTTCGGTTATGATCAAATTTGAGTTGTCTTCCCGAATTACATCTCGAGACATTCAAATATCCCCGTATCACCCCGATCAGACTCGAGAACATGCTATGACCTGCTATAGGCTAGTATCAAGGCACAAACATATTTTTACATCTTTACCATCCTTATTCATAATAATTTCTTTTGTCAAAGGTTGTTTAAACACTCAAACGTTTCCTAAATCACAAAGTTTTGTCAACTTTGTTTTCTAACTCGACTTCTTTAAAAAGTGTCAAACGTGTCACTTTTGGGGACACTCTAACCCCAACCTTCTGAGGAGACAATCCAACCCTACTCTTCAAATTTGTCAAGATCTAAGAAATCTTTGGTTGTCAAATTATTTGTCATCCACGAGGATACTCCAACCCTAACCTTCTGAGGGGATACTCCAATCTTGTTTTTCAAAATTGTCAACCTTTAAAGAATCTTTCTTTGTCAAAAATTATTTACCACCCACGGGGATACTCCAACCCCATCTTTTTAAGGGGATACTCTAACCTTATCTTTCAACTTCAATTGAAAATTTCTCCTTCCTGGACTTTTATGAATATGTTAATCAAACTTCGCTTAATCAAAAAATCCATATGCATTTAAAAAATTATCTATTCGATTATTCCCAGATAATCGATGCCAATTGTGAGATAAATTCCAATAGTCTATCCCTTTTCTTTATCATTGCATTGAATGATCCATGATATGTTACTTCATTTATTGCCTTGTTAACATGATTTCTTTATGATGATTATTTGAATTCATGTTTTCAAAACATTTCAAATAAAATTAAAGATAATGTTCCATGTGCGTATCTCTCCAGTGTCCAAAAAAGAATATTCCATTTTCAGAATAAAATCTATAGGTCATTTTATTAAAGATCTCTATATTCCCCCTCTCTTTAGGGCATATATGAGATTAAATCTTTTTTTCAAAACCTAGATTATTTCTCTAAGATTCATGCATTAAAAGGGGTTATATCAAAATAATAACAAGTTAATATCGAAAGAATCAAAATCGAGACAAGCCATAACTAGTAAGGTACCGATTTTGGGCATCGTGAAGAGGTTCGTACCTCATCATGCGTAACCAACTCTCGAACCCAAACGATGAATCTTAGTATTACGTAGACCACGAGATCGATGTTTTGAGTTTCATAACTCAAAACATAGGTTTCAATAGGCATCCAATCATGCCTAGCCCAAAATGATCGATGGCGACTCCAAGCGTTGGCCATTTTGTGATGGTCATCTGAGACTACTAAGATGAGCGATTCGTTTTATGGTCCCTTCACTATACCAAAAATCGAGAATTCGCACATTTTTTGAAAAGTCTCGATCAAAAAGATATTTCCAAGTCAAGAAAATATTTTAAGTTGTGCGCACCCATTGATCTATGAAGATTCACCTCGGGGGCATTGCAACAATTCTTCACAACTTATTCTCAATAAATTTGCAAAGATTTTTATATGGATTAAAGCAATCTGGTCACATATGGTATCAACATTTAAACGAGTACCTTACTAGAGAAGGATATAAAAATGATCGTACTTGCTTATGCATCTTCATTAATAAATCAAATGAGGATTTGCTATAGTGGCAATTTATGTCAATATGAATTTGATAAGGACTCTTGAAGAGTTAGATGAAACTGTCGAGTGCCTAAAGAGGAAATTCAAAGTTAAGGATTTTGGGAATAACCAAATTATGTCTTGGTTTTGAGCTTGAGCATAAGGAAAATGGAATAATTGTCCATTAGTCAACTTACATCGAGCGATTGCTTAAAAGATTTAATATGGATAAAGCCAATCCATTGAGCACACTTACGGTGGTGAGGTCTCTCAAACACGAAAAGGACACATTTCATCTTAGGGAACCAAATGAGGAAATATTTCATCTTAAAGTATCATATCTCAATGTGATATGGGCATTGATGTCTATGACACAATTTAAGAGACTTGATATTGTTTTTGTAGTAAATATTTTGGCGAGATTTCATTTTGAGACAACAAGGAAACATTTGAATGGGATTAAACATATCTTCCATTATCTTCGTAGAACCATGGACTTGAGTTTATTCTATTATGAAGAATCCACTAATTCGAGATTGGTTAGATATGCTGATGCCAGATACAAATCAGATCTGTATAAAGCTCACTCACAAATTGGTTATTTATTTTGTTATAACAGTACTGCTATTTCTTAGCGATCTACTAAATAGACACTAGTAGCAACATCTTTCAACCCCTCTGAGATTATTGCCTTTTATAAGGCTAAGAGAGAGTGCATTTGGTTAAGATCTGTTATATCTCATATACAAAACTCTTGTGGTATAATATGATTATAGATTCACCCACGATTATTTATGAGGACAATGCTGCATGTATAGCGCAAGTTACCATATCTTAATGTGATATGGGCATTGAAGTATCTGACACAATTTACAAGACTTGATATTGCTTTTGTAGTAAATCTTTTGGCAAGGTTTAGTTTTAAGACGACAAGGAAACATTGGAATGGGATTAAACATATCTTTTGCTATCTCCGTAGAACAATGGACTTGGGTTTATTCTATTATGAAGAATCCACTAATTCGAGATTGGTTAGATACGCTGAAGCAAGATACAAATAAGATACGCATAAAGCTCGCTCACAAATAGGTTATTTATTTTGTTATAACGGTACTGCCATATCTTGGCGATCTACTAAATAGACACTAGTAATAGCATCTTTCAACCACTCTGAGATTATCGCCCTTTATGAGGCTAGAAGAGAGAGCATTTGGTTAGGATCTGTTATATCTCATATACAAAACTCTTGTGGTATAATACCGATTATAGATTCACCCATGATTATTTATGAGGACGATGCTGCATAGCGTAAGTTAAGAGGGGTATTTTGAGGGATATAGGATTAAACATATCTCACTAAAGTTCTTCGACGCACACGAACTTCAAGAAAGTTAACGAGTTGACGTCAAACAGATTAGCTCCTCAAATAATTTTGCAGACCTATTTACCAAAACATTGTCAATGTCGACTTTTTAGAAATTTCGATATGGCAGGTTAGCACACAAGTTGCAAGGTTGATTTGTCCTTGAAATGATATGTCCTGAAAGTATTGACCCTTGATGTGGTCATTAGGTACAATTGAGGAGGAGCATTACATGGGTTGTACACTATACTTTTTTTCCATTTTGATCGATTTTTGTCCCACTAGGTTTTTTCGACTTAAGTTTCTTAATAAGACAATAAAGGCATACCCAATTAGGAAATAATGGTTCATCTAAAGGGAGAAGGTTATGGAATATCCTGATTATGATTGTAGGATCTTAATCTCTATAATATATTATGAAATATTTGACTCACCATAATTAAGGATTTCCTAATATTTGATTACGATTACAAAATCGTAATCTTCATAATATTATGATTACGATAATGATTATAGGATCATAATCTTTGTGATTTGATTTTGTACAATTGATACAAGCCTAGTTTGATACCTACATAAAGGCCATAGCATTTTGATTGTAAACGCATATAATTGAACAAGAAAAGTAGTCTTTTCTCTATATCCATTGTCTATTTCTTTTACTCTCTTATAGCTTCGATTATTGTTTTGTTTGCAAGCCATCAGGCTCACCGATTTCATCAATTTTATACCTTTTTATTATTAATTCATTAATTCGTGAATTAATTTTGTGGGAGTTGAAATATTGTGGCATAATAAAAAACACATTGTACCTTTTAAAAATGGGGGATCACTTTGTTTTCTCTTTTTCTTTAATATACGATGATGAACTAAATGTTTATATTTTTTATCTTAAAATTGAAAGTCTTTATGACTATCTCAGTTTTTTTTTCATATTTATATTTTGTACTTTTAATTTTATCACCTTAAAACTTATATTTAATTAGGAGCATCGTAAAAAAAATTACCAAGGATGGCTTATAAATAAATTAACTACTAATAATAATTATTGTATTGTTGAGAAAAAGTGTTGACACAATAAACAATATAATCCTATTGTATCTTGATTTTGGGTGTTAAAAGGTATTTATTTTTACAGTAAAATTTAAATACTACATCATTAGTAAGGGTTCGTTTAGATTGGATAGTGAGATTAGTTTTAATGAGATTGAAAATAGCGATAGCGGCAAGATTAACTATTCTAACGATTGGTTTGAGTACTGTAACAATAATACTAAAATCAATGGCGGAACATTTGTTTGAATTTAATTGTGATAGTGACGTTGAGATGTGAATAAAAAATAAACATTAAGAACATCCGATTAAAATAAATCTATATATATGATAAATAATTAAAATTATATTTATATTAACTAATAAAATGAATAAATAATAAAAAATTATAAAGTTATTTTTTATTAAATAATTATTTTATTAATAGATAAATAAAAATACTTATAATATTTAAATAATATTTTATTTTTGTTATTTTTTAATTATTTATTTCTAATTCTTTCATATTATTATATGATAATAAAATTGGTTATATATATACATTATATAATAAAATAAAATAAAATTTTAACATATTAAAAAAAAAAAAGAGAAAGGAGCTGAAGCTCCGAAGTTTCAAGGATAAAGAGAGAAAGACTTTCCCACCAGAGGGACTTTATCTCCATTGGTGCTTTAAGCTCCAATGGAGTTTGAGAGCGCTAGCATGGTGAAATTGTCACGGGGCCATTACCTTCTTCCCAAAAGACATGTCTGACAGGATGTGCAGCGCACCTGCTTATATGCCCAAAGACCTTCCCTTTCTTATCCGATGTGGGATTAATGCACCCTACCTACTTCTTTAGAGTGCTCGGCGTGACATTCTCTCCCACCCAATCTCGTGACGCCCTCGTCACGGGCTTCTCCACTATTTCTGCCTACCCTA
>JBBYHO010002935.1:0-58831 GCA_038382025.1 Adansonia gregorii | reverse complement strand
GTACTTTTAAGAATCTTTTTCAATTTAAATAGAAGTGCAAGGCCGTATATTAATTTAGCTTAAGTTTGTTTGTTATATCAAAACTAAATTCAAGGTTAACAATATAGACACCCAGTTGATAATACTGTTAACAACTATTTATTTTCCTTCATGGTGGATTTTTAAGGTATAACGAAATTAAAATGGCTTCAGAGGACATGGAGAAGTCCATATTTGTCACAATATAGGGAGCATTTTGTTACTAAGTAATGCCATTTAGGTTGAAGAATGCGAAAACAACTTACCAAAGGCAATAGTTGCCATTCCATGATGATGCTAAGGAAATTGAAGTGCACATTGATGACATGATTGCTAAATCCCCTCAAGATTAAAGTCATGTAGTGGACTTGCAAAAGTTGTTTGAAAGGTTGAGAAAATATTAGTTAAAGCTAAACTTGACAAAATGTATATTCGAAGCTAGGTCTGGAAAATTATTGGGTTTTGTCATAAGCGAATGAGAAACTGAGGTTGATTTGGATAAGATCAAAGATATACAAGAGTTGCTATCCCCATGCACGCCAAAAGAAGTGAGAAGCTTCTTAGGGAGATTGAATTACATTACTCGATTCATATCTCAACTTACGGATAAATGTGATTCGATTTTTCATCTTTTGTGAAAATAAAATCTTGGCAAATGGGATAGTGAATGCCAAAATGCTTTTGAAAAAGTTAAACAATATCTCTCTAATCCACCAATATTGGTGCCGCCTACTTTAGGATAATCTTTGATCTTGTATTTATCAGTGTTCAAAAGATCCATGGGCTATGTGTTGGGGCTACATGATGAGATTGGAAAGAAAGAGCAAGCAATCTATTACCTTGGTAAGAAATTTTTGGATTACGAGGTAAATTATTCCCATATAGAGAAGATATGTTACGCTCTAGTCTACATAGTGAAAAAACTTTGACAGTACATGTTGTATCATGTTACATGACTGATCACCAAAATGGACCCAGTTAAATATCTGTTTGAAGTGCCAACTTTATTAGGAAAGATAGCTAGGTGGCAAGTCCTACTATCCAAATATGATATCATTTATGTAAGCTAAAAGATGATCAAAGGAAGTGCCATTGTTGAATTCTTAGCAAGCTGGGCACTTGATGATTATCAGCCATTGGATTTTAAATTCCCTGATGAGGACTTGATGAATATTATGGTTAAAGAAAAAGAAAAATCACCAGAAGAATCTACATGGAAAATGTATTTTGATAGAGCATCAAATGCATTAGGGCATGAAATTGGTGCAATTTTAATATCTCCAAAAAGGGATTATTACCCTTTTATAGCTTGGATAATTTTTGATTGCACCAATAATATGATGGAATTGAGGCATGTATTTTAGAACTCCGAGCAGCATTAGAAAAGAAGGCCCAAGTATTGAAAGTCTACGAAGATTCAACCTTGGTAATTTACCAACTATGTGGAGAATAGGAAATGTGAGACCTAAGGTTACAGTAATATAAAAAATTGATTCTAGAATTACTAGAAGAATTAAAACAAATAGACTTTGTTCATCTATTTCGTGATGACAATTAAATGGTGGATGCTCTAGCCACCTTGGCTTCGATGTTCAAAGTAAACAAGGGGCAAGTGGTAACACCCATTGAGATGAGTATTTATAAATTCCCTGCATACTACCATAACATTAAGATTGAGGTAGATGGCCTTCCATGGTATCGCGATATCAGAAAGAGGATCAAGTATGTCCATCAAATGCCTCAGAAACTAATAAAAGAACCTTAAAAAAACTGGCACCAAATTCTATCTTAGACGAAGAGATTTTGTTTAAGAAAAGTTTTGACCAAACATTGTTAAGGTGTGTTGATGCTTCAGAAGCAAAGAAAATAATTGAAGAAGTGCATGAATGGGTTTATGGGATCCATGCCAATGGACATAAATTGGCAAAACAAATCATGAGATTAGGCTACTTCTAGACAACTATGAAGAGTGACTATATCAAGTACATGCAAAAGTGCCATAAGTGTCAAATCTATGCTAACAAGATTTATGTCCCACCTTCACCATCACATGTCATGATCGCGCCATGGCCATTTTTTGTATGGGATATGGATGTCATCAGACCCATTACTCCTGCGACATCGAACCATCATTATTTCATCTTGATGGCCATTGATTATTTCACCAAATGGGTGCAAGCCACTTCTTTTGCAAATGTCATAAGATTGGTGGTGATTAAATCTCTAAAGGCCAATATCATTTGTAGATTTATGGTCCTTGAAGGAATTATAAGAAATAATGCCTCCAACTTGAATAATAAATTAATGACGAAGGTTTATACCTAGCTCAAAATCTCTCATTATAATTTGGTCACATATCATCCGAAGATGAATAGGGTCGTACAACCCGCCAACAAAAATATTAAAAAGATTGTAGGAAAAATGGTGAAGACTTATAAACATTGACACGAAAAGCTTTTGTTCACTTCCTCTGTTTATCAAACCTTAGTACGGACCTCAACTGGGTTAACACATTAGTCATTGGTGTATGGCACGGAGGTAGTACTACCAATTGAAGTCGAGATCCCATCACTTTAAATATTAATGGAGACCAAATTGGAAGAAACTAAATGGGCATGAGATACTATGAAGAATTGAATTTTATTGAAGAAAGAGGTTGAAAGTGATCCAACATGGGAAAATCTACTAGAAAAGGATAATGAAGGCCCATGATAAGAAATTTCATCCAAGATAGTTTCATGAAGGAAAACTAGTGCTGAAGAAAATCCTTCCGATACAAAAAAATCCACGAGGCAAATGGGCACCGAATTAGGAAGTGCCCTATGTGGTTCACAAGGCATTTTCAAGAGACACATTAATCCTTGCCGAAATGGATAGAGATGCATTGCCAAACGCCGTCAATTGTAAACAGTGTAAAGAAATACTATGTTTAAAAAAACAAAACAAAAAACAAAATAAATCAAAACAAAACAAGAAGAAAAAATTAAAAATCAGACAAAAACCTAAACAGGGCATTCGATTAAAGAAGATATAAGAAGAGGCTTTGAGTTGAAAACCCAAAAGGGCGACTTAAGCAAATGAAAGAAATGATTAAATCATAAGCATGATATGATCATACGCATTTTTAAAAGATGGATCTATGTAGAAATAGATACTCCATTTAGAAGAAATCTTTGAAGATCTGAATTTAGTTGTCCAAACCTTTTCTTCGATATTTACCATTATCTTTGTGAATCTATTCTTAGGCATTTTACCATTATTTTTGTAAAAAAACTAGTATTCTACTTTTTTTTCTTGAAATGCAACCTTTATTAAACTATCTTTTTGATCATGCTAACATTTTTGCTAAATGATAATTAATAACTTAAAGAAATAAAGATGGATTAAATAGATAACATACTAATTTTTTTAAGTTACTTTGGAATGAGGTCAAAAACATCATTAAAATCTTGGTTTCTATCTTAATTCCTTTGAACATTCTAGGAAGCTTTAAGGGTGGATAACTAATGGTCTTAGATAGAATTTTGATGGTGGAGAAAGCTCAACCTCTATCATAATGTGCCCTAGGGTGGATCTTCGTGGATCTATGGGTGCATATGACTTAAAATATTTTTTTTGACTTGGAATATCTTCTTGACTTAGACTTTTCCTTCACAACATGATGAGAACAATAAAATATAGATTCTCGACTTATGATACTGTGAAGGGGACCATAAGATGAATCGTTTATCTTATTGGTCTCATATGATCATCATGAAATGGCCAACGCTTGGAGTTGTCACCTATCATTTCATGCTAGGCATGACCGGATGCCTATTGAAACCTATGTTTTGAGTTACAAAACTTAAAACATTGATTTTGTGGTCTACATAATATAAAGATTTGTTGTTTGGTTCAAGAGTTGGTTAGCACAATGAGGTATAAACCTCTTTGCGATGCCCAAAATCGGTATCTTACTAGTTATGTCTTATCTCAATTTTGATTCTTTTGATCTTTACTCGTCATTATTTTGATATAACCCCTTTTAATGCATGAATCTTATAGAAATAAAAATCCAGGTTTTGATGAAAAAGATTTAATCTCACATACACCTTGGAGATTTAGGGAATATCAAGATTTTCAATAAAAATGACTTCTAGATTTTACTTTGAAAAATGGAATATTGCACTTTAGGCACTGCAAAGATACGAACGTGGAATATTACCCTTAGTTTTACTTGAAATGATTGGAAAATATGAATGCAAATAATCATTACAAAGAAATCATGTTAGTAAGGCAATAAATGAAGTAGCATAACATGGACCATTCAATGTAATGATAAAGGGAAGAGATGGACTATTGGAATTTATCTTGTAATTGGCATTGATTATTTAAGAATAACTGAATTGATAATTTTAAAGATGCTTTTAGGTTCCTTGATTGAACGAGGTTTTCTTGACACATTCATGGAAATCCAAGAAGAAAAAAAAATTTAATTGTTGTTGAAAGACAGGGCTAGAGTATGCCCATGGATGATGAATAATTTTAATGAAGGAAGATTTTTTTAAGGTTGACAATTTTGAAAAACGAGGTTAGAGTATTCACTTAGAAAGTCAAGGTCAAAAATATCCCTATGGATGACAAATAATTTGACAAAAAAGATTTTTTTTAGATCTTAACAAATTTGAAGAGCAGGGTTGGAGTGTCCCCTCAGAAGGTCAGGGTTAGAGTATCCCCAAAAGTGACATGTCTTACACTCTTTAGAAAAGTCGAGTTGAAAAAAAATTAAAGTTGACAAAACTTTATGATTTAGAAAATAATGAGCATTTGGACGATTTTTAGCAAAAAAAGTTATTATAAATGAGGATGGTAAATATGTAAACATGTTTATGCCTTGATACAAGCTTATGGGAGGTGAGAGTATGTTCTCGAGTTTGATCAAGGTGATACACAGACATTCGAATGTCTCAAGATGAAATTCAGGAAAATAATTTAATTTTGACCATGACCGAGAAGAGTGGACAACATCACATAATCCCATTTTCTAAATTTATTCTGGATTGGTTTGAAGGCTTTAGAGGATGGACAAGATACCATCAGAAAAGTAACTTGACAAAGGTCAATCTAAAAATATTCCTAGTATCTCAAAATATCACTTTCTAATGAAATAAATTTTCAAATTTGGATTAATTTGCTACTAGCAGAGCATCGGAGGGATAAGGTGTGTCAAACTTTGAAAAATCATTTTGGACTCATTTGATATCAAAAAATTGCAAATAATACCTTTTCAAAAAGGGAATTTCATGAACATTTTAGGAAAAATGCTGGATGGATTTGGAAAAATCGTTTAGTGGGCCTAAAGGGCCTAACTAGAATCCAATTTGTTCATTCTAGGGATCCTAGATAGTTTAGGTTTGAAAAATCATAACTCTTTCATCCAGACTGATTCGGGATAAGCAAGACCTCATTTTAAAGATATTTTGACACACTTTCAAAGAAAATATTATAAAATTCATAAAAAGTTGCTTGGCATTTTAAAGTGATTTTTAAATTTGTAATAGTGTTACTGCTAGTAGGATACAAAGCAAAGCAGAGGATATTTCTTAATTTCTCTATGTTTATAGGTCCAAACTCGAGTCATTGACATTCGAACATCTATGACTGAATGGAGAGAGTGACATGAGCATCACAAACTCACTTGCATATCCTTAGGGTATTGCTTATACCACTCAAGGATTCAACTTGAAAACAAGGCATGAATGTTTTAAAAACAAGTGCAAGGCCATTTTCATTAGAAAATTAGAAGATTTGAGCTCATTTAACCAAGATTCCAGATCTAGAAAACTTAATTTTCCCTAAGATATTTTTTTGCTAACTTTAAGGAAAATGCGAAGTCCATACTAATCCTCATTGGTTGATGTTAACATGCATGGCTTGGGGAGGTTTTGAAAATCAGATTTTGATAACCATCAAACATGATTTTGACAAGAAAAAGACAACAAACATACAAGGGGAAAGCACATAACATGAATAGGGATGCTAACTTTATCGATGGTCCTACCAAAAAAAATGTTATACACATATCTCATGGAGTGAAGCATGCCAAAAATGACAATGATTCACAAAAAAAGGCAAGTTAACATATAAACATGCTTGAAACATGCTAGGCTAAGGATTTGTGCATGGATTGAACATAACATGATGCATGGATATGGCATAAAATACATGAGGGAGAGCAATCAAAATAACGAGGATGAAATGAGGCATGTAGCACATCAAAGGGGCATTAAGGCATCCAAATCCTAAACTACCACAACCAAAAGCCATAATAATGCATGATAATCCTAAGAGGGGTATGGAAACATTAGGAGCTCACTAAAATAATGAATATGCTAAAAAAAATGCAAGTGATAAAGTAAGAAGTTATACCAACAAAACTTTAATTTTTGGCCAAATAGTTGGAGTAGTAGAGATGGCTCAAATTTCCCTCTTTTCCTTGTTGTTAATAAGTAAGAAAAAGAGAGAAATAATGAGGTTTTGGTTTTAGTATGGATGAGGGTGATTTTCAGAATGTGTAATGGTTGGGAGTAGGTGTTTTAGGGCTCTTTTTGGGTGAGGAGTGAAGGGCTACGGGATTTAATTTTCTTGATGTGTGAATGTGTTTTAGAAGCTAAAAATAAGCTAGAATCTAAAGTCTCTCAGTAGAGATATAAGTGGTCTATTTATACTAGTATTTTGGAGCCAAATTGAAAATGTTTTGGTCATTTCTCAAGAGGGACAAAGTGATGTCAGCTTGATGGCTATAAAATGGCTGTAGGGAGCAATTTGTCGCTAACATGATGGCATAGGGTGGCTGGTTTAAATGATGAAATAATTTTCTAGCAAATAGGGTGGATGATGGTGATCTTGGTCAATAAACTAAGGAGGAGTTGTGTGATCATGTGACATTGACCTTTTTGATCTAGTTTAGACTTAAAAAATGTTTTGATTAATTCAAAAGTCTAAATTCATAATCTGATATGGGTTTTGATCTTTTTTAATGCAAAGAAACAAGTTAAAATTGAGTTTTTAATCAATGGTGGATGAATAAAAAATGCTTGGACCATCAAAAATTGGCTTTATGTATTGATACATTGCAGAATGTGTCGATACATTTGGTCTAAAATCCTTAAGTGTATTGATAGAATGAACATTGTATCGATACAATGACCATTGTATCGATACATGTTGATATGTATCGATACATTTATCTATTGAATGCACGTTTTGGTCTTGGCATGGCCTAGTATCGATGCATGAGCTCCTGTATCAATATATTTCTTTACACAATGCATATTTTGGTCTTAGCATGGCCTAGTATCGATACATGAGCTCCTCTATCGATACATAAGCTCATGTATCGATACATTTATATGTTGTATTGATGCAAATAGGGACATTTCAAACTTTTAGATCGTTGGAGCATTATCTCGATACATGAAAACCATGTATCAATACATTCAAGAAAAATTATGAATTTTCTCATATCTTTTGTTGTTGGACACCTTGAACTATGTCTTTTTATGCCACATCTTTGCATTTACCTTTGATATGATCCATAGGCATCTTGACCTCCTCAAAATAATATCGCCCGATGATCATCGCCCCCTTCCACGTCTGTGCTCTATATTTGTAAAAAATTAGCCCAGACAAAATAAGGTGACTACAGTTACCCCTCTTTGACTATTGCTGAGAATTAAGAAGAGGGTAAAGGCGAATAAACACTATTTTGTTCGAGGTGGAATGACGCTTCTCGAAACACTAGGGTGTTAGGTTTTCTAAGGTTTGACCCCTTTAGGTAGGTGCAGAGTATCATGGATTTTTTTATATGGGTGCCGCCAACTTGTACAGACTTTAACTTAAACTTGGGTGCCATCAACTCGTGTGGGCTTTTATTCGAGTGCCATCAGCTCATGCGAGTTTTGACATAGACTTGGATGCCGCTAGCTTCTATGGGTTTTGACTCGGTGTTGCCAACTTATGCGTGCTTTGACTTAGACTTAGGTGCCACCAGCTCATGTGGGCTTTAAATTAGACTTGGTGCCACCAGCTTGTGTGGGCTTTGACTCGAGTGCCACTAACTTGTGTAGGCTTTGACTTAGACTTGGGTGCCATCAGTTCATGTGGGCTTTGACTCAGATTAATGCCACCAACTTGTGTGGGCTTTGACTCGAGTGCCATCAACTTGTGTAAGCTTTGACTTAAACTAGGTGCCACCAGCTTATGTGGCTTTGACTGGGTGCCATCAGCTTGTGTAGGCTTTGACTCAGGCTAGGTGCCACGAGCTTGTGTAGGCTCTAATTCAGACTAGGTGCTACCAGCTGGTATGGGCTTTGACTCAGGTGCCACTAGCTTGTGTGGGCTTTGACCCGAGTGCCATCAATGTGTGCAAACTTTTACTTAGGGATGGGTGCCACTAGCTCATGTGGGCTTTGACTCGGGTGTCATTAGCTTGTGTAGGCTTTGACTCAGACTAGGTGCCACTAGCTTGTATGGGCTTTGACTTGAGTGCCCGTAACTTATGCAGGCTTTAACTCGAGTGTTGCCAACTTGTGCAGGCTGTAACTTATATTTAGGTGCCACTAGCTTGCATGGGCTTTAAAAAGGTACCACTAACTTGTGGGCTTTGAAAAGGCACCACTGACTTGTGGGCCTTGAAAAGGTGCCACTGACTTATGGGCTTTGAAAAAGTGCCACTAACTTATGGGCTTTAAAAAAAATGCCACTAACTTATGGGCTTTAAAAAGGTGGCACTAACTTGTGGGCTTTAAAAAGGTACCACTGACTTGTGGGCTTTGAAAGGGTATTGGCAAAGTTTTTGATAAAACTTCTAATACAAGTTTTTCTTAATAGAAGTTCATGACAAAATTCCCTAATGAAAGGGTTTTGACACTATTTATTGACAAAATTCTTAACAAAGCTTCTGACGAATGTTCTAGACATAAGTTTTTTATGATAGTTTCTGGAAAAAAATTTCTTGGCACTAGCACTTTGATAGTAGTTGCTTGATAAAAAGGGTTTTGACATAAGGTGATGAGAAGAAAAAGACCTTACTTGAATGACATTTGGTTTACGAAGCT
The DNA here is from genome assembly GCA_038382025.1 of Adansonia gregorii. Lineage (NCBI taxonomy): Eukaryota > Viridiplantae > Streptophyta > Magnoliopsida > Malvales > Malvaceae > Adansonia > Adansonia gregorii. The sequence goes on along the minus strand of JBBYHO010002935.1, from coordinate 49,715 downwards.
TAGAGTTCTTACCAGGAATTCCTTAGAGGTTCAGTAAACCTGGCTTCAAGTGATATTGTAAAAATGAGGATGTATGATTGCAATATGGGTACATGATATGAAATGCTATCATGGTTGCATGATATGAAGTCTAATATAGGAGATAGCCACAGTTCTCCTTGTAAATCATTTAGACTCTCATAGGGATGGCAATTTGTCTTTGATGCAACTATAGATGAAAATTTTCCTAATCCTGCTTGAGATTATAGTTGTCCCGCCTTCACTACGGATATGATCAAAAATCTATTCTCAAGAATTTAGATTATCGTGTTTCTCGATTCAAAAGGCTCAATCATTTTCCTGACAATTGGAAGACATTGTTAACAATTTGAAGACTATTCATTAATTAGGTTGATATCTCTGGTTTTGATAGGATTCTGATAGAATACATGGGTCGATTTTTGGTAGCCTAAAATGGTTTTTCTTGAGATATGGCTTGTGAAAGCAAGAAACTATTTGGTGTATGGTCATGCCGAGCTAGTGATTGGATACAAAAAGTGCATGATCTTGACGATCAGGGCATGAACAGAGTTCCCTGTGTTTTTCTTTTCCTTTCAATGTAAATCAAGATGTCATGATGCATAGTTTAGTTGATTATCAAACATTATCAACTAAATGACAAGTGCAATGTGAATTGTACAGGGGTTAAAAGAAACTAGGCAATATTTATTCATGACAACAAAGAGACATAACTCGGTATATCTTTTAACAAATAAGTGATAGGGTAGCCAGAAAGATGATCTTTTAGGTGAAAGATGCCTCTAACAATCATGACATGGATGTTTATTAAGTGATTTTCAAGATCTTTCCTAAACAATAAATGTGACTAGTATGAGCCAATCTTTAGAAGATCCCTAGGATTGCTTTGCATTGTCATGTAGGCGTTCTCAGTTAATGCCCTATCAAAATTGATCTTCTTAAGTTGCTCGCAAACCATAGTCGGGTTAGTTACCCAGATGCCCTTTTTGGATTTTCATCTGGACCTCTTTTTATTATTATTATTATTATTTTTGTTTATTTTTTGTTTTTACTTTTTTTGAAGGATATCTTTTTAGGTTTTTGGCCTTTACGTGTAATATTTCTTGATGGAATCTGAGTTGCCTAGGTTTGGCAAGACATTCTAGTCCGTTTCTGACAAGATTAAGGCCCTTTCAAAGAAGGCTTGCTTTATGACATACAGTTCTTCCCAATTAGGGGTCCATTTCCTACGTGCATCTTTGGGAATTAGGAAGATTTTCTTCAATACCAATTCACCTAGGTGAAATTGTCATGGGTGCATCTTTTTGTCTGAGGTTCGAATCATGCATCTTTAATACGTTTGACCTTGGTAGATGGCTTGCGTGCATTTTTCCTTGATGAGGTTAAGCTAGTCATATCTGTTCTTGACCCATTCAGCCTTTTCAAGTTTGGTTTCAATCAATACTCTGAGAGACGGGATCTTTACTTTGATAGGCAATACAGCTTCCATCCCGTAGACAAAGGGAGAAAGGGGTAACACTTGTGGAAGTGCGAACTGAGGTCTAATAGGCATGAAGTGTAAAAGGTAGCTTCTCATGCCAGTTTTTGTAAGTCCCAACCATTTTTTCAACTACTCTTTTGATGTTTTTATTAGCCGCCTTGACTGCGCCATTCATCTTTGGGCGATAAGGGATAGAATTATAATGCTGAATTTTGAACTGTAAATAGACCGCTTGCATCATTTTATTATTTAGGTTGCTTGCATTGTATGTGATGATTTGGTTTAAGAGGCTACACCTGTAGATGATGTCTTGCTTGATAAACTTACAGATGGTTGATCTAGTGGCATAGCATATGAAGCAGCCTCTACTTATGTAGTGAAATAGTTGATTGCTAATAAGATAAAACGATGCCCATTAGAAGCTTTAGGGTTGATCGACCCTATCACATCCATGCCCCACATGGAAAAAGCCCACAGGGCCATCATGACGTGAAGTGGTGTTAGAGGGACTTGATCTTATCTGCACAAATTTGACACTTATGGCATTTTCAGGTGTAATTGATGCAATCTCTCTCAAGGGTCAACCAATGATAACCTGCTATCATGATTTGCTTGGCCATCCGAAGCCCATTAGTGTGTGTGCCGTAAATCCTATCATGAACTTCTTTTAGGATCCTTTTGGTTTCAAGAGTGTCAACACATCTGAGCAATACTTGATCATGACTCCTTTTGTATAAGATTTTCCCATCTAGAACAAATCGCATAGCCAGCCTTCTGATAATCTTTTTATCAGTCTCGATTGCATGTTTGGGATGTTGCTGATCCTTGATGTAACAAGGATCCTTACTAGAAAAGCTTTTTTTTCATCATTTTCCTTTGAAATAATGTTCCTGCATCAAAAGAGGTAAACAAGGATTCTTGAAATAATCATCGTTCTTTTCATGATTGGGCATATAAACACATTTTCCTTATAGGGATACATGGTACTAAAGCTTTGATTTCGCAAGGAAAACTTTTTTTTTCTTTATTTTCCTTAGAATCATGATTCATCTGTCAAAAGAAGCAAACATAGATTCCTATATTAATCTCCACTCTTTTCGTGATTGGGCATTGTAAAAACATCCTCCTTATTGCCATACATGATATTCATGCTTTGGTTTTCCAGGAAAAATTTTTCTTTCCTCCATTTTCCTTTGTATCAATGTCATCCACCAAAAGTGACAAACATGGATTCTTGTAACAATCTTTGATCTTTTGATGATAGGGCATCATAAACACATTCTCTTCCTTGCCATACATGTTGCTGATGCTTTGGTTTCACAAGAAAAGCTTTTCTTTCCTCTATTTAACTTTGAAACGAGGTTTATCCATTAAAAGAGAAAAACATGGATTCTTGTAACAATCTTCATTCTTTCCATGATTGGACACCATAAATACATTTTCCTTATAGGGATACATTGCAAGAGAAGCTTTTCTTTACTCCAATTACCTTTGAAAAAAAGTTAATCCCTCAGAAGCGACAAACAAAGGTTCTTGTAACAGTCTTCATTCTTTTCATGATTAGGCGCTATAGACATGTTCTCCATATTGCTGTAAGTGATATTGATGCTTTGATTTTACAAGAAAAGCTTTTCTTTCCTCCATTTTCCTTTAAAACAATGCTCGTGCATCAAAAAAGGCAAACATGGATTCTTATAACAATCATCATTCTTTTCATGATTAGGGATCATAAATACATTTTCCTTACAAGGATACATGTTACAAATGCTTTAATTTTGCAAGAAAAGCATTTCTTTCCTCCATTTTCCTTAAAATCAATGCTCATCTGTCAAAAGAGACAAACATAGATTCTTGTAATAATCTCTATTCTTTTGATAATTGGGCAACTTAAAAACCTTCTCCGCATTGCCATCACGATATTCAGGCTTTGGTTTTGTAGGAAAAGATTTTCTTTCCTCTATTTTCCTTCATATCGATATTCATTCATCAAAAGTGACAAGCATGGATTCTTATAACAATCTTTGATCTTTTTATGATTGGGCATCATAAACATATTCTTTTCCTTGTCATACGCGTTAGTGATGCTTTGGTTTTGCAAGAAAAGCTTTTTTTCCTCTATATCTCTTTGAAACGAGGTTTGTCTGTCAAAAGAGAAAAACATGGATTCTTGTAATAATCTTCATTCTTTTCATGATTAGGCACCATAAACATATTCTCCTCATAGGGATACATGATACTAATGCTTTGATTTTGCAAGAAAAGCTTGTCTTTACTCTAATAACCTTTGAAGCAGAATTCATCAAAATAAAGGGGCAAACATAGATTCTTGTAATAGTCTCTACTATTTTCATCATTAGGTGCCATAAACACATTCTCCTTACTGCTGTAAGTGATAATGACACTTTGATTCAAGAAAAGCTTTTCTATCCTTAATTTTCCTTTGCAACAATGTTTGTGCAAAAAAGGCAAACATGGATTCTTGTAACAATCATCGTTCTTTTCATGATTGGGCACCATAAAGACACTTTTGTCATAGGATACATGATACTAATGCTTTGATTTCTGTCAAAAGAGGCAGACATAGATTCTTGTAATAATCTCCACTCTTTTCATGAATGGGCACCGTAAAAACATTCTTCTTATTGCCATACATGATATTCATGCTTTGATTTTGCAGGAAAAGATTTTCTTTCTTCTATTCTCCTTCGCATCAGTGTTTATTCATCAAAAGCAGCTAACATGGATTCTAGCAGCAATCTTTTATCTTTTCATGGATGGGCATCATAACACATTCTCTTCCTTGCCGTATGTATTTTTTATGCTTTAGTTTCGCATGAAAAGCTTTTCTTTCCTCAATTTAACTTTGAGATGAGGTTCATCTGTCAAAAGAGACAAACATGGATTCTTTTAACAATCTTCATTCTTTTCATGAATGGGCACCATAAACACATTTTTCTCATAAGGATACATGATGCTAATGCTTTGATTTTGCAAGAAAAGCTTTTCTTTACTCCAATTACCTTTGAAACAAAGTTCATCCATCAAAAGAAGCAAACGTAGATTCTTGTAATAATCTCCTCTATTTTCTTGATTGGGCACCATAAACATGTTTTCCTTCTTACCGTAAGTGATATTGATGCTTTGATTTTGCAAGAAAACTTTTCTTTCCTCCATTTTCCTTTGAAACAATGTTTGTGTGTCAAAAAAGGTAAACAAGGATTCTTGTAACCATCTTTGATGTTTTCATCATTGGTCATCATAAACACATTCTTCTCCTTGCCATGCATGATACTGATGCTTTGGTTTTGCAAGAAAAGCTTTTCTTTCCTCTGTTTAACTTTGAAATGAGGTTCATCCGTCAAAGGAGACAAACAGGGATTCTTGTAACAATCTTCATTTTCTTCATGATTAGGCACAATAAACGCATTTTTCTTACAGGAACACATGACACTAATGCTTTGATTTTGCAAGAAAAGCATTTTTTTCACTCTAATTACCTTTGAAACAAAGCTCACCATCAAAAAAAGTAAACGTACATTCTTATAATAGTCTCCACTCTTTTCATGATTAGGAACCATAAACACGTTCTTCTTAATGCCGTAAGTGATATTGATGCTTTGATTTTTCAAGAAAAGCTTTTTCTTCCTCTATTTTCCTTTAGAACAATGTTTATGCATCAAAAGAGGCAAACGTGGATTCTTTTAACAATCATTATTCTTTTCAAGATTGGGCACCATAAACCCAATTTCATCATAGGGATACATGATACTAATGCTTTGATTTTGAAAGGAAAGCTTTTCTTTCCTCTAGTTTCCTTAGAATCAAGGTTCATCTGTCAAAAGAGGCAAACATAGATTCTTGCAATAATTTCCACTCTTTTCATGAGTGGCACTGTTAAAACATTCTCCTTATTGCCATACACGATATTCATGCTTTGGTTTTTCACGAAAAGATTTTGTTTCCTTCGTTTTCCTTCGTATCAATGTTCGTTTGTCAAAAAAGACAAACATGGATTCTAGTAACAACCTTCAATCTTTTCATGATTGGGCATCATAACACATTTCCTCTTTGCCATACGCATTATTGATGCTTTGGTTTTGCAAGAAAAGCTTTTATTTCCTCCATTTAACTTTGAAACAAGGTTCATCTATCAAAATAGCAAGCAAGGATTCTTGTAACAATCTATTTCTTTTCATGACTGGGCACTATACACACATTTTCCTTATAGGGATAATTATATTAATGCTTTGATTTTGCTAGAAAAATGTTTTCTTTACTTTAATTACCTTTGAAACAAAGTTTATTAATCAAAAGGAGTGAACATAGATTTTTCTAATAGTCCCCACTCTTTTCATGATTAGGTGCCATAAATATGTTCTCCTTATTGCCGTAAATGATATTGATGCTTTGATTTTGCAAGAAAAGCTTTTCTTTTCTCTATTTTCCTTTGAAACAATGTTCGTGCATCAAAAGAAGTAAACATGGATTCTTGTAACAATCATCATTATTTTCATGATTGGGCATCACAAGCACATTCTCCTCTTTGCCGTTGATGATACGGATGCTTTGGTTTTGCAAGAAAAGGTTTTTTTTCCTCCATTTAACTTTAAAGCGATATTCGTTTGTCAAAGGAGACAAAAATGGAATCTTGAAACTATCTTCATTTTTTCCATGATTGGACAAAATAAACACATTTTCCTCATAGGAATACATGATAATAGTGCTTTGATTTTGCAAGAAAAGATTCTCTTTACTCTAATTACCTTTGAAACAAAGTTTATCCATAAAAAAGGGCAAAGATAGATTCTTGTAATAGTCTCCACTCTTTTCATGATTGGGTACCATAAACAAGTTCTCCTTATTGCCGCAAGTGACATTGATGCTTTGTTATTGCAAGAAAAGCTTTTTCTTCCTCCATTTGCCCTTAGAGCAATGTTATTGCATCAAAATAGGCAAATGCAGATTCTTATAACAATCATTGTTCTTTTCATGATTGAAATCATATGATGCTGCTGCTTTGGTTTTACAAGAAAAGCTTTTCTTTACTCTAATTACCTTTGTAACAAAGTTCATCCATCAAAAGGAGCAAACACATAGATTCTTGTAATAGTCTCCACTATTTTCATGATTGGGCACCACAACATGTTCCTTTTATTACCATGAGAGATATTGACACTTTGATTTTGCAGGAAAAACTTTTCTTTTCGCTATTTTCTTTTAAAACAATGTTCATCCGTAAAAAGACAAACATGAATTCTCGTAGCAATCTTCATTCTTTTCATGATTGGGCACCATAAACACATTTTCCTCACAGGATACATGATACTAATGCTTTAGTTTTACAAGAAAAGCTTTTCTTTACTCTAATTACCTTTGAAACAAAGTTCATCTATCAAAAAAGGTAAACATAGATTCTTGTAATAGCCCCTACTTTTTTCATGATTAGGCAACATAAACATGTTTTCCTAATTGCCGTAAGTGATATTGATGCTTTGAGTTTGCAAGATAGGCCTTTTTTTCCTCCATTACCCATTGAAACAATGTTTGTGCATCAAAAGAGGCAAACATGGATTCTTGTAACAATCATCGCTCATTTCATGATTGGACATCATAAACACATTCTTCTCCCTACCATACATGATACTATTGCTTTAGTCATGCAAGAAAAGCTTTTCTTTCTTCCGTTTAACTTTGAAATGAAGATCATCTGTCAAAAGAGACAAACATGGATTCTTGTAACAATCTTCATGCTTTTCATAGTTGTGCACCATAATCACATTTTTCTCATAGGGATACATGACACTAATGCTTTGATTTTGCAAGAAAAGCTTTTCTTTACTCCAATTACCTTTGAAACAAAGTTCATCCCTTAAAAAAGGCAAAAATAGATACTTGCAATAGTCTGCACTCTTTTCATGGTTGGGCACCATAAACAAATTTTCCTTATTGTCGTAAGAGATATTGACGCTTTGATTTTACAAGAAAAGGTCTTCATTCCATTATTTTTTGTTGAAACAATGTTTGCACATAAAAAAAGGCAAACATGGATTTTGTTAACATTTATCATTCTTTTCATAATTGAGCACTATAAATGCATTTTTCTTATAGGGATGCGTGATACTAATGCTTTAAATTTACAAGGAAAGCTTTTTTTCCTCTATTCTCCTTAGAATCAAGGTTCATATGTCGAAAGAGGCAAACATAGATTCCTGTAATACTCTACATTCTTTTCATGATTGGACACCATAAAAAGGTTTTCCTTATTTCCATACACGATATTCATGCTTTGGTTTTACGAGAAAAGATTTTCTTTCCTCCATTTTCCTTCATATTAATATTCATCCATCAAAAGTGACAAACGTGGATTCTTGTAACAATCTTTGATCTTTCCATGATTAGGCATCATAAACACATTCTCTTCCTTGGCATATGCGTTATTGATGCTTTGGTTTTGCAACAAAAGCTTTTCTTTCCTCTATTTAACTTTGAAACAAGGTTTATCCATCAAAAGAAACAAACATGGATTCCTGTAACAATCTTCATTCTTTTCATGATTGAGCACCATAAATATATTTTCCTCATAGGGATACATGATACTAATGCTTTGATTTTGTAAGAAAAGCTTTTCTTTACTCTAATTACCTTTGAAACAAAGTTTATCCCTCAAAAGGGGCAAACATAGATTCTTGTAATAGTCTCCACTTTTTTCATGATTAGGCACCTTAAACACGTTTTCCTTATTGCCATAAGAGATATTTGTGCTTTGATTTTGCAAGAAATGCTTCCTTTTTCTTTATTTAACTTTGAATGAGGTTCACCCGTCAAAAGAGACAAACATTGATTCTTGTAACAATCATCATTTTTTTCACAATTAGGCATCATAAGCATAATTTCCTCATATGGAGACATGACACTTTGATTTTGCAAGAAAAGCTTTTCTTTACTCCAATTACTTTTACAATAAAGTTCATCCATCTAAAGGGGCAAAGATGGATTCTTTCAATAGTCTCCTCTCATTTCATAATTGGGCACCATAAACACATTCTCTTTATTGCCATAAGAGATATTAACACTTTGATTTTGCAGGAAAAGCTTTTTTTCCTCTATTTTCCTTTGAAACAATGTTTATCTGTAAAAAGAGACAAACATGGATTCTTATAACAATCTTCATTTTTTTCTTGATTGGGCATCATAAATATATTCTCTGCCTTGCCATACACTATACTGATGCTTTAGTTTTGTAAGAAAATGTTTTCTTTCCTCCATTTAACTTTCAAATGAGGTTCATTTGTGAAAAAAGAAAAAGATGGATTCTTGTAACAATCTTTACTCTTTTCATGATTGGGCACCATAAACATATTTTTCTCATAGGTATACATGATACTAATGCTTTGATTTTGTAAGAAAAGCTTTTCTATTCTCCAATTACCTTTGAAACAAAGCTCATCCATCAAAAGAGGCAAACATAGATTCTTTTAATAGTCTCCACTTTTTTTCATAATTAGGCACTATAAGCACGTTTTCCTTATTACCTTTAGTGATATTGATGCTTTTATTTTGCAGGAAAAATTTTTTTCCTTCATTTTCTTTCATATCAGTGTTTATCCATCAAAAATGACAAAGATGGATTCTTGTAACAATCTATAGACACTTTATTTTGTCCGAGCTAATTTTTTTAACAACCTGGGGCATAGACTTGAGAAGGGGCAAACGATATAAAAAAATTCAAAATTTTGCTTGAAAATGCTCTAGTGATCCAAAATTTTGAAATGTCCCTATTTGTATCGATACAACATATAAATGTATTGACACATGAGCTTATGTATCGACATGAAGCTCATGTATCGATACTAGGCCATGCCAAGACAAAAACATGCATTCTGTAAAGAATTATATCGATACATATTATCATGTATCAAATGAAAAACATTGAATTGATACAATGGTTTATAGTATTGATACAATGATCATTGTCTCAATACAATGTTCATTGCATCGATACACTAAAGGTTTTTGGACCAAATGTATTGATACATTCTACAATGTATTGATACATGCAGGCCATTTTCCATGGTCCAAGAATTTTTTCCACATGCACCATTGATTAAAACTTGATTTTAACTCATTTTTTTGCATCAGAAAAGATCAAAACCCATATCAGATTACAAATTTGGACTTTTTAATTAATCAAGACATATATGAAGTCTAAATTAGATGGAAAACATCAATGTCACATGACCGTTCTACTCCTCCCTAGTTTGTTGATCAAGATCACTATCAGCCACCCTATTTGCTAGAAAATCATTTTAGCATTTAAACCAGCTACCCAATATCCCGCACATTGGCAACAAGTTGCTTCCGACAACCACTCAATAGCTATCAAGCTAACATCACTTTGTCCCTTTAGGAAATGACCAAAAACACCTCTAATTTGGCTCTAAAATTTTGGTATAAATAGATCACTTATATTTCAACTGAGGGATTGGGAGATTCTAACTTATTTTTAGCTTCCAAAGCATATTCACACATCAAGATAACCAAATCTCCTAGCTATTCACTCAGCACCCTAAAATAGCCCTAAAACACTCATTCTCAACCAATACACATTTTAAAAATCACCCTCATCCATACCAGAACCAAAACCTCATTGCATCTCTCTTTTTCATGCTTATTAACAATAAGGGAAAAAAGAAAATTCAAGCCACCGCTGCTACTCCAACTATTTGGCCAAAAATTGAAGTTTTGTTGGTATAACTTCATACTTTATCACTTTCATTTTCTATTTTTAAACATCTTCATCATTTTAGTGAGCTCTTCATCTTTCTATTACCCTCTTAGGATTCTCATGCATTATTGTGGCTTTTGGTTATGGTAGTTTAGGATTTGGATGCCTTAATGAACCTTTGATATGCAAAATACCTTATTTCATCCTTATTATTTTGATATCTCTTGCTCATGCATTTTATGCCATATCCATGCATCTTGTTATGATTAATCCATGTATGAATCCTTAGCCTAACATATTTCAAGCATATTTATACATTAGCTTACATTTTGTCATGAATCATTGTAATTTTCAGCATCCATAACATTTTCTTGTCAAAGTGTATATCACTTTCTTTGTCTGAACCATTGGTCAAGTTAGCATCTCCATTCATATTATGTGCCATTCCATTGTATGTTGTCTTCTCCTTGTCAAAGTGCATGTTTGATGGCTGTAAAAAAAACTAAATTTTAAAACTTCGCCAAGCCAAGCATGCTAACCTCAATTAATGAGGACTAGCATTAACTTCACATTTTCCTTAAAGTTAACTAAAAAAATCTTGGGGAATATGAATTTTTCTAGATCTGTAATCCTTATTAAATAAGCATAAAACTTTTGATTTTCCAACAAAAATGGCCTTGGACTTTTTCCCTATATATTTGTGCCATGTTTTTTGAGTTAAAAACTTGAGTGGTATGATTAACAGGCTGTTTCATCATCCCAAATTACTTCGAGGCTGTGCAAATCACTTTATGAAACCCATGCCACTTTTTCCATTCAATCATGGTTGTTTGAATGTCGATGACTCGAGTTTGGACTCGTAAACATAGAGAAAATAAGAAATATCCTCTACTTTGCTTTATCCCTGACTAGCAGCATCACTGTTACAAATTAAAAAATCATTTTAAAATCTCAAATGATTTTTCATGAATTTTATAATATTTTTCTTTGAAAATGTGTCAAATATCTTTAAAATAAGGCCATGTCCACTCCTAAATCAGTTCGATGAAAGAGTTAAGATTTTTCAAACCTAAACTATTCGAATTCCCTAAAATAAAAAAGTGCATTTTGGTTGGGCCCTTTAGGGCTACTAAATGATTTTTCTAAATTTGTCCAACATTTTTTCTAAAAATTTCATGAAATTCTCTTTCTAGATAGGCATTATTTATAATTTTTTGATACCAAATAAGTCTAAAATGTTTTTTTGAATTTTGACACACCTTTTTCCTTACATGCTTAGTAGTATAATTGACCCAAATTTGAAAATTTATTTCCCTAAAAAATATTTTTTTGGGATATTGGAAATATTTTTAGATTGACCCTCGTCGAGTTACCTTTCTGACGGCATCCTGTTCACCCTCTAAAAACTTCAAACCATTTTAGAATAAATTCATAAAATGGGATAGCATAATGATGTCCTCTATTTTCGGTTATGGTCAAAATTGAGTTGTTTTTTTAGCTTCATCTCGAGACATTCGAATGTCACCATATCACCCTAACCTGCCTTAAGAACATGCTTTGACCTTCCGTAGGTTTACAAACATATTTTACATCTTTACCATCCTCATTCACAATAATTTCTTTTGCCAAAAATTGTCAAAAAGCTCAACATTTCCTAAATCACAAAGTTTTGCCAACTTAAGTTTTCAAACTCGACTTCTTTAAAGAGTGTCAGAGATGTCACTTTCAAGGATACTCCAACCCTAACCTTTTGAAAGGATACTTTAACCCCATTTTTTTCAAAGTTGTTAAGAGTTAAAACTTTTCCTTTGTCAAAATTATTCGTCATTTTCAAAGACACTCTAACCCCATCTTTTCGAGGGGATACTCTAACCCTATCTTTCAATTACAATTAAATTTTTCTTTTTCTCAGATTTCCATGAATGTGTCAAAAGTCAAGACCATTTTTGTTTAAAAAAAACCTCGTTTAATCAAAGAACCCAAATTCATCTGTAAAATTGTTGATTCAGTTATTCCCAGATAATTGATGCCAATTGTGAGATAAATTCTAATAGTCCATCCTTTCTTTTTATCATTACATTGAATGGTTCATGTTACATTACTCCATTCGTTACCTTACTAACATGATTTCTTTGTGATGATTATTTGCATGCATGTTTTCAAAACATTTCAAGTAAACTAAAGGTAATCTTCCACGTGGGTATCTCTCTAGTGCTCAAAGTGGAATATTCCATTTTTCAAAGTAAAATCCAGAGGTCATTGTTATGGAAAATCTTTATATTCCCTATCTCTCTGAGATGTATATGAGATTAAATCTTTTCATAAAAACCTAGATTTGTGTTTTTTATAAAATTCATACATTAAAAAGGGTTTATATCAAAATAGTGATGAGTTAAGATTGAAAGAATCAAAAGCAAGATTAGACATAACAAGTAGGGTACCGATTTCAGGCATCACAAAAAGGTTCATGCCTCGTCATGTGTAACCAACTCCTAAACCTAATTGGTGAATCATTGTACTACATAAACCGTAGGATTGATGTTTCAAGTTTCGTAATTCAAGACATAGGTTGCAATAGGCATCCAATCATGCTTAACTCGAAATGATCAATGGTGACTCGAAGCATTGGCCATTTTGTGATGGTCATCCGAGACCAATAAGATGAGCAATTTGTCTTATGGTCCCCTTCACTGAATCACAAGTCAAGAATCCATGCTATCTCATTCTCATCACGTCGCGAAGGAAAAGTCTCAGTCAAGAAGAATTTCCAAGTCAAAAAATATTTTAAGTCATATACACCTATCGATCCCTGAGGATCCATCTCAGGGCGTGTTGTATAGCTTGGCGACTATGATGGGGACTGTATAGAGAGTTCAGCTAATAACTAGTTGTGTCTTACTAGGTTCTCGGTTCCTTCATTCTTTGGTCATTATTTAACTATGACCATTTTTTTATTTTGTCAACTAATCTTTTGTTTGACATGATTGTCAGGATTATTTTATTTTCGAATAATCTTCAGTTTAATAAAAATGGTAATATGGGAGTAAGCGAAAAGGTTTGATCATTTCCTCATCACAAATGACGCACTTGCATATGCATTAGAATCTTACCAAACTCCATGGCGAGCTTATAACCCAATCATTAGGTGAAAGTGAGCTATCCGCCTTCGTGAGTAACCCGTCGTATAAGCATAGCAATAACTTCTCGGATATACATTACCTATGTCTGTTATGAGTAACCCTCCACATTTGTATAGGGAAATACATCCACTAGATTAAACATGTTCTGCCCAACCCACAATGGGCTTAGGATTGGGGTGCCTCAATTGTCCTTACTAGATGGAAGAGCAATTCAGATACCTAGTTAGGCATTAACCTAAACCTCATATAGTAAGCCCTACAAGCTAAACCATTTCAAACCATACTTGACTGCTACTAGAATACCCAAAGGATAAGGTCACTTAAGGAAACATTCCTAACCTTTACTCTTAATTACCATAATTATATAGGTGACAATGAGTTTACAATTGTCACTCGCATATGCATTTTTATCATTTATCAAGGCTTCTTGTTGTGCTGCCTGAACGATGACTAATCTTTTTCTAAATAAGTGATAGTGGTAAAATACCATCATTCACAATGTCTTATGCTATAAACCGTTATGCTGTCTGAGTCACTACCTAACGTGTATCCGCATTAGTGGTGATAAACAAATATTAATACTGGTAAGTTAATTTTTCCATCAAATTAAGATATTGTATCGCCTCATGAAGGGTAGATCACATCCTAACATGTTGAAATGCTACCCATTTCTTGTCTCACCACCTTGGTTGAGACATGTTATGAATATTTTGTTTAGATGTTCTTAAATTCTTTATTTCTTTACATTTTTCTGTTATATATTCCATTAACTTATTTTCCCTTTGTTTGTGTTTTGTTGTATGCATCACCCTATCTTAACTATCATGACTATCATTATTTTAGGATAATTGTTCTAATTTAGTGTTTAGCAAAGGGCATCATTTATAGAGCAACAGCTTATCTCTATTACCGAGTCCTTTCAAAATGTCAAAACATGGTTAGAAGGTCACTAACATCAAGACGGGGACATCCTAAAGCCTAACTATGTCTCAGAAATGCAAAAAGGAGTCAAGATCAATTTTTGTCAGAATGATTGTCAGGAATTAAAGCACATTTAGGATAGTTGGGATAATAATGAGAGAGAAGCCTTCGCTAAAAACTACAGGGATATAGCTTTCTTACTTTAAGTTTAGTTGGATTATGGCTTGTTACGAGTAGTGACACAGTTTTGGAATCTGGCCTACTAATGTTTCACCTTCAAAACAAAATGGACGGCAATGCCTTGCCCAGCCCAATCAACTTAGATTCCATCAAGAAATATTACATGCAGAGGGTGAAAACCTGAAAAAGCATTATCCAAAAAAAAAGAGAACAAAATAGAACAAAATAAAACAAAAATGGGTCCAGATGAAAATCCCAAAAGGGTATTTAGGCAACCAACCCGACTACAGTTGAAAACCCATAAGGGTGACTTGAGAAGATCAACTTTGATGGGGCATAGACTAAGATAATTTACAAAACAAAGAGAACCAATCTTAGGGATCTTTCGAAGATCAACTAATACTAGTCACATTCATTGTTTGAGAAAAATCCTAGAAAGCACCTAAAAAACATTCATATTGTGAGTCTCAGAGGCATTTTCTACCCAAAAGATCATACTTCTTACCACAGAATCACTTTTTTGTCAAAAAGTATACCAAGTTGTATTTCTTGGTTGTCATGAATAAATATTACCTCATTTCTTTTAACCCTTGTAAAATTCACATTGCACTTGTCATTTAATTGATAATGCTTGGTAATCAATTGAAATATGCATCAGGACATCTCGATATTAGATCAAAAGGAAAAACAAAGCAAAAAGAACTATGCTCATGCCTTGATCGTGAAGATCATGCACTTTTTATGTCCAAACACCTATTCGGCATAACCATACACTAAACCATTTCCTACTTTCACAAGCCATATCTCAAGAAAAACCATTTTAAGCTAACCAAAAATCAACCTACGCATTCTATCAGATTCCTGTCAAAACCAAATACATCAACCTAATTAATCAAATAGTCTCCAAGTTTTTGACAATGCCTTCCAATTATTAAGAAAAAAATTAAGCCTCCTAAATCGAAAAGCAATAATCCAAATTCTTGAGAATAGATTTTTTGTCATATCCTCAGTAGAGTTGGGACAACCTATAATCCATAGCAGGATTAGGAAAATTCTCGTTCATAGTTGGAAAAAAGATGAATCACCATCCCTATGAGAGTCTGAATGATGTACAAGAAAAACTATAGCTATCTCTTATATTAGACTTTACATCATGTAATCATGATAGCATTCCACATAATGCATTCACATTACTATCACACATTATGATTTTTACACTATCATTTCAAGCCAGGTTCACCAAACCTCTAAGGATTCCTTGGTAAGAACTCTAAGCTTCGTAAACCAAGCATTATTTAGGAAAGACCTACCAAGAAACCTTTTTAAGCCCATTTGAGCTGGTGGCAACAAACTTGATTGCAAACAATTAGATGCCAATCATACCCACATCAAGCCCACAAGTCAATGGCATTTTTTTCAAAGCTAACAAGTCAGTGGTAACTTTTTAAAGCCCATAAGTTAGTGGCACCTTTTTCAAAGCCCATAAGTTAGTGGTAACTTTTCAAAATCCATAAATCAGTGGCACATTTCCAAATGCCCATAAATTAGTGGCACGCTTTTCAGAGCCCACAGTCAATGGTACCCTTTTAAAAGCCCACTAGTCAGTGGCCCTTTTTTCAAAGCCCATAAGTTAGTGGCACCTCTTCAAAGTCCACAAATCAATGACACCTTTACAAAAGCCCATAAGTCAGTGGCATCTTTTTCAAAGCCCATAAGTCAGTGGCACCTTTTTCAAAGTCTATAAATTAGTGACACCTCTTTCAAGCCCATAAGTCAGTGGCACCTTTTCAAAGCCCATAAGTTAATGGCACCATTTTCAAAGCCCATAAGTCAGTGGCGCTTCTTCAGAGTCCATAAAAAGTAATGGCACCTTTCTAAAAGCCTATAAGTTAGTGGCACCTTTTTTAAAGCCCATAAGTCAGTGGCACCCTTTCAAAGCCTACAAGTCAATGGCACCTTTTTGAAAGCCTACAAGTCAATGGCGCCTTTTTGAAAGCCTACAAGTCAATGGCACCTTTTTGAAAGCCCACAAGTCAATAGCACCTTTTCAAAGCCTACAAGTCGTGGCACTTTTTAAAGCCCATAGTCATGGCACCTTTTCAAAGCCCACATAAGATGGTGGCACATAGTTTAAGTCAAAGCCCATATAAGCTGGCAGCACCGAAGTCAAAGCCCATGCAAGCTAGTGACACCTAAGTCTGAGTCAAAGCCCACACAAGCTAATGGAATCCAAGTGTACGTTAAAGCCTGCACAAGCTAGCAGCACTCAAATCAAAGCCCACATAAGCTAATGGCACCTAAGTTTAAGCCAAAATCCCTGCAAGCTGGTGGCACCCACATCATAAATCCATGTTACTCTTCACTTGCCTAAGAGGGTCAAACCTTAAAAAACCTAACACCATAGTAGGGAGGGCAAACCCAACAAAATTCACTTAAACCTCTATCAAAATTGCTGCCAATACACTGCACCTATCACACGAAATATTAATTATAATTTATTTCTTTATAGGTGTTCTAGGGAGCGTCGTTCCACCCTAGATAAAATAGTGTCTATTTATCTTCGTCATGTTCTTAGCAATGATCAAAGAAGAGCAACTGTGACACCCTATTTTGTCCAAGCTAATTTTTTTGGTAACTTCGAGCGTGGACATGAGAGGGGGTGATGATCATATCAAAAAAAGGCCTATGGATCATATCAAAGATACATGGTTCTCATGTATCGATACAATGCTCTAACGATCCAAAATTTTGAAATGTCCCCATTTGTATCAATACAACATGTATCAATACAACATGTAAATGTATTGACATATGAGCTTATGTATTGATACAAGAGCTCATGTATTGATTCTAGGCAATGCCTAGACTAAAACATGAATTTTGTAAAGAAATGTATGGATACATATCAACATGTGTTAATACAACGAAGCATTAAATCGATACAATGGTTCATAATATCGATATAATGATCATTGTATCGATGCAATGTTAATTGTATCGATACACTCAAAGTTTTTGGACCAAATGTATCGATACATTCTGTAATGTATTGATACATGTAGGCCATTTTTCACGTTGCGATAATTTTTGACTCGTTTACCATTAATCCAAAACTCAATTTTAACTAGTTCTTTGCATCACAAAAAGATCAAAACCCATATTAGATGATGAATTTGGACTTTTGAATTAATCAAAACATTTTTAATGTCTAAATTAGATCAAAAAGGTCAATGTCACATTATCACCTTACTCCTTCCTAGTTTATTGACCAAGATACCATCAGCCACCCTATTTGCTAGAAAATCATTTTAGCATTTAAACCAGCCACCATATGTCCATAATGGTAGCAAGTTGTTCTTTACAGCCATTTTGTAGCCATTAAGCTGACATCACTTTGTCCCCTTTAAGAAATAACCAAAATCACTTTCAATTTGGCTTAAAAATGCTAGTATAAATAAACCACTTATATCTCAGTTGAGATTTTAGGAGATTCTAGCTCATTTTTAGCTTCCAAAACACATTCACACATCAAGAAAACCAAATCTTGTAGCTCTTCACTTAGCACCTGAAAATAGCTTCAAAACACTTACTCTCGAGCACTACACATTCTAAAAATCAAAAACACTTACTCTCAACCACTACATATTCTAAAAATCACCCTTATCCATATCAGAACCAAAACCTCTTTGTTTTTCTCTTTTTCTTGCTTATTGACAATAAGGAAAAGAAAAAAAATTTAAGCCATCTTTGTTGCTCCAACTATTTGGCCAAAAATTCAAGTTTTGTTTGTATAACTTCTTACTTTATCCCTTAATTTTTCATTTTTTAGCATCTTCATCATTTTAGTGAGCTCTGCATCTTTCCATTACCCTTTTACGATTCTCATGCATTATTATGGCTTTTGGTTGAGGTAGTTTAGGATTTGAATGCCTTAATGCCCCTTTGATGTGCAAAATGCCTTATTTTATCCTTATTATTTTGATAGCTCTTGCCCATGCATTTTATGCCATATCCATTCATCTTGTTATGATTAATCCATGGATGAATCCTTCGCCTAACATTTTTCAAGCATATTTATACATTAGCTTGCATCTTGTCATGAATCATTATCACTTTCAGCATTTATAATATTTTCTTGTCAAAGTGCATAACACTTTCTTTGTCTAAACCATTGGTAAAGTTAGCATCCATATTCCTATTATGTGCCATCCCCTTGTATGTTTGTTATCTTCTCCTTGTCAAAATGTGTGTTTGATGGCTGTAAAAAAAATTGATTTTCAAAACCTGTCCAAGCCAAGCATGCTAACCTCAACCAATAAGGATTAGCATGAACTTAACATTTTCCTTAAAGTTAACTAAAAAAATCTTGGGGAAGATAAAGTTTTCTACATCTGTAATCCTAATTAAATAAATGCAAAACTTATGATTTTCCAACAAAAATGGCCTTCCACTTGTTCTTTAGATGTTCATGTCTTGTTTTTGAGTCAGAACCTTGAGTGGTATGATAACAGGATATTTCATTGTCCCAAATAACTCCTGGGCTACACAAATGAGTTTCTGACATTTATGCCACTCTTTCCCTTTAGTCATGGATGTTTAAATGTCGATGACTCAAGTTTGGACCCATAAACATAAAGAAAATAAGAAATATCCTTTGCTATGCTTTGTCCCTTACTGGTAGCATCACTGTTACAAATTGAAAAATCATTATAAAATCTTAAATGACTTTTTATGAATTTTAGAATTTTTTTGGTAAAAATGTGTCAAAATATTTAGAAAACAAGGTCATGTTCACCCCTGGATCAGTTCGGATGAAAGAGTTATGATTTTTCAAACCTAGATTGCCAGAATCCCTAGAGTTAACAAAGAGTATTCTGGTAGGGCCTTTTAGGCTTACTAAACGATTCTTTCCAATCCGTCTAACATTTTTCCTAAAATGTTCATGAAATTCCCTTTCTAAAAAGGTATCATTTGCAAGTATTTTTGATACCAAACGAGTCTAGAATGATTTTCTAATTTTGACATACCCTTTTTCTTGCATGCTCTATCTGTAGTGTAATTAACCCAAATTTAAAAATTTATTTCCTTGAAAAGTGATTTTTTGGGATATTAAGAATATTTTTAGACTGACCCTTGCCAAGTTACCTTTTTGACGATATCTTATCCATCCTCTAGAGCTTCAAACCAATCGAAAATAAATTTGGAAAGTGGGATCACGCGATGATGTCCCCTGTTCTCAGTCATGGTCAAAATTAAGTTGTTTTCTCAAATTCTATCTTGAAACATGTGAATGTCTCCGTATTACCTTGACCATCCTCGAGAACATGCTTTGAGCTCCCATAGACTCGTATCAAAGCATGAACATATTTTGCATCTTCACTATCCTCATTCACAATAATTTTTTTTGCCAAGAATCGTCAAAATACTCACGCATTTCCTAAATCATAAAGTTTGTTAACTTTCTTTAAAGAGTGTCAGACATGTCACTTTTTTAGATACTCCAACCTTGACCTTCTGAAGGGATACTCTAACCTAACTTTTTTCAAAATTGTTAATATTTAATAATCTTTCTTTGTTAAAATTATTCGTTATCCTCAGGGATTCTCCAACCTTATCTTTTCAAGAGGATACTCTAACCCTATTTTTCAACTATAATTAAAATTTTCTTCTTCTCAGATTTCCATGAACATGTCAAGAGTCAAGCCCATTTTAATTTTTTTAAAAAAAATCTCATTCAATCACGAAACCTAGATCTGTCTCAAAAATTATCGATTTAGTTATTCCTAGATAATCAATGCCAATTACAAGATAAATTCCCATAGTCCATCCTTTCATTTTATCATTACATTGAACGGTTCATGTTATGTTACTTCATTCATTGTGTTACTAATGTGATTTCTTTGTGATGATTATTTGCAAGTACATTTTCAAAACATTTCAAGTAAAATTAAAGGTAATATTTCGCATGAGTATCTCTCTAGTGCCTAAAGTGGAATATTCTATTTTTCAAAGTAAAATCAACATGTCATTTTTATTAAAAATCTCTATATTCTGCATCTCTCTAGGGTGTGTATGAGATTAAATCTTTTCATTAAAACTTGGATTTGTGTTTTTATAAAATTCATGCATTAAACTGGGGTTATATCGAAATAGTGATGAGTTAAGATCTAAAAAATCAAAATAAGATAAGAGATAACTAGTAAGGTACCAATTTTAGGCGTCGTGAAAGAGGTTCATGCCTTATCATGCATAACTAACTCCCAAACCCAAATGGCAAATCTTTATGATATGTAGACCATGGGATCGATATTTTAAGTTTTGTAACTCAAGACATAGGTCTTAGTAGGTATCCAATCATGCCTAGCCTAAAATAATCATTGGTGACTCTAAGTGTTTGCTATTTTATGATGTTCATTCAAGACCAATAAGATGAGTGATTCGTCTTATGTTCCCCTTCACTACATCACAAGTTAAGAATTTGTACTTTCTCATTCTCATCATATCATGAAGGAAAAGTCTTAGTCAAGAAGACATTTCCAAGTTAAAAAAATATTTTAAGTCGTAAGCACCCATAGATCCATAAGGATCTACCTCGGAGCATGTTGCGACACCAATATACCTTTTACAATTAGTTAAACAAGAAAAGAAGCAAATCATGCCCCATGAAGACCCAACGGAAGTAATAAATTTGGGTACTCAAGAGGATCGAAAGAAAGTTAAAATTGAAAGCTTAATAAAGTCAATAACTTGGACCAAGTTGATAGAATTAATCTAGGAATATCAGGATGTATTTGCTTGGTCATATCAAGACATGCCAAGACTGGAAACTGATATAGTGGTCCACAAGCTTTTCATCAAGCCCAGATGCAAATCGATCCAACAAAAGTTAAGGAGCATGAGGCCAAAAATACTCCTTAAAATTAAAGAAAAAGTCAAGAAGCAGTTTGATGCAAGGTTTATCAAAGTAGCTAAGTATCTAGAATTGGTTGCTAATATAGTCACAGTCCTAAAAAAAGATGGAAAAGTATAAATGTGCATTGATTACCAGGATTTGAATAATGCTAGTCCTAAGGATAACTTATCGGTACCCCATATTGATATTCTGGTAAGCAACATGTCCAAGAATTCTTTTTTCTCCTTTATGGACAGATTCTCAGGCTACAATCAGATCAAAATGGTGCTCGAAGATATGGAAAAAATAACTTTCAGAACCAAGTGAGGGATGTTTTGCTATAATGTCATGCCCTTTAGACTCAAAAATTCTGAGGCAACATATCAACAGCCCATGGTAACCTGTTCCATGACTTTATGCAGAAAGAAATTGAGGTCTACATAGATGACATGATTGCCTAGTCAATGAAAGAGGGTGAGCATGTCACAGACCTTTAAAAGCATTGTGAATGGCTACAAAAATTTTAACTCAATTTAAATTCTGCCAAATATACCTTCAGTGTCACTTTGGGCAAGCTTCTAGGCTTTATAGTGAACGAAAAAAATATTAAAGTTAACCTAGACAAAGTTAAAGCCATTCAAGATATACCACCACTTCAAACCCAAAAGGAAATGAAAAGCTTTTTAGGGAGATTGAACTATATTGCTAGATTCGTATCCTAGCTTGTTGACAAATGTGACCCCATTTTTCAACTCTTTTGTAAACAAAATTCGAGAGAATAGAATGAGGCATGCTAAGAAGCCTTTGATAAAGTTAAACATTATCTACCAAACTCACCAGTATTGGTACTGTCGATGCCTAGGTGACCTTTAATCCATTACTTGGCAATCTTTAATAAGTCTATGGGTTATGTATTAGGGCAGCATGATGAGTCAAGAAAGAAGGCACAAGCAATCTACTTCTTAAGCAAAAAGTTCATGAAATACAAGTGCAACTACTCAACAATCAAGAAGTTGTGCTATGTTTTGTTATGGACAACCAAGAGACTCAAGTAGTACATGCTATATCACACCACATGGTTGATTGTAAGGCTTGATCCTATCAAATATCTATGAAGCCCCTACAATATAAGGAAGGTTGGCTAGATGGCAAGTCCTACTTTCTAAATAGGACATTTCCTATGTCAATCAAAAGGTTATCAAGAGCAGTGCGATAATTGATTTTTTAGTAAATCGAGTGGTAGATGATTATGAACCCTTAAGTTTTGACTTTCTAGATGAAGATCTAATTTGCATTTCTAAAGATGAAAATGCCTCTAACCAAGATCGATGATGGAAGATGTATTTTAATGAAGTATCAAATGCTCTAGGACATAGAATTGGGGCAATATTAATGTCACCCAATGAGAGTCATTATTCGTTTATAGCAAGGCTAAGCTTTAACTGCATAAATAATATCACAGAATATAAAGCATGTGTCATAGGGCTTCAAGCAGCCATTGAGAGATACGTTAAGACATTAAAGGTATTCGGTGATTTAGCCCTAGTCATCTACCAATTGAAAGGGGAATAGCAAACTTATGATGCCAAGTTGATGCAGTATGGGATGCTAATAGCAGCACTTAAGAAAAAATTTGATGATATTAATTTTTAACACTTACCTTAAGAAGAGAACCAAGTAACCGATGCTTTGGCTACTTTGTCATCCATGTTTAAAGTTAACCAAGAGTTAGACGTTGCTCCAATCCAAATAACGATTCATTATCTTAGCATTGAAAAAAAGAAGGATGGCCTACCGTGGCACTATGACATCTTTTGCTACATCAAGGATTAGCAATAACCCAAACATGTAACTGAGACTGATAAAAGGACTATTAGAAGGATGGCTATGCGATTTGTTCCTTATGGAAAAATCTTTTACAAGAGGAGTGATGATTAAGTATTGCTCAAATACATCAATGCTCCTGAAGCCAAAAGGATCTTAGAAAAAGTTTATGAAAAGATTTGCAACATACATGCTAATGGACATCAGATGGCCAAGCAAATCATGAGAGTGGGTTATTACTGGTTGACCCTTGAGAGAGACTGCATCAATTGCACCTAAAAATGCCATAAGTGTCAAATCTATGCAAACAAGATCAATGTCCTTTCAATGCCATTTCACATCTATGGCCCTCTAACCCTTCTATATATGGGGCATGGATATGATCGGGTCGATCACCCCTAAATTTTCCAATGGGCATCATTTTATCTTGGTAGCAATCAACTATTTCACCAAATGGATAGAGGCTGCCTCATATGCTAATGTCACTAGATTAACTATCTGCAAGTTTGTCAAATGGGACATTATTTGTAGATACGACCTTTCAAACCAAAGCATCACAGACAACATAAGCAACTTAAATAATAAAATAATGTAAGTGGTCTGCTTATAGTTTAAGATCTAGCATAATAATTCTATCCCTTATCGCCCAAAGATAAATGGGGTAGTCGAGGTGGCCACTAAAAATGTTAAAAGAATAGTTAAAAAAATGGTCGAGACTTACAATGACTGGCATGAGAAGCTATTTTTTGCACTTCAAGCCTATCGGACCTTAATTCGCACTTCCGCAGGCGCTACCTTATTCTCTTTTATTTATGGGATGGAAGTTGTATTGCCTATCAAAGTCGAGATCTCTTCTCTTAGAGTCTTGATAGAAACCAAACTTGAAAAGGCTGAATGGGGCAAAAACAAAAAATGACCAGCTTAACTTCATTGAGAAAAATGCATGAAAGTCATCTACCATGGTCAAATGTATCAAAGACATATAATCCGAGCCCACGAAAAAAAGATGCACCTATGACAATTTCACCCAAGTGAATTGGCATTGAAAAAGATCCTCCCCATTCATAAAGATGCATAGGGCAAGTGGACCTCTAATTGGGAAAGACCATATTTCATTAAGTAAGCCTTTTCTAGAGGGGCCCTAATCTTATCAGAAATAGATGACAATGCCTTACCTAACCTAGTCAACTCAAATTTCATCAAGAAATATTACACATAGAGGGCGAAAACCTAAAAATGCATTCTTAAAAAAAAACAAAGAAAAAGAAAACAAAAAAAGGGGTCCAAATGAAAATTCCAAAAAGGCATTTAGATAACTAACCTGACTATAGTCGAAAACCCAAAAGGGCGACTTAAGAAGATCAATTTTGATGGGGCATAACTGAGATCACTTATAGAATAAATGGAAGCAATCCTAGGGATCTTTCAAAGATCAGCTCATACTAATCACATTTATTATTTAAGAAAGAACCTAGAAAGCATCTAAAGAACATTCATGTCATGATCGTCAGAGGCATCTTTTGCCCAAAACATCATACTTCTTACCACTGAATCACTTATTTGTCAAATAGTATACCAAGTTGTATCTCTTTATTATCATGAATAAATATTACCTTGTTTCTTTTAACCCTTGAATAATTCACATTGCACTTATCATTTAACTAATAATGTTTGATAATCAACTGAAATATGCACAAAGACATCTCTATGTTACATTGTAAGGAAAAGAAAAGCATAGGGTGCTTTGCTTACGCCCTGATCGTCGAGATCATGCACTTTTCATGTCCAAACACCCTTTCAGCATGACCATACACCAAACCATTTTTGGCTTTCACAAGCTATATCTCAAGAAAAACCATTTTAAGCTAACTAAAAATCATCCCGTATGTTCTATCATAATCTTATAAAAACTAAAGACATCAACTTATCAATAAAATAGTCTATAAATTGTTATCAGTGCCTTCCAATTATTAGGAAAATGATTAAGCCTCTTGAATCAAGAAATGTAATAATCCAAATTTTTAAGAATAGATTTTTTGTTGTATGCCTAGTGTAGCCGGGATAACCTATAATCCCCAAGAAGATTAAAAAAATTCTTGTATATAGTTACAACAAAAATGAATCACCATCCCTATGAGAGTCTGAATGATGTACAAGAAAAACTACGGCTGTCTCTCATATTTAGACTTTACATCATGAATCATGATAGCATTCCATATCATGCATTCACATTACCATCATGCATCATGATTTTTGCAATGTTACTTCTAGCTAGGTTCACCAAACCTCCAAGGTTTCCTTGGTAAGAACTCTAAGCTTCGTAAACCAAGCATTATTTAGGAGGCATCTACCAAGAAACCTTTATAAGCCCATATGATTTGATGGCAACAAACTTGTTTGCAAATAATTGAATGCCAATCATACCCACCTCAAGCACATAAATCAGTGGCATCTTCTTAAAGCCCACTGGTCAGTGCCACCTTTTCAAAGCCTAAAAGTTAGTGGCACCTTTCAAAGCTCATAAAGGCAGTGGCACCCTTTTTTAAACCCATTGGTTAGTGGTACATTTTCAAAGCCTAGAATTCAATGGCACCTTTCAAAGCCCATAAGTCAATAGCACCCTTTTCAAAGCCCATAAGTCAGGTTTACCTTTTCAAAGCCCACCAATCAGTGATACTTTTTGAAAGCCCATAAGTCAGTGGCACTTTTTTCAAAGCCCATAAGTCAGTGGCATCTATTTAAAGCCTTCAAGTTAGTGGCACCTTTTTAAAGCCCACAAGTTTATGGCACCTTTTCAAAAACCATACAAGTTGGCGAAACTCGAATCAAAGCCCACACGAGCTAGTTATTGCAACATGCCTCAGGGTAGATCTTTGTAGATCTATAAGTGCATACGCCTAAAATTTGTACCTTACTACTTATGTCTTGTCTTAGTTTTGATTTTTTTCGATCTTAATGTGTCACTATTTTGATATTATCCTTTTTAATGCATAAATTTTATAAAAATACAAATCTACGTTTTGATAACAAGATTTAATCTTATATACACCCCAAAAGGATGATGAATATAGAGATTTTTAATAAAAAAGGCCTCTAGATTTTTCTTTGAAAAATGGAATATACCATATTGGGCACTGGAGAGATACCCACACGAAACATTACCTTTAATTTTACTTGAAATGATTTGAAAACATGAATGAAAATAATCATCACAAACAAAATCATATTAATAAAGCAACAAACAAAGTAACATAACGTGGACCATTCAATATAATGATAAAAAGAAGGGATGGATTATTGGAATTTATCTCGCAGTTAGCATCAATTATCTAGGAATAATTGAATTGAAAATTTTTAAGATGCATCTAGGTTCCTTAATTGAACGAGGTTTTCTTGGCACATTCATGGAAGCTCGAGAAAGAGAAAAATTTAATTGTAGTTGAAAGATAAGTTTGGAGTATCCCCTCAGAAAGATGAGGTTAGAGTATCCCCATAGATGATAAATAATTTTGACAAAGGAAGATTTTTAAATCTTGATAATTTTGAAGAGCGAGGTTAGAGTATCCTCTCGAAAGGTCAGGGTTAGAGAACTCCTAAAAGTGACATGTCTGACATTCTTTAGAGAAATCAAGTTGGAAAACTTAGGTTGACAAAACTTTGTAATTTAGAAAACGAGTGATCATTAACGGCTTTGGCAAAATAAATTATTATGAATAAGGATGGTAAAAATGTAAAATTTATTCATGCCTTGATATGTGCTTGTAGGGCATCGAAGCATGTCTCGAGTCTTATTGGGTTGATACGGAGACATTCAAATGTCTCAAGATGAAATTCAGGAAAACAACTTAATTTTGACCATGATCGAGTACAGGGGACAGCATCGCGTGATCCCATTTTTTGAATTTATTTTGGATTGGTTTAAACACTTTAAAGGATGGACTAGATACAGTTAGAAAGGTAACTCGATGAGGGTCAATCTAAAAATATTCCTAATATCCTAAAAATCACTTTATGAGGAAATAAATTGTCAAACTTAGGTTAATTGCGCTACTAACAGAGCATGCGAGAAAAAGGGTGTGTCAAAATTCAAAAAATTATTTCAAACTTGTTTGGTATCAAAGTATTACAAATAATACCTTTCCATAATGAAAATTTCATGAACATTTTAGGAAAAATATTAGATGATTTGGAAAAATTGTTTAGTGGGCCTAAAGGGCCCAACCAAAATGCACTTTGTTAACTCTAGGGATTCCTGACATCTAGGTTTGAAAAATCATAACTCTTTCATACAAACTAATCTAGGGGTGAAAGTGACTCATTTTAAAGATATTTTGACACACTTTCAGAGAAAAATATTATAAAATTCATGAAAAATCATTTGAAATTTTAAATTGATTTTTTAATTTGTAACAATGATGCTATTAGCAGGGGACAAAGCAAAGCAAAGGATATTTCTTATTTTCTCTATGTTTACAGGTTCAAACTTGAGTCATCGACATTTGAATGTCGATGATTAAAGGTAAAGAGTGGCATGAGTATCGTGAACTTATATGCATAGCCCTAAAGAAATTTGGAATGATGAAATAGCCCGTTAATCATACCACTCAAGGTTTTGAATGAAAAATAAGGCACAAATATTTAGGGAGCAAGTGCAAGGCCATTTTCATTGGAATCAAAAGTTTTAAGCTCGTTTATTCAGGATTATAGATTTGGAAAACTTTATCTTCCCCAATATTTTTGAGTTAACTTTACGAAAAATGTTAAGTTTATGCTAGTCCTCACTTGTTGAGGTTAGCATGCTTAGCTTAGGGAGGTTTTGAAAAACAATTTTGTTTATAGCCATCAAACATGCACTTTAGCAAGGAGAAAACAACAAACACAAGGGGATGGCACGTAACATGAATAGGGATGCTAACTTTAGCAATGGTCTAGACAAAGAAAATGTTATGCACTTTAACAAAAAATGTTATCGATGCTAAAAATGAAAATTATTCATAATAAGGTGCAAACGAATGTATAAATATGCTTAAGATATGTTAGGCTAAGGATTCATGCACTGATTAGTTGTAACAAGATGCATGGATATGGCATAAAATGCATGAGCAAAAGCTATTAAAATAATAAGGATAAGATGAGGCATTTTACATATCAAAGGGGCATTAAGGCATCCAAATCCTAAACTTCCATAACTAAAAGACACAATAATGCATAAGAATCCTAAGAGGGTGATGGAAACATAGAGAGTTCACTAAAATGATAAAGATGTTGAAAAACAAAAAATAAAAGTGATAAAGTAGAAAGTTATACCAACAAAACCATAATTTTTGGCCAAATAGTTGGAGCGGCAAAAATAGCTTGAATTTTTCTCTTTTCCTTGTTGTTAATAAGCAAGAAGAAGAAAGAAACAATGAGGTTTTGGTCTTGGTATGGGTGATGGTGATTTTCAGAACATGTAGTGGTTGAAAGTGGGTGTTTTGGGGTTGTTTTTGGGTACTGTGTGAAGAGCTACGGGATTTGGTTTTCTTGATGTGTGAATGTGTTTTGAAAGCTAACAATGAGTTGGAATCTCCCTAAATCTCAGGTGAGATATAAGTGGTTTATTTATACCATCATTTTGGAGCCAAATTAGAGGTGTATTTGGTTATTTCTCAAGGGGGACAAAGTGATGTTAGCTTGATGGCTATAGAGTGGCTATAGGGAGCGACTTGCTACCAATGTGATAGACATAGGGTGGCTGGTTTAAATGCTAAAATGATTTTCCACCAAATAGGGTGGCTGATGTGACCTTGGTCAATAGACTAGGGAAGAGTAGGGTGATCATGTGACATTGACCTTTTTGACCTAATTTAGACTCCAAAAATGTTTTGATTAATTCAAAAGTTTAAATTCGTAACCTAATATGGGTTTTGATCTTTTCTGATGAAAAAAAAAAGTTAAAATTAATTTTTGGATCAATGGTGGATGAGTCAAAAATTCCCAAATCGTGAAAAATGGCTTGCATGTATTGATACATTACAAAATGTATCAATACATTTGGTCCAAAAATCGTGGTGTATCGAAATAATAAACATTGTATCGATACAATAATCACTATATCGATACAATAAACCATTATATTGATTCAATGCTTCATTGCATTGATACATATTGATATGTATCGATACATTTTTTTACATAATGCACATTTTGGTCTTGACATGGCCTAGTATCGATACATTAGCTCCTGTATCGACACATAAGCTCCTGTATCGACACATAAGCTTATGTATCAATACATTTACATGTTGTATCGATACAAATAGGGACTTTAAATTTTTGGATCATCGGAGCATTGCATTAGTACGTGAAAACCATGTATAGATACATTCAAGGAAAATTGTGAATTTTCTTATATCTTTTGCCCTCTTTCATGTCCATGCCCTAGGTTGCTAAAAAAAATAGCCTGGACAAAATAAGGTGTCTACAACTACCCCTTTACGACCATTGCTGAGAATTAGGAACAGGCCAAAGAAAAATGACAATATTTTGTCTAGGGTGGAATAACGCTCCTTAAAACACCTGAAAAAAAATAAATTGTAATTAATACTTCGCTATGATAAATGCAATGTATTGGCAGTGATCTTGATAGAGGTTTAAGTAAATTTTGTAGGGTTTTCCCTCCCTACTAGGGTGTTAGGTTTTCTATGATTTGAACCCTTAGGTAGGTGCAGAGTAAGTTGACTTTTGATATGGGTGCCATTACTTGTGCGATCTTTGACTTAAACTTGGATGCCACCAGCTCATGTGGGCTTTTATTTGAGTACCACCAGCTTGTGCTAGCTTTGCTTAGACTTGGGTACCACTAGCTTATGTGGGTTTGACTTAGAATTAGATGCCACTAACTTGGTAGGCTTTGACTCAGGTGCTGCTAGCTTATGTGGGCTGACTCAGATTAGGTGCCATCAACTTGTGTGGGCTTTGAAAAAGTGCCACTAACTTATGGGCTTTAAAAGGTGCCTTTGACTTATGGGCTTTGAAGAGCTTCACTGACTTTGGGCTTTGAAAAGGGTACTACTGACTTATGGGGTTTTAGAAAGGTGCCATTAATTTATGGGCTTTAAAGAGGTACCACTAACATGTGGCTTTTAAAAGGATGCCACTAACCTATGGGCTTCCAAAAAAGTGCCAGTGACTTATGGACTTTAAAAAAGTGCCATTAACTTGTAGGCCTGATATGGGTATTATTGGCATCCGATTATTTGCAAACAAGTTTGTTGCCACTAGTTCGTATGGGCTTAAGATGTTTTCTTGATAGGTGCCTCCTAAATAATGCTTGGTTTATTAAGCTTAAGGTTTTTACCAATGAATCCTTGGAGGTTTGGTGAAAGCTTGAAGTAACGTTGTAAAAATCATGATGTGTGGTGGTAATATGAATGCATGATGTGGAATGCTATCATGATTGCATGATGTGAAGTCTAATATGGGAGGTAGCTATAGTTTTTCTTGCACATCATTCAGACTTTCATAGAGATGGCGATTCATCTTTGTTGCAACTATAGATGGGAATTTTCCTAATCCTGCTAGGGATTGTAGGTTATCCCAGCTCCACTGCAGATACAATAAAAAATATATTCTCAAGAATTTGGATTATTGCATTTCCTAATTAAAAAGGCTTAATTGTTTTCCTAATAATTGGAAGGCATTGTCAATAATTTAGAGATTGTTTGACTAATTAAGTTGATGTCTTTGATTTTAATAGGATTCTGATAGAACACATGGGTCAATTTTTGGTTAGCTTAAAATGGTTTTTCTTGAGATGTGGCTTGTGAAAGCAAGATATGGTTTGGTGCATGGTCATGCTGAGTGGGTGTTTGGATGTGAAAGTGCATGATCTTGACAATTAGGGCACTAGCAAAGTTTTCTACGCTTTTTCTTTCCTTTCAATGTAATATCGAGATGTCCTAATGCATATTTCAGTTGATTATCAACCATTCTCAGTTAAATGACAAATGCAATGTGAATTGTACAAGGGTTAAAAGAAACAAGGTAATATTTATTCATGACAACAAAGAGATATAACTTGGTATACTATTTAACAAACAAGTGATTTGGTGGTAAGGAGTATGATCTTTTAGGTGAGAAATGCCTCTGATGATCATGATGTGAATGTTCTTTAGGTGCTTTCTAGGATCTTTCTCGAACAATAAATATGACTAGCATGAGCTGAACTTTGGAAGATCCCTTGGATTGCTTCACTTTGTTTTATAAGTGATCTCAGTCTATGCCCCATCAAAATTGATCTTCTCAAGTTGCCCTTGCGGGTTTTAAATTGTAGTTGGGTTGGTTGCCTAGATACCCTTTTTGAATTTTCATCAAGATTTTTTTTGTTTTCTTCTCTTTTTTTATTTTTGTTTTTATTTTTTCATTTTTTAAAGGATGGTTTTTTAAGTTTTCACCCTACGTGTAATATTTCTTAATGAAATTGAGCTAACTAGGTTAGGCAAGGCATTTTCATCCATTTTTGACAAGATTAGGGCCCCTTCGGAGAAGGCTTGCTTCACGATATACAGTCCTTCCTAATTAGGGGTCCACTTACCTCGTGTATTTTTGTAAATTAGGAGGATCTTCTTCAATAGGCCTTGGTGAAATTGTTGTGTGTGCATCTTTTTGTTGTGGGCTCAGATTATGCATATTTGATACTTTTAACACTAGCAAATGGCTTTCATGCATTTTCTTCGATGAAGTTAAGTTGGTTGTATTTATTCTTGAGCCATTCAGCCTCTTCAAGTTTGGTTTCCATCAAGACTCTGAAAGAAAGGATCTTGACTTTGATAGGCAATCCAGCTTCCATCCCATAGATAAGGGAGAATAGGGTAGCACTTGTGAAAGTATGAATTAAGGTCTGATAGGTATGAAGTGCAAAGAATAACTTTTCATGCTAATCTTTGTAAGTTTCAGCCATTTCCTCAACTATTTTTTTAATGCTTTTGTTGGCTGCCTCAATTGCCCTATTCAACTTTGGGCGATAAAGGATAGAATTATGATGCTAGATCTTGAACTCAAAGTAGACCGCTTGTATCATTTTATAGTTTAAGTTGCTTGCATTGTCTGCGATGATTTGGCTCATGAGGCCATATCTATAGATAATGTCTCACTTGGCAAACTTACAGATGGTCGATCTAGTGACATTAGCATACAAGATAGCCTCTACCTATTTGGTGAAATAGTCGATTGCTACCAAGGTGAAGCGATGCCCATTGGAAGCTTTAGGGGTGATTGACCCGATCACATCCATACCCTACATGAAGAAAGGCCATGGGGCCATCATAATATGAAGTGGCACTGGAGGGACATTGATTTTGTCCGCATAAATTTGACACTTATAGCATTTTTGGGCATAATTGATGAGTATCTCTCAAGGGTCAACCGGTAATAACCCGCTTTCATAATATGCTTGGCCATTCAATGTCATTAGCATTTGTGCCATAAGTCCCTTCATGAACCTTTTTAGGATCCTTTTGGATTCAAGAATTTCAATGCATCTGAGCAATACTTGATTGAGAACAAATCTTATAGTTAGACTTCTGATAGCTCTTTTATCGATCTCGGTTGCATGTTTGGGATATTACTAATCCTTGATGTAATGAAGGATGCCAGAGTACCATGATAGGTCATTTTTTTCCTTTTCGACACTATGACAATGAACCAAATTTGTATAAATGCTCATCTAGATGGGGGCAATGTCTGATTCTTGGTTGACTTTAATGGATGATAATGTAGCCAAAGCATTGGTTATTTGGTTCTCTTCCCGAGGTAAGTGTTAAAAACTGATATTATCAAATTTTTTCTTGAGTTTTACTATCAGCTTGGCATCGTGAGTTTGCCATTCCTTTTTTAATTGGTAGATGACTAGGGCTGAATCATCGAACACCTATAATTTTTTAACATTTCTCTCAATAGCTACTTGAAGTCCTATGACATAAACTTCATGTTCTATGATATTATTTATGCAGTCAAAATTTAGCCTTGCTGTAAATGGGTAATGATTCCTATTAGGTGACATCAATATTACCCCAATTCCATGTCCTAGAGCATTTGATGCTCCATCAAAATACATCTTCCAAGATCAATCTTGGTTAGAGGCATTTTCATCTTAAAAAATGCACATTAGATCTTCATCTGGGAAGTTAAAATTTAAAGGTTCATAATTATATGTTGCTCGACTTGCAAAAAAGTTAGCTATCACTGTCATTGATGGCCTTTTGACTGACATAGGTAATGTCATATTCACAAAGCAAGACTTTCCATCTAGCCAACCTTCCTAGTAGTACAGAGGCTTCACATAGATACTTGATAGGTTAAGTCTTGCAATCAACCATGTGATGTGATTTAACATGTGTTGCTTGAGTCTATTGGTTGTAAATAACATAGCACAGCACAACTTCTTGATTGTGGAATAGTTACACTCATATTCTGTGAACTTTTTGCTTAAGTAGTAGATTGCTTGTTCCTTTTGACTCATCATGTTGCCCTAATACACAACCCATAAACTTGTTAAGACTGCCAAGTAAAGGATTAAAGGTTGACTAGGTATTAGTAGTACCAACACTGGCGGGCTTAATAGATAGTGTTTGACTTTATCAAAGGCTTCTTGACATGCCTCATTCCACTTTCCTGGATTTTGTTTGTGAATAAGTTGAAAGATAGGGTCACATTTGTTAGTGAATTAGGATATGAATCTAATAATATAGTTCAATCCCCCCAAAAAGCTTCTCATTTCCTTTTGGGTTTAAGGTGGTTGCGTATCTTGAATGGCTTGACTTTGTCTAGGTCAACTTCAATCCCTTTTTTGCTGACTATAAAGCCTAGAAGCTTGCTTGTAGTGACTCCAAAGGTAAATTTGGTAGGATTCAATTTGAGTTGAAATTTTCATAGCCATTCAAAAAGCTTTTAAAGGTCTATGATATGCTCACCTTCTTTCATTGACTTGGCAATCATGTCATCCAGGTAGACCTCAATTTCTTTATGCATCATGTCATGGGACACAGCTACCATAGCCCGTTTGATATTTTACCCTGGCATTTTTTAGTCCAAAGGGCATGACATTATAGCAAAACATCCCCTAAGTGGTTACAAAAATTGTTTTTTCTTGTTTTCAGGCACCATCTTGATCTGATTGTAGATGAGAATCTATCCATAAAGGAGAAAAGAGAATTCTTGGTTGTGATGTCTGCCAAAGTATCAATATAGGGTAACGAGAAGTTATCCTTAAGACTAGCTTGTTCAGATCCTGATAATCAATGCATATTTATACTTTACCATCTTTCATTAAGACTGGGACTATATTAGCAACCCATTCTAGATAGTTGGTTACTTTGATAAACCTTGCATTAAACTACTTCTTGACCTCTTATTTAATTTTGAGGAGCATTTCTGGCTTTATCCTTCTTAACTTTTGCTAGATCGATTTGCATTTAGGCTTGATAGGAAGCTTGTGGACCAATATATCTATGTCAAGTCTTGGCATGTCTTGATATGACCAAATGAATACAACTCGATATTCTTGGAGTAATTTTATCCATTTGGTCCTAGTCATTGACTTTATTGAGGTTTCAATTTTAACCACCTTTTGATCCTCCTGAGTGCCTAGATTTATTACTTTCATTGGGTCTTTATGGGGCATGATCTAGTTCTCCTCTTGCTCAACTAATTGTAAGAGGTCTGGTGGTACAAAGCTTTCTTCAAAATCTTCTTCAGGATCAACTTCACTAGCATAAATTGACTGTTCGAAATCTATCTTCAAAGACCTATCAGACACATCCATGTCATTATTGTCAGTACACTTGAGAAGGTAAAAAAATAAACATTGCAAATGACACATACACGACCCGGGGATTCATATATGAATGGAGGTAAAAGAGTAATTAAGATAAAGAGATTGAAAAGTGATATAGGCACATAACATGGAATGATATATGCAAAAGTCATTTTATCGATAACATTTGACAAAAATGCTCCTTACATAGGACACCTACCTACCTTTGGCCAAAGGCAAGTAGGTTTTCATTTCTTGACATTACATAAAAGGGACAAGAAAAGTGCAGAGGCTTTCGTCATGACCCTATCATCAAAATCAATTCTTGGTGAAAGGACATAAATTCAATGGCTTGGTATCTTAAAGATTAAGGTAGTAAACGACTTTGTTTAAGATGACCAAGACATCTTTCCCTTTTTGCTCTTTTGATTGGCTTGAATTAATTCATCCTCCCGAATAGAATATCTCATGTAAAGATGGGAACATTATTGGCTTTGATTCCCTCTCTTAACCTAATGATCATGTCATTTCCTAGTTGTGGATCCTTTTTTCTTGCTGTCTTCTTAACTACGCCTTAGCCTTGAATCGTAAGCCTCTTTTGTTGACTTAAGTTGTGACCTACAGCATTAAGGCCATCCCTTACAAATTCTTTCCAAGCCGTTTTTCAGCATGTAAACCTTTGCTAGCAGTCATTTTTAAACTCGAGTGGGTACTTTTTGATAGGTGGGGTTCAACTATTGGCAATCTTTCTTCCACAAATGTTGCATTGACGAACTCAAGGGAATAGAATGATGAATCTGGTGTATTTTTATTAGGCTTTATATAGATATCTTGAGTGAAAGCAGTGGCAATCATTTTTTCTTCAGCCTTGATGGTGACTACTTTGTCATCTATCACAAACTTGAGCTTTTGATGGAGAGAATATGGGATGGCCGTAGCGAAATTTGTCCATGGCCTTCCTAATAAGCAATTGCAAGATAGATTAATATCGATAAATTGAAAGTCAACTTTATATGTACATAGGCCTATCTAAAGCTAGAGTATGATATTTCCAATTACTCAACGACATGTTCCATCAAAAGCTCAAACTATGGTGTGGCTACTCTTAATATTAAACTGATTGACAAAGAGTTTGCTTAATGTATGGGTATGACATTAAAGTTCAACTTATTGTCTATTAGTACTTTGGGCAAAATGCATCCCTTATAGTGGACAATGATATATAAAGCTTTATAACTGCCCTGCCTTCAAGTGGAAACTCATCATCAGTGAAGGAGATATAATTATCGATCGTAATGTTGTTCACTAACCGATCTAATTTTTCCATGTAGACATCCTATGGCACATATGCTTCGTTTAACACCTTCAGTAATGCATTTTGGTGGACCTCTGAATTAAAGAGCAAAGATATTATAGAAATCTTAGTGGGTTGTTTACTTAACTAGTCCATAATGCAGTATTCACTATGCTTGATAAACTTGAGAAACTCAATGGCTTTTTTTTCATTCACTATTTTCTTGACTTTCTCGAGCTTAAAATTCTTTGCTTAGACTTGAATGGTACTAGTGCTTGGAGATGCATCAACCTTGTATTTTT
This sequence comes from Adansonia gregorii, assembly GCA_038382025.1. Taxonomy (NCBI): domain Eukaryota; kingdom Viridiplantae; phylum Streptophyta; class Magnoliopsida; order Malvales; family Malvaceae; genus Adansonia; species Adansonia gregorii. The sequence goes on along the minus strand of JBBYHO010002935.1, from coordinate 13,145 downwards.
CTTGAACTAGAGGAGCAAAACACCTACCGATACTGTTAGGTGACTAACTCTTAATAGTTCTATTATAGTAGTTACGGAGGTTAGTTCTCTGATCATCACTACCTAAAGCTCGTATTTCCATAGGAAAACTTTGTTGCTCTTATACGGGAATGCTTTAGGTACCTCTACAACTAACTTTAGTATAGGTATCAAAAAATTGACCTTGGGACTTAACTTACCATAAAGAATGAGAGGTTGATTTCTACTATAAGGTGGCTGCGTGGTTTCATCCTTTATCATGTTGATAGATTCAGCAACAGGCGTGGTTTCCTAATAGAATTTTATTTGGCCTTCATTCATCATTCTTTAAATTATGACTGAAATTCTTACATGTTTGTAAGGTATAACCTACAATTGTGTGGCAGCCATAAAAGTTGTCAGGATTATCTTCCAATTTTTCTGTTGCATTAAACAGCCAGGCCTAAATCAATGCCTGCCAGACCAAGAACATTGGCATCCTTACATCCTCTATGCTTGCTTGACTTCATATTTGTTCTTATTGTGGATCATGTTTGCAGCTAGTTTTGTGTGGTTTGGTAAAGGATTAGCAGCAACATTTGGTCCCTAGCTCATCCCAAACTGTAAACTTTTAAGTTCATTAGGTTTTGCACATTTAGCTTGAAAGATATGCAATTTTTGATGTCATGCGTTGTGGCCCCAATATGGTATTCACAGTGGGTATTAGGGTTGTGCATTATGGGTATGGCAGTTTTTTTTAGGACATAGATCAGAGCCACTAAGTGATTTTAGAGCAAAGTTTGGATGAGTTCTTTATAGGTCATAGGGGTGAGATCAGACTGTTACCTTTGCTGATTCGGACCTCGATTGCTAGGTGCATTATTCTTTGATCGATGGGTATTTTGGTGAACTTACGGAGAGTAGCTTTATGGTAGGTTTGATAGGATTGTGAATGATGAGTTATAGTTTGTGGCATAAATTGGCTGTAGGGATATTGTGATGAGGGAGAATGTGGCATGCTTGAGTAATGAGGGTTGGATGCTTGACGCTATCTTGGCTAAGATGAGCTGGCATAATTTATGGTATTGGCCTTTCTTTTTTTCTTCTTATTGGCAATGGGCTTCTTACTCGATCCAGCGATTTCCCTAGCAAACATTCTATCACTCTTAATGGTCGCATCGATCATTTCTTCGGAGAGAACTAAGTCTATGAATTTTTTGGTGGCATTCTCTATAAGCTTCTCGTAATAAGGAGCACGTAAGGTGTGAATAAAAGTGACTATTATCTTTTTCTCTATAAGGTGAGGCTGGACTAGGACTGCTTTTTCTCTCCACTTTTAGGCGTATTGCCTAAAACCTTCAATGGATCTCTTCTCAGAATTCCATAGGGAAAGTTAATCCGGTGTCCAATCTAACACATGATAGTATTGATTTAGAAAGGCATTAGCCCAGTTAGCCCATGATTGGATTTTCACATTGTTTAGCTGGATACTACTATCGCAGTGAGGCTATGCTAGAAGCAATGGATGAAAAGCTTTTCATTTTTCTTATATCTAGCCATCTTTCGTAGGTACATTCAAACATGGATGGAAGAGTTGGTGCTTTTATTAAATTTTTCAAATTCTAGGACTTTAAACTTTGAGGGAATGACAAGGTTGGACACCAAAGACAGCGATTGTGCACTAAGAGCTCCAAACATGTCACTCCTCTTGATAGCTTGGAGGTATTTTCCTAGTAGTTGGAATTTGTTCACTTCTTCTGCAGTTATGGTAGACTTTTAACCTTTTATTTTCTCTAGTTCCTCATTGTCAAGGGTTATCAGATCTACTGATCAGACTCCTGCATTTATCCCTTAACTACCAGGAATAAATTAACCTACCATAATATGATTTAGGTAGATGATTAGCAAAGCCTAAGTAATAGGTATAGGAACGAGTCATATTCTTCTTTAGTTTCCCCTTAGGTGGGTTTTGGATTATTGCTAGGGGGACTTTCAGTGTTAAGAGTATTATTCCTCATTTCAGTAGTGTTGGCTTGCCTTTTTTCTTTCATAAAGGTAGTCATTAGTTCCATAAGTTTTGCACTTTGATTTTGCATTTTGTATTGCTGATGAAGAATCTAGTCTTGTGATTCCTTAACCATTAGCTCAAGTCGCTCAATATGAGCTTCATGATCACTCTCCATGATTTGCTTATGGCATCGTGTGTTGTAATGGTGTATGATGTAACATTTCGTATTCCTAATTGATCTCATAATCCCTTGCACTTTTATGGCCCAATTCCCATATTAGACTTTTATTCAAAAATGCATTTATTGATAAGCATTTATGATGCAATGACGAGTTAAGATAATGAATGATTGATGCAAGTGTAATGAAAAATGGTGAAATTAAATATGAATATGCATCGGAGACAATTGATTCTTGGAATAGCTTCATTAATAACATCATTCATAGAGTCACAAAAAGGTTTTTCTTTTATGACATGATTACATCTGAAAGTATCTAATGTGATTAGATTGTGTAATCACACGACCAAGAAAACCCAAAAATGCCCCTTACAAGCTCTAATAGATACGATATCTTACCTTATAGACTAAGCTGCTTTAATCATGTTGTTTGCTTCTTGTTGAGCCATCTGAACTTGTTTAGTGAAGTGTTGATGCTGTGTTTGGTAACTCAGACGTGCTTGGTCGATTGTTGCTTGCCACTTTAATTAATGTTGCTTGGAGGCCCTTATTAGTTCATTGATATGACCTTAATGAACTTAGAGAAATTGTTCTAACTTTTGGATTTTGTGAGTGAGGGCTTCATTTTCAACCCTAGCAACCCTCGCATTATGCATTTGGGCCTTGAGTCTTCGATTCCTTTGTTGGCAGGTGAATGCAAAAGCTCATGCCTTTGTGAACTTTTCTTTACTGGCTCTAACTTTTTCCTTTTGCTGATTCAGCTCACGATTGAGAGTGGTAACTTTTGCTTCCCATTCGACTAGTGTCTTGCTAATACGTCAAGACTTGTTAGCTTTTCAAAGTGTCATATAATCCTTGGTTAGGCTTTCAAGGTCATCTTTGAAGCAATCCCTTTTTTTAATGACTTGATCCATTTCATCGCTCCTAAAATAGATATCCATCTCTAGCTGGCCCTTTTCCTCTTTAAGTCAAGAGATTTCTATGGCAAAGGATGCCTTTTCTCGCTCAAACTCCTTCCAACGTAGCTCAATCTCAAAAGGCAATTCCTCTATTAAGATTTGCAGTATCCTAGAGTTGGCTTGCTACAATGGATCATTGATACAGTGGAGTCTCCATTCTTCATATCCAAGCATGATAAGGCTTCCTCTCTAGTATCTTTCCATATAATGTACCTTCTTCCACGCTTGGAAAGCTAATTAGACTTTTGCTTTATAATTGGGCTTTTCATATTTAAAATCCCAATGTCCTAAGTCTTTAAAGAATGGGATGAATTGCTAGCACTAGGACTGACGCAATACCAATAGAGGAGTATAACTGGTATTTCCCCATAATCCTAGGAGTGATACATAAGTGTAGTCTCCACATCTGTACATAATCAACCAAGGGAACACCTATCAGGCTTTCCACATGATTTCTTGCTCCTTGACGTTTCATAATTCCTCGATCCAATGCTTTTTTTATCTTATCTTAATGACTTTCATCCTTTAGTACTATGGAAAAAGAACTGAACTTGAAAAAGAGATTTCGCCTAGTTCTTTCCTTCCTAACATAAAGATGACCTAGGAGCCATATCTAAAGCAATAGGGCACACCCAATAAACCTTCATGTTCTCATTTTTTTTTTACAAAAGCTGAAGGCGTGGATGGTTTCGGTGCTGATAGCGAAAGTATGGTTAATGTTGTAACATAGTCGAGAAAAGAAATCTATGACTGCCACCTCTACATAATCCAAAGTCTTCCGGAATATGACAAGCCTGTAGATTGCTAGAGCGTAAACATCTTGAACTTTTTTTTGGTTAGAAAGATTTACCATGGCATCTTTCAAGTTGGCTCAAGAGATGCATTTGCTGCTCTATTTTACTTTAACGGGACTATCAACCTATGCTTCTGTGGCTCCAAGAATTTGCCTCAACCTTTTCTTGAGTGAAAGAGGTGATAATGCTTTGCAGTAAATTCGGATAGACTTAGCCCTTTCTATGCTGAGCAGAGCTATGTATTTATTATGATAGGGACTAACTATTGTTGATTAAAGGTGAAACATCGATAGGTTAGATTCCAAAACTGTGTTGCTTCTTGTAACAAGCCATCATCCAACTAAACTCAAATTAAGAGAGGCATATCCTCGTACCTTTTAGTAAAGGCTTCTTTCTTGTTGTAATCCTAACTATCCCTAATGTACTCTAATTCCTGACAATTATTCTGACAAAAATTAATCTTGACCTCTTCATGCATTTGTGAGATGTAATTGGGCTTTAGGATGTCCCATCTTGATGTTGGTGACTTTCTAGCCATGTTCTAACATTTTCAAAGGACTCAATAGTGGAGATAAGCTATTGCTCCATAAAGATGCCTTTTACCGAACACCAAACCAGAACAATTATCTCAAAATAATGATAGTCATGATAGTTATGATTAGATATGCATGCACCAAAACACAAACAAAGGAAAAATAAGTTAGTGGAACATATAAGAGACAAATGTAAGGAAATAAAGAATTTAAAAACATCAGAACAAAATATTCATAACATTTCTCAACCAAGGTGGTGAGATGAGAAACGGGTAGCATTTCAATATGCCAAGATACAATCTACCCTTTATGAGGGGATGCAATATCTTATTTTCATAAAATTAATCAACTAGTAGTAATATTCGTTTATCACCACTAGTGCGGATGCGTGTTAAGCCATGACTCAGACAGCATAATGGCTTACAGCATAAGACATTGCGAACGATGGTCTTTGCTCACCACCACTTATTTAGACAAAGATTGGCCGTCGTTCGGGTGGCATAACTGCATGCCTTGATAAATGATAAAAATGCAGATGAGGGTGACAACTGTATACTCATTGTCACTTACATAATTATGGTAATTAAGAGCAAAGGTTAGGAATGTTTCCCCAAGTGACCCTATTCTCTAGGTATTCTAGCAATATTTTAGTATGGTTTGACATGGTTTTGCTTATAGGGCTCACTATATAAGGTTTAGGTTGATGCCTAAATTGGTATACAAATTGCTCCTCTGTCCAGTAAGGACAGTCGAGGCACCCTGATCCTAAGCCCATCGTGGGTTTGGCAGAACATGTTCAATCTAGTGGATGCATTTTCCTATACAAATGTAGAGAGTTACTCATAAAGGCAGATAGCTCACTTTTTTCTAATGATTGGGTTATAACCTCTCCATGGAGTTTGGCGAGACTCTAATGCATATACAAGTGCGCAGTGTGTGATGAGGAAACTATCAAACTCTTTTCTTACTCCCATATTACCATTTTTATTAAACTGAAGATTATTCAAAAATAAGACAATCCTGATAATCATGTCAAACAAAAGATTTGTTAACAAAATGAAAAAATGGTCATAGTTAAATAATGATCAAAGATTGAAGGAACCGAGAACCTAACAAAATACGACTAGTTATTGGCTTAACTCTATATACAATCACCAATTGAGTCACTAAGCTGTCGCAATGTGCACTGGGGTGGATCCTCGCAGATCTATAGGTGCATACGACTTAAAATATTTTTCTGACTTGGAAATATCTTCTTGATCAAGACTTTTCCTTCACGACATGATAGGAACAAGAAAGTATAGATTCTCAACTTATGATACAGTAAAGGGGATCTTAAGATGAATTGCTCATCTTATTGGTCTTGAATGGCCATCATGAGATGGCCAACGCTTGGAGTCACCATCGATCATTGTAGGCTAGGCATGATTGGATGCCTATTGAAACCTGTGTCTTGAGTTATGAAACTTGAAACATTGATCCCGTGGTCTATATAGTATAAAGATTGGCCATTTGGGTTCAAGAGTAGGTTATGCACAATGAGGCATGAGCCTTTTCACGATGCCTAAAATCGATACCTTACTAGTTATGTCTTATCTCAGTTTCGATCCTTTTGATCTTAACTTGTCATTATTTTAATATAACATTTTTTTAATGCATGAATTTTATAGAAATACAAATCTAGGTTTTGATGAAAAGATTTAATCTCATATATGCCTTGAAGGGATGAGGAATATAGAGATTTTCAATAAAAATGACCTCTGGAGTTTTCTTTGAAAAATGGAATATACCACATTGGGCACTAGAGAGATACCTAAGTGAAACATTGCCTTTAATTTACTTGAAATGATTTGAAAACATGAATGCAAATAATCATCACAAAAAAATCACTTTAATAAGGCAACGAACAAAGTAACATAACATGGACCATTCAATATAATAATAAAGAGAAGGGATAGACTATTGAAATTTATCTCGCAATTACCATTGATTATCTAGAAATAATCGAATTGAGAAATTTTGAGATGTATCTAGGTTTCTTGATTGAACGAGGTTTTCTTGACACATTCATGGAAGCCCAGGAAAGAGAAAAATTTAGTTGTAGTTGAAAGATAGGGTTAGAGTATCCCATCAAAAAGATAAGGTTGGAGTATCCCTATGGATGACAAATAACATTGATAAAGAAAGATTTTTAAATCTTGACAATTTTAAAAAGGAGGGTTGGAGTACCCCTCAGAAGGTCCGGGTTGGAGTATCCTCGTTGTTGACAAATAATTTTGACAAAAAAGATTTTTTAAATCTTGACAATTTTAAAAAGTGGGGTTGGAGTATCCCCTCGAAAGGTTAGGGTTGGAGTATCCCCAAAAGTTACATGTCTGACACTTTTTAGAGAAGTCGAGCTGGAAAACATAGGTTGACAAAACTTGGTAATTTAGAAAATGAGCGGGCATTTTGATGACTTTTAGCAAAAGAAATTATTATGAATGAGGATGGTAAAGATGTAAAATATATTTGTGCCTTGATATGAGCTTATGGAGGGTCAAAGCATGTTCTCAAGTCTGATCAGGCTGATATAGAGACATTTGAATGTCTCGAGATGAAATTTGAGAAAATAACTTATTTTTGACCATGACTGAAAATAGGGGATAACATCACACAATACCACTTTCTGAATTTATTCTGGATTGGTTTGAATGCTTTAGAGGATGGACAAGATACCATTAGAAAGTTAACTTGATGAGGGTGAATCTAAAAATATTCCTAATATCCCAAAAAATCATTTTTCGAGAAATAAATTTCAAATTTAGGTTAATTATGCTACCAACAAAGCATGCAAGGAAAAAGGTTTGTCAAAGTTTGAAAAGTCTTTTTAGACTTATTTTGTATAAAAAATTGCAAATAATACCTTTCTAGAAAGGGAGTTTCATGAATTTTTTAGAAAATATGTTGGATGAATTTGGAAAAATAGTTTAGTAGGCCTAAAGGGCCCAACTAGAATGCACTTTGTTAACTCCATGGATTTTGGACTGTCTAGATTTTGGACTGATCCGGGGGTGAACAACCTCATTTAAAGATATTTTGACACACATTTAGAGAAAAGTATTATAAAATTTGTGAAAAATCTTTTGGGATTCTAGTGTGATTTTTCAATTTGTAAGAGTGATGCTGCCAGCAAGGGACAAAGTAAAACAGATGATATTTTTTATTTTCTTTATGTTTACAGGTCTGAACTCGAGTCATTGACATTCAAACATCCATGACTGAAGGAAAAGAGTGGCATGAGTGTCGCGAGCTCATTTGCACAGCCTCGGAGTAAATTGGGATGATGATTAGCTTATTGATCATACCACTCAAGGTTTTGACTAAAGAAAAGGCATGAACATTTAGGGAACAAGTGCAAGGCCATTTTTATTAGAAAATCATAAGTTTTGAGCTCGTTTAATTAGGATTACAGATCTGAAAAACTTCATTTTCCCTAAGATATTTTTCATTAAATTAAGAAAAATGCTAAGTTCCTACTATTCCTTATTGGCTGAGGTTAGCATGCTTAGCTTGGGTGGGTTTTGAAAATCAATTTTTTTTTATAGTCATCAAACATGCACTTTGACAAGGAGAAGATAACAATTATACAAGGTGATGGTACATAACATGAATGGGGATGCTAACTTTACCAATAGTCTAGACAAAGAAAGTGATATGCATTTTGACAAGAAAATGTTATGGATGCTGAAAATGGCAATCATTCATGACAGGATGCAAGCTAATGTATAAATATGCTTGAAATATGTTAGGCTGAGGATTCATACATGGATTAATCATAACAAGGTGCATGGATATGGCATAAAATGCATGAGCAAAAGCTATCAAAATAATGAGGATAAAATGAGGCATTTCACACATCAAAGAGGCATTAAGGCACCTAAATCCTAAACTACCACAACCAAAAGCCATAATAATGCATGAAAATCTTAAAAGGGTGACGGAAACATGGAGAGCTTAGTAAAATGATGAAGATGTTGAAAAATAAAAAATAAGAGTGATAAAGTAGGAAGTTATACCAACAAAACCTTAATTTTTGGCCAAATAGTTGGAGCAGCAGACATTGCTTGAATTTCTCTCTTTTCCTTATTGTTATTAAGCAAGAAAAAGAGAGAAACAATGAGGTTTTGGTTCTGGTATGGATGAGGGTGATTTTCAGAATGTGTAGTGGTCGAAAGTAAGTGTTTTAAGGCTATTTTTGGGTGCTGAGTGAAGAGCTACAGGATTTGGTTTTCTTGATGTGTGAATGTGTTTTGGAAGCTAAAAATAAGCTAGAATCTCCCTAAATCTCAGGTGAGATGTAGGTGGTCGATTTATACCAGCATTTAAAAGCCAAATTAGAGGTATTTTGTCATTTCTCAAAGGGGAAAAAGTGATGTCAGCTTGATGGCTATAGAGTGGTTGTAGGGAGCAACTTGCTGCCATTGTGATAGACATAAGGTGGCTGGTTTAAATGCTAAAATAATTTTCTAGCAAATGGGGTGGCTGATGATAACCTTGGTTAATACACTAGGGAGAAGTAGGGTGATCACGTGAAATTGAACTTTTTGATCTAATTTAGACTTCAAAAATATTTTATTTAATTTAAAAGTCCAAATTTGTAACCTGATATGGGTTTTGATCTTTTCTAATGCAAAGAAACGAGTTTAAATCGAGTTTTGGATCAATGGTGGCCGAGTCAAAAATTTTTGGAGTATGGAAAATGGCCTGCATGTATTAATAATTGCAGAATGTATCGATACATTTGGTCCAAAAACCTTGAGTGTATCAATACAATGAACATACTATGAACCATTGTATCGATTCAATGCTTCATTTTATCGATGCATGTTGATTTGTATCAATACATTTCTTTACAGAATGCATGTTTTGGTCTTGGCATGCCTTAGCATTGATACATGAGCTCCTATATCGATACATTTAGATGTTGTATCGGTATAAATAGGGATATTTCAAATTTTTGGATCGTTGGAGCATTGTATCGATACTTGAAAACCATGTATCAGTACATTCAAGAAAAATTATGAGTTTCCTTACATCTTTTGCCCTTTCTCATGTCCATGCCCTAGGTTGCTAAAAAAATTAGCTCAGAAAAAATAAGGTGTCTACACTGGTGGCACCCAAGTCTAAGTCAAAGCCCGCATAAGCTGGTGGCACTCGAATCAAAACCCACATGAGCTGGTGGCACCCAAGTTTAAGTCAAAGTCCGCACAAGCTAGCAGCACCTATATTAAAAATCCATATTACTCTGCACCTGCCTAAGAGGGTTAAACCTTAGAAAACCTAACACCCTTGTAAGGAAGGCAAACCTTACAAAATTCACTTAAACCTCTATCAAGATCGTTGCCAAGGCATTACTTCTCACAATGATGTATTAATTACAATTTATTTCTTTACAGGTGTTCTAGGGAACATCATTCAACCCCAGAGAAAATAGTGTCTATTTATCTTTGACCTATTCTTGATTCTCAACAATAGTCAAAGAGAGGTAACTGTAGACACCTTATTTTGTTTGAGCTAATTTTTTTAGCAACTTAGGACATGGACGTGAGAGACGGCGATGATCATATCAAAGAAGGCCTATGGATCATATCAAAGATAAACGCAAAGATATGGCATCAAAGGATGCAGTTTAAGGTGTTCGAGGATGAAAGATATGAAAAAATTCATAATTTTGCTTGAATATATCGATAGATGGTTCTCATGTATCGATACAATGCTCTAATGATCCAAAAATTTGAAATGTCCTTATTTGTATCGATATAACATGCAAATATATCGATACATGAGCTTATGTATCGATACAAAAGCCCATGTCTCAATACTATGCCATGCCAAGACCAACACATGCATTCTATAAAGAAATGTATTGATACATATTAACATGAATCGATACAATAAAGCATTGAATTGATACAATGGTTCATAGTATTGATACAATGATCATTGTATCGATACAATGTTTATTGTATCGATACACTCAAGGTTTTTAGACCAAATATATCGATACATTTTGCAATGTATCGATACATAGGCCATTTTCCACAGTCTGAGAATTTTTTACTCGTCCACCATTAATCCAAAACTTGATTTTAACTTTTTTTTTTTGCATAAAAAAAGATCAAAACCAATATCAGATTTTGAATTTAGACTTTTGAATTAATCAAAACATTTTTCAAGTCTAAATTAGATAAAAAAGGTTAATGTCATATAATCTCTCTACTCCTCTCTACTTTGTTAACCAAGATTGCCATCAGCCACCTTATTTGTTGGAAAATCAATTCAGCATTTAAACCAGCCAGCCTATGTCCATCACATTGGCAGCGAGTTGCTCCTTCAGTTACTCTATAGCCATCAAGTTAACATCATTGTCCATCTTGAGAAATGACCAAAACACCTCCAATTTGGCTCCAAAATGCTGATATAAATAGACCACTTATATCTCAACTGAGGGTTTAAGAGATTCTAGCTTTTTTTTAGCTTCCAAAACACTTTCATACATCAAGAAAACTAAATCCCATAGCTCTTCACTTAGCACCCAAAAGTTGCCCCAAAACACTTACTCTCAACCGTTACATATTCTGAAAATCACCCTCACCATACCAAAACCAAAACCTTATTGCTTCTGCCTTTTTCTTGCTTATTAACAAGGAAAAGAGGGAAATTCAAGCCATCTTTACTGCTCCAACTATTTGGCCAAAAATTGAAGTTTTGTTGGTATAATTCCTACTTTATCACTTTTGTTTTCTGTTTTTCGACATTTTCATCATTTTGGTGTGCTCTGCATGTTTCCATCACCCTCTTAGAATTCTCATGCATTATTATGGCTTTTGGTTGTGGTCGTTTAGGATTCGGATGCCTTGATGAGCTCAAAACTTCTAATTTTCAATTAAAAATGGCCTTGCACTTGTTCCCTCAATGTTCGTGCCTTGTTTTTGAGTCAAAACCTTGAGTGGTATGATCAATGGCCCGTTTCATCATCCAAAATTACTCAGGGCTATGTAAATGAGTTCGCAATGCTTGTGCCACTCTTTCCTTTCAGTCATGGATGTTTGAGTGTCAATGACTCAAGTTTAGACCTATAAACATAGAGAAAATAAGGAATATCCACCATTTTACTTTGTCCTCTGCGGGCAGCATCACTGTTACAAATTGAAAAATCACCTTACAATGTGCTAAAATATCTTTAAAATAAAGTCGGGTTCACCCTCGGATCAGTCCAGATGAAAAAGTTATGATTTTTCAAACCTAGACTGTCTTGAATCCTTGGAGTTAACAAAGTACATTTTGGTTGGGCCCTTTAGGCCTACTAAACGATTTTTCCAAATTTGTCCAACATTTTTCTAAAAAGTTCATGAAATTCCCTTTTTGGAATCGTATTATTTGTAATTTTTTGATACCAAACGAGTCCGAAATGATTTTTTGAATTTTGACACATCTTTTTCCTTGCATGCTCTATCAGTAGCATAATTGACCCAAATTTAAAAATTTATTTTCCAGGAAAGTGATTTTTTTGGGATATTAGGAATATTTTTAGATTGACACTCATCGAGTTTCCTTACTAATGGTATCTTGTTCACCCTTCTAAACCTTCAAACCAATTTAGAATAAATTCATAAAGTGGGATAACATTAAGCTAATCCTCTGTTTTCAGTTATGGTCAAAATTGGGTTGTTTTTTGAGCTTCATCTCGAGACGTTCAAATGCTATAATATCACACCGACCAGCTTGGAAAACATGCTTTAACCTCCCATAGTCTCATATTAAGGCACGAACATATTTTATATTTTTACTATCGTTATTTACAGTAATTTATTTTGCCAAAAATCATCAAAACCCATACACTTTCTTGAATCACAAAATACTCACTCTCAACCTCTACACATTCTAAAATTTACCTTTATCTATACCAGAACCAAGACCTCATTGTTTCTCTCTTTTTCTTGCTTATTTACAAGGAAAAGAGGAAAATTCAAGCCGTCTCTATTGCTCCAACTATTTGGCCAAAGTTGAAGTTTTGTTGGTATAACTTCCTACTCTATCACTCACATTTTTTGTTTTTCAGCACCTTCATCATTTTAGCTAGATCTCCATGTCTCCATCACCCTCTTAGGATTATCATGCATTACTGTGGCTTTTGGCTGTGGTAGTTTAGGATTTGGATGCTTTAATTCTCCTTGGATGTGCAAAAATGCCTCATTTCATCCTCATTAATTTGATATTCTTACTCATGCATTTTATGCCATGCTTATGCATTTTATGCCATGTCCATGCATCTTGTTATTCTTAACCCATGCATGAATCATTAGCCTAGCACATTTCAAGCACATTTACACCTTAACTTGCATGAATCATTGTCATTTTTAGCATCCATAACTTTTTTTGTCGAAGTGCATAATATTTTCTTTGTCTAGGCCATTAATAAAATTAGCATCCCCATTCATGTTATGTGCCATCCCCTTGTATGTTTGTTGTCTTCACCTTGTCAAAATGCATGCTTGATGGCTGTAAAAAAAATTGATTTTTGAAACCCCCCAAGCCAAGCATGTTAACCTCAAGAAATGAGGATTAGCATGGACTTAGCATTTTCCTTAAAGCTAGCAAAATATCTTGGGGAAAATTAAGTTTTCTAGATCT
>JBBYHO010002924.1:0-14296 GCA_038382025.1 Adansonia gregorii | reverse complement strand
TTTTAATTTATCAAAATTTTGAGAAATCAATTCACCCCCTCTTGATTTCATTCACCACCTAAAGGTCTAACAGATACAAAATGTAATTTTTAAAATTTAGGGGCTTGATTGTAAATTTTGCATTTTAAGTTAAAATTAAATTTTACCTTTTCCATTTAGACTAAATTCATCTACTTTTCATCGTTCCAGTCTCCATTAGGGTACCGGGATACTTTCACATCAAAGGTATACCCTAAGGGCATTGTGGTAATTTTTTTAATCGGGATGCTTGTATGCCAAAGGTGAATTTTTAGGATTGGTGTAACCATCTTGAATTATTTTAAGGTCCATTAGGATTACAGAGATACTTTTATGTTAAAGGTAACCCTAAGGGTATTTTGGTAATTTTACTAAAAATCAAGTTCAGATAGTAACCGAGATGTTTTTATACCAAAAGTCCATATTTAGAGTAGATTTGCCATCTCATCATTGTATTAGTGTCCATTAGGGTGTTAGGATACTTTTATGTCAAAGGTATACCGTAAGGGCATGTTAGTAATTTTCCTTAAAATCGAGTCTTAGATAGTAACCGAGATGCTTTTATAATGAGGGTGTACATTTAGGATTAGATTTATTATTTCTTATCATTTTAGTGCCTTTTAGTGTAACAGAGATACTTTTTATATCGAAGGCATACTTATAGGCATTTTGGTAATTTTCTCTTGAACTGAGTCTTAGGTATTCATCGAGATGCTTCTAGGCCAAAGATGCATATTTAGTATAGGTTCGCACTATTAGTGTTATTTTCGAGTATTTTGGGGTCCCTAGGATACTTTCATGTCAAAAGTATACCCTAAAGTCATTTTGATAATTTTGCATTAGAACTAAGTTCTATGTGATTACAATGATGCTTTTATGTTGAAGGCACGCATTAGGGTTAGGTTTATCATTTTAGACCATTTTTGAGACTTAGGTTATTTAATTAATATTTATAATAAAATTAAAATTTTTAAAAATTAAGGCAATGTTTTTTATGTTAAATAGTACATGGAATTCTTACCAGAATATGCGAAGGGTTCGATAGATTATTTTAATGGCAAGATACTCTTTTCATAATGAAAATCGAGATTTTTCAAATTTTAGCAAAATAAAACTTTCGTATTCCAACAACTCTCCGTGGGGTTACAAAAAAGAATGGTAAAAATTTTTGTGTTATCTTGGTTCTTCAAGAGGGTATGGAAAACATTCTTTTATTTCTAAAAATATTAAAACCTAACTTTCATGAAATAATAAATTTTGTTTCATAAAATGTCATTTGTAAACATTAGGGAATTGTAATTAAATATCGAATATTGAAACCAAATAAAGATCAAATTTATTTTAACACGTGATTAATAAGGTATCAATCGCCGTGCATCACGAGAAGGTCGATCCTTTCTTATGATTGTAACCAACTCCTGACCCTTCTTTACGATCTCTAGTACGAGCGCAAACCTTAAAGTTTGTTTTTATGGGTTTTGTAATTCTTTAAATAAAAACTTCAGCAAGTGTCCAATCTCACCTGGCCAAAATAAGATTGATGGTGACTCTAAAATAAATGGTCATTTCGTAACAGCTATTTAAAGAAGTAGAGTGAGCGATTTATCTCGACAATTCAATCACTAGGCATAAATAAAAAAAATTTACTAATGATATGGCTCCTAAGATAAAAGAAAAAATAATGATATATTTAGGAATAATAGGGACATCTGCCATTTTCAGTCGGGTTATTCAGGACTCGTATCCAGGCTATGTTGTGACGGACATAGAAGTATCCTGGAGATCATAAAAAACTCATTTCAGGGTAAATAACTAAAATGTCCCTAAGATCTACCTTCGACGTACAAGTATCTTGATAATCTAAAAGGCTTGATGACATCATAAACAAATGTACCTATTCCTACTAATACATCTTTGACATAAAAGTATCCCGATGATCACATAAGACATATTCTAGGAAAATTACTAAAATACTCTAAAGGTTTTCCTTCGACTTATAAGTATCTCAATAACTTAAGGACAATATTTTTATAAGTGGACGAACCTCTTCCTACTATACACTTTTGACCTACAAGTATCCTAGTGATCACACAAGACTTAGGTCTAATATAAATTACTAAAATACCCCTAAGGTTTACCTTCAGTATAATAGTATCCCCATAACCTAAAAGACTCAGTAGTGATATGAAATGATAATTATACCTTCCATGGGTAACTTAGATATAAAAAATGACCTAAAATGCAAAAATTACTAATAGTTCTGTAAACTCTTCAAAATTATATTTCATACCCCCATCGAAAACCCAGAGAAATACAAAAAATTTTAATAATTTTTACACCCCTTTGGAGGATCGAAAGAATGCCAAAAATATTCTATAGATGTCAAAAAATCACATTAACCTTTAAATGCAAAGCTTTTCTAAATGATAGCTAAAATTTTCCAAGTTTGCAATTAAGTCCATACACAAAATAAACTCATAATTAAACGCAAAATTCATCATAAAAAATCATGGAAACTACATTAAAAATCATAAGAATATTTGGCCAACCGCTGATGGCCTTAGAGCAATTCTTTTCAAGTTTTTAAAATTAGTCCCTAAACTTTTTGAAATTGCAAAAGCACCCTAAAATGATTAAAAATATATAAAACATATTCAAACATGCTAAATAGTTAAATGCATATGCAAAATAAATTTGACCAAACATGATAGGCTTTAAAACAAAACTTTTTCATTTTTACAATTTAGTCATTATATGAAATAAAACACAAAATCAAATATTAAACATATCCAAATCAACATAAAATGCATACAAAAATCATACAATTAATTCAGCCAAACATCAATGGCCTAGAACAAAATTTTACAATTTTGCTAATAAGTCCTTAAACTTTTTAAAATTACAAAATGACCCAAAATGATAAAAAAGTATGAGACGTATATATATATATATGTATATATATATGAATAAGCACAAAAACACTCTTAAAGGTGTCGCATGATTCGGCTAAGCTTGAATGGCCATAGAAAACATTTCTGCAACTTTTGCACTTTAGTCTCTACTTTTTGTAATTACAAAATAACCTAAAAATCATCAAAACACCAGAAGATCATCAAGATCAGATTTAGCCAAGCTTGTATCACCCTTCCAAGGCCTGTAAAAATTTGGAAAAATTATTTTTAAGTCCTTAAAAATTTCCAATGTTACAAAATAATCCAAATACCATGAAATGAAGCATGAAAAATTATTCAAGGACCATAAACATTTAGGCTAGCATATATATTCCATCACATGTTTTCATGAATATCAATATAAATACATGACATAATTTTTACCAAGCATAAATATACATAAAAACATAATAAATATGAATAAATCAATATAAATCAACATGAAAATATTAAGAAAAATAACATAAAAATATGTATATTATATATTTTTATCAACAAACAAAAATAATCTTAATGAAATATCAACATATTACTAATAAAAATTAAATTTAACAACATATCATCAAACATTGATCATGGCCTTCATGAGCACAACTATTCATTAGGCTCACTAAAAGGAAGAATCAAGCATGAAACTAACAAAAATTAGAATACAAGTGAAATTACCTTAAAAGCTTCTAAAACTTGAAAAGTATAGGTGCATTTTGATGTTTTTGGCCACAAAGGCCATTCTTTTTTTTCATGAAAGCTCTCCCCCACTTTTTTATATTAAAAAAGGATCAACCAAAGGTTTAAAAAAGTCCCTTGGCTTATCCTTCTTGAATTTTTTTTTCTCATTCTCTTTTTTATTTTTTTTTTACTTTTAGAGTTTTATTATTTTGATAAGATTTTAATTAATATTTTTGTCATTTTGCATATGTCCGCATGCATGACATCATCATCTAGGGATGAGATAAAAAAATTTAATTTTAACAAAAACAAATTATAGGAACTAAATTATAAAAAAATAAAAAATTATGTATTCAAAGAATAAAATTTCACATAATTAATTTAATAAAAAATTTAATCAAAATAAGCTCTTGGGCGTGCTAGAACAGAAAAATGGGCTATTAGGCTTTTCAAAAAATAAATGGGCTTATCAAGTCCATTAAAGCATTTAAGGGTTTTAAGGCCATGAAATGAAAAAGAATAAATTTTGGTCCATTAAAAATAAATTAATAAAATTTACTTATAAAAATTTAAGATAGAGTTTTTGAAAAATTTTATGGGCAAGAAAAAAGTAATTACAAATTTCAAACTCATAGAATTTTAAAAGCAAAAGCTTTTTCAGAAGAAAATTATCATTCGAAAAAAATGCAAAACTTATAAAATAAATAAAAATTTCAAAAACTGATTTAACATGAATTTAATGAAAATGTTTGATGAATTTGGAAAATTATAAACTCAAAAAAAATCCCTCCAAAAATTTACGGAGTAGAAAACTTCATATCTTTGAAATGGGAAAATTTGAAAAATATATTCAAATTTTATAAGAATGAAATTTGTCAAACAAATTAATCAAAATATTATTTTAGAAAAATAATAAAAATGAAAGCTTGAAATCCGAAACAATTTTTATCAAGAAAATTTTCATAAGCATGACACTCGTGCTATTGTGAAAATTTCAAATTTAAGTCCCAAAATTGAAAACTTGATACCTTATGGTAAAAATTACCAATATGAATTTCCTTGGATATTTCTTATTTTTAGAGTAAGGATCAACATAAATGCTGCGTGAGTATCGATAAATATATATGGTAGTCAACTTTCCAAATTTTACAAAAAATTCTAGAAAAAATTCCAAAAAATTGAAAATTTGACCGTGATATCATTAAAAAATGAACTTTAAAATTTCATAAGTATAAAGTTAAAAAGCTAATTTCTTACCTTTATATCTTTTTTTTCGAGATTTATTCTCTATGACCTTTGAAATGGCATAAATTTTGTTACATACACGTACAACCATTTAAGCAGGACTGAAACTATTTTGAAAATGTTCAGTCTACCTTGAGGAAATCTACCTTCACTTGGCAGGCATTAAGTTCGTGGTCTCAAATATTTTTGGATTGTCAATGAAGAGGCTCAGATAAAATTAGGTGTCAATAGGTTCATAAAAGGTCTAAGGTTCCTCGAGGAAGAGAAAACTAAGATTTTTATGTATTTTTAAAAAGTGAGGTTGGAGTTCCCCTCGAAGAAAACAGGGTTGGAGTAGCCCTTCAAAAAAAAGCTTGGAGTATCCCTTTGAAAAGAGATTTTGAGTGATTTTTGAAAATAAAAATTTTTCATATATTTTTTTTGAAGAAACAAGATTTTAGACTGCAAAATCAAAATTTTTTAAATAAGAAAAGGAAATTAATTTTGAAAATATTTTTAGGTTTTATTACAAGCCTAAAGAGACTCATGTCATGACTTATGACATCATGGGAGAAAACACTAAATATATTTTGAGTCATTCGAATGACTCAAATATTGGTTCAGGAAAATCTATGTAAATTTTCTTAAGTTAATAAAAAATAAAGGCAACATCACACTGTCCATTATCTCAAATTCATTTCGATTTGGTTCGATGGTTTCTAATGGCAAACGGGATACCGTTAGAAAGATAACTCAATAAGGATTAATGTAGAAATATTTCAAAAATCCTAGAAAATTACTTTCTAGGTGGAATTAATTTTGAAATAGGGTTTGAGTCAGCAGTAATAGCAAGTGTTAGAAATAAGGAGCAGTGAATTTGAAAAATCACCGAGGACTTGTTTGGAATCATGCAATTGCAAACAATACTTTTTCAGAAAGGGAATTTTGAACAAATTTTAAGAAAACTATTTAAAAATCCAAAAAAAATTTAATGGGTCAAACCACCCAAATAGAATATGAATTGCTATTTTTAAGAGTTTTAGATATTGAAGGTTCAAAAAATTATAACTCTCATATTCAAAATGATCGAAGGACAAAAGAGTATAATTGTAATGTAATTCAAAGTCCTTTATAGAAAAAATGCTATAAAATTAAAAAAATCATTTTGAGTTCAAAAATAATTTTTCAAATAGGGATCACTGTACTGCTAATGCCAAAATATGGGTTTCTTTGGGTTTGGGATTTTATGGTCACGTGCTAAGGCATCAGACATGTGAATGTCCAATCACTGAGGTCCATGGCAGTGAAGTAATAAACCAATATAACTCCCTAGAATAGGCCACTGAACCGTCTGCTATCTATGCCAATAGTAATGATAGGCTCAATATAGGGCTTAAACTAAATATTTGAAACAATTTTATTTTGGATTAAAATAAAATTTATTTGGCCTAATAAGGCCACGATTCCAAACACTTGTGATTGATATCCCAAGGTTGGAAAACCAATATATTAAAAACCTTAAACCCATGCTAATCCCTATTGATTAAAATTAGTATAGACTTAACTTAGGGTTTTCTTTGAAAATAGATTTTGCAAGCATCATAGAGGCATATCTTAAATATATGATGAACTAAACTAAGTGAAGATATCAAACATGAACAATCACTCAAAACAACAAACTATCCATGCATTTCAAGGAGGAAATCATAGTGAAAATGCATCCCAAGGTATAGTCAAGATCAAAATATGCTAAGCTGAGCGTTTAGACATAAAATGAGCATGTTGAGATGAAGAAAAACATAGCAAGAATGCATGAGCAAGGGCTATTTTAATTTTAAAAAGAAATATGGCATTCTAACTCATCATTACACTATTGAAGCACCAATAAAGTTATCAAAATCCTAAGGCTATAGCAAACAAAGCCATAATAATGCGTTCAAGCATTAATAAAGTCTTGGAAACATGATGATTCACTAAGACGATGATGATCGGGAAAAAAATAGAGAATAGAAAGAAGAAAAGATAAAAAAAAACCTTAATACTTAGCTATATGCTTAAATAGTAACCTAATAATTTTTGGCTCGCTTTTACTTTTTCTTTGCTATTGTTTAACAAGAAAGGAATGAAAGGAATGAGCTTTTGATCGTGGTGGCTATAAAGGATAGTTGTTAGAATAAAGATGAAGGAAATAAGACATTTTGAAAGGTTTTTGGAAGGATAGAAAGAGAGCTATGGGAATGGAGCTTTTTAAGAGAGCCCAGGTTTTCTTAGTTGCTAATGTAAAAAAGTTTTCCTCTTGTTGAGTAAAAATTGGATTATATAATGAATAATTTTAACCACAAGATGACCTAGCAATGAGAGCATATAAGACTTTGGCATGTATAATATAATGACTCATTATATCAATGTGATACCTTTTAGCATTTGATTGGTTAATTTTGACTTTTAGAGGTAAAAAAACCATACATTAGCTAATTAGATGAGTAATCTCAAGTTTGTTGTTCATAAAACTAGATTTCTCATGAAATACCCTCATGCCAAGCTTAATGGGCCTTTCCAAAATGTGTTAATCCATTGTTTAGATCTTGAAAATTAAATCTACATGATTTGTATGAAGTTATGTTTAATATTAGATGCTTTTTGAGGCCATTGTTATGGCCAACTTTGAGTTTTGAAGTCATGATATGTAAAAAGGAAAAATGTCTTAAAAATAACCTTGTATATTGATACATTAAGCTTTGTATCAATATATTGAGCAAAAAAAAACCCAAAATGTATTAATACTTTGAATTTAGTATTGATATAAAGCATAATGTATTGATACCTGCAAGCCTATGTTGATAGCAAGCTTGTTGTATTAATACATACACACCTACATCAATACTTATTGGTTAAAAATCATGATTTTATCTTCGATATAACTTTGTTTCGATATAAAAACCCTTATTGATACAAATAGAAAAATCTTGGAATTTCAATGATGTGGAGCCTTGTATCGATACCTTAAGCCCTTGTATCAAGGCCCATATACAAAAATATGGATTGTTCTTACCTATGAGTCACGAAACTCTTGACCTTAGTCGAGAATGGTCAGAACTTGACTTATGCTTCTTTAAATACCCTTGATGGTACCTCGAACAATGACTTCTAGTACTTTGAATGTTGGCCTGAACAAAATGGGGTGTCTACACTAAGGAATAATCAAAATGACAATTTTGAGATGCATTTAGACTTATTGGTCATTTAAGGAATAAAAAAAGGGTTTCAATTAAAAAAGCCTAAAAATGTTTAAGAAAGAGAAAATTTGGATTTTTTAAAGTTTAAAAGTGGGATTGGATTATCCCTTTAAAAACTTAGGGTTAGAGTATCCTTAAAGGTAAGATAGTGATAAAGTTTAAAAAAAGTTAAAGTATCCCTAAAAAAAAGGGGTTAATAGTATCCCCAAAGATAAACATTTTAAGAAATTTTTTAAAAAGTAAAAAAAAAATATTTTTAGTGAAATAGGTATTTTAAAATTAAAATCGATAATTTGAATGAATGATTAAATTAATTTTTGTTTGGTCTTGATCCGAGCCTTATGGTATGGGGAATTCATTGGATGCATGTTGAGGGCTTTGCAAGCTTAAAAAAATGGTACAAGGAAATTGATCTAATTTTTCTAAGTTTAAAAATAAGGGCAGCTTCGCCTTGTCAAAATTTTTAATTTTATTTTGGTTCATTCGAAGGCTTCAAGGGGTAAATAAGGTACATTTAAAAAGATGGCTCGATAAAGATTAATATAAAAATATTTCAAAAATCTTAGAAAATCACTTTTCGACTAGATATAATTCTTGAATTTAGGTCCAATGTGATGCTGATAGCACGTGTAAGGGAAAAAGAGTAACAAACTTTGAAAATTCATTCTTGAATCATATAGAATCATTAAATCATAAATGATACCATTTTGGAAAAGGAATGTCACTAACTTTTTAGGAAAAATATTTTCAAAATTCAAAAAATTTATTTAGCGAACAACATGGCACAAAATGAATGCAAATCACTGATTCTAGGTGAACAAGGTGGCATGAAAAGAATGCAAATCATTGATTCTAGGTTCTAAACAGCCTTAATTTGAACATCATAGCTCCCTCATCCAGATTTATTTGAAGGGAAACAAGTTACCGTTGGAAAAGTAGTTTGATTCCTTTTCAAGGGAAAATATCAAAAACTTCATGAAAAATCATGTATGGTTTGAAAGTATTTTTCAAATTATGATTATAGTATTGTCAAGGCAAAAACATAGAGTTTTTCTAGTTTTTTGGGTTTTCTTAGACCACTCTTGAGCCATGGAATCTAAACATCTTTGATAGAAAAGAATGGGTGACATGGGCTTAATAAGCTCATTTACACAATCCCAAAGTAGTTTGAGACGTTGAAATAGCTATTGACCATGTCACGAATGCAAAAACTCTGGGCAAAAGGATCAAGACACTAACAACTTTGAACGATAAAAGAAGAATTTTATTTTTGAAACCAAAGCATTAAACCTCAATAATCATTGAATCCAAACATGAAAAACTTGATTTTTCCTCAAGATTGAACGACCAATTTAGAAAATCTTAAGCCCATGTTAATCTTCATTTATTGAGGTTAACGTAGCTTTAACTTAGGGGATTTTAGCAAAAATGATTTTTTTGACAAGCAACAAAAAAATTTTGACAAACACCTAATGAACTAAATATGATGTTCATTATAATAAACATGGGAGGAATATTCAAGTAAGCCAAAAATGACATTTAAGCATGAAAATAAAGATATCATGTGATGAGGTGAGCATGAAAATGCATGATTATGTTAGTTGAATGGATGACATCAAGAAATATTTCATGGAAATGATATAAACATACTTAAACAAAGAAGAATAGCTTGCTAGAATTTTATGAAAACCTTAAAACACATTTTCAAGATAAAGCAAACATATAGGAATATGGACATGTGATAAATGAGTAAATAAAACATGAAAAATCCTAAGTTTACCATATCCAAGGCCACAATATGCATGAAGGTCCTAAGAAAAGGATATGATCAACATGTTAAAGCTCACTAAAATAATGGAAATGCAAAAACAAATAGATGAAGGTAGAAAGGATAAGGAATATACCCTAAAATCTTTGAGAACTTTGCTAAGCAGAAAAGGTTTTGACTTATAGCTCACTTTTTGCTTTCGCTTGCTATGATTTACCAAGAAAAAGTGGCTAGGAATGAGCTTAAAGGTTATTTCATCAATGAAGAGGTGTTTTCTAAAGAGAGGTAATGGTTATGGAGGGTTTTATATGGTTTTTAGAGGGGTTAAGGAGGAGCTACACGAATAAAGTTTTTTAGTATGGCAGCTAATGTAAAATATGTGTAAAATTTTTTTTACTAATCACAATATGAATCTTATATAGAATTTAATCTCTAACATCAAAACCTAACAAGGGAAATGCATTTAGGACCTTTGAAGTGTACTATATGGTGAGTCATTGTCTCGAAGAGCAATCAACATTTGATTAGTTGAGATGCAACTTTGACAATAGTAACAAACCATGCATGATCTGATATGGTAAGTAAGGTCAAGCTTGCCTCTCATTAATCCATATTGTAGCGTGAAATGCCCTTGTAAAAGGTTTACTAGAACATTCATAAATGCTATTACCTAATGTTTAAAGCCCAAAAATGAAATCCATATGATTTTTAGGAAGTTATGCCTAATATTGAATGATTTTTTAAGCCAAAGTCATGACCAAAATTATGTTTCAGTGTCATGGTGCAAATGGGTGAACATGACATAAATTAGGCAAAATACACAGAATGTATCGATACATTGCATATTGTATTGATACATCTGGCCAAAAAACCTAAAATATCGATACAATGAAGATTGCATCAATACATAGCAGGATGTATCGATACAATATGGCCAAAAACCAAATTTTAGCCATGACATAACCCCCTATCGATACAATTAGCTCATGTGTTATGCATTAACTCATGCACTAATACGTTGCCCTTTTGTATCAATACAAATACTAAAATTTTGAATCCTAATGATGTGGAGGCCTTGTATCAATAAATATAAGCTATGTATCACTACATGCATGCAAAAATACAAAATTTTCATACTTTTGGCTTTTTGAGCACTTCATCTTAACTAGGAATGATGGATGACTGATTTGTGATTGATCAAATGACCTTTATAACATCTCAGATAGTGACCTTTGATGGCTTAAATGTTAGCCTAGATAAAAAAAAGGTGTTTACAGCTACCCTTCTTTATCTATTACTAAGTATTAGGAATAAAGCAAAGACAAATACACTATTTTGTCTGGGGCAAAATGATACCTCTTAAGTACTTCAGAAAATAAGATTTAAGTAGTGTTTCATTTAATGGGTACAATATATTAACAATGATTCTGATAAATGTCTAACTAAGTTTTTTTAAGGTTCAATGTTTTTACTAGGCTTATGGGTTTTTTAAGGTTTGACCTTTTAGACAGGTGCCAATTGACATGGACTTTAACTCGACAAAGGGTCAGCTTTTTATGGACAGACTCGCTTGATGCCCAGCTCTTTGTAGACAGAC
The DNA here is from genome assembly GCA_038382025.1 of Adansonia gregorii. Classification (NCBI taxonomy): domain Eukaryota; kingdom Viridiplantae; phylum Streptophyta; class Magnoliopsida; order Malvales; family Malvaceae; genus Adansonia; species Adansonia gregorii. Next base: position 2,833 of record JBBYHO010002924.1, on the reverse strand, counting down.
TTAATTAGTGCCTAGCTATCTGTGGACAAATTCAGTTGGATGCCTATTTCTTTACGGATAGACTCATTTGGTGCCTAACGCGTTATGGACAAAATTAAAAGGTGCGTAGCTCTTTGTAGATAGACTTGATTGGTGCCTAGCTCTTTTTGGATAGGCTCAATTAGTGCCTAGCTTAATTGTGGATAAACCTAATAGGTGCCAAACTCTTTATGGATAGACTCAACTAATGGCCAGCTCTTTGTGGACAGACTTGACAGGAGCTAGCTCTTTATGGATAAAATTGATTGGTGTTTAGCTCTTTGAAGATAAACTTAATTGGTGCCTAAACTTTTTGTGGACAAACTTGATTAGTGCCCATCTCTTTGTGGATAGACTCAACAAATGCCTAGCTCTTTGTGAACAAACTTGATTAGTGCCCAGCTCTTCATGGATAGACTTGACAAATGCCTAGTTCTTTGTGGACAGACTTGATTGATGCCTAGCTGTTTGTGGATAAACTCAACTGGTGCCCAACTCCTTGTGGATAGTTGTTAGTTATATTAGCTTTGAATTAATCTTAGTTTTAATATAACTAAAACTTAAGCTTAATTAGCTTTGTTTAATTATTTTCAAGATTGGTATTTTTCCATGAAATATTTTGTAAACACTTTGAAAAATACTAAAAAGTGTTTTAACTCCTTCAAGCACGTAAAAATGTGTTCCTAATACATATTTTTATATAAAAAATTTTTTAGATAAGTTTTACAAGTTTTAGAGATATGAAAAACCTTTTAAACTTGATTTTTATGTGAATGTATTAATACACCATGTGTATGTCTTGATACAATACTTGGCAGTAGCTAAATAACCTTAAAATGCATAATCACTATTCATGCATTGAGACAGAGCATTTTGCATCGATATAGCACTATTCATGTATCAAGACAGATCTTTTTGCATCGATATAGGATAGTTTAATGGTCATATTTTAGATCGTTAAACACAATGTATCGATACCCATTTAATTGTATCGATACACAGGCACAAGGAACAACGAGAAATAATATTTTGAATGCTCCAATGGCTATATTCCTTCACCAAATGTCCCTAAATGCTATAAACATGATTAAAGTTACAAATAAGTCACTCCAACACCTTCAATAAGAAGAAGAACCAAGAGATTATGCTTAGAGTCATATCTTTCTTTTTCTCCATCATTTTCACTAAGTAGTTCATCTTTGTATAGGATTAATTCTTTTTCTTTTTGTATTCTTCATTTTGTATCTTTAGATACATATTTTTTTTAAGCCAAAATTCTTGTAAACACCTAACCTTTAGAGGTTCTATTTGTTTACACTCAAATCCTTGCAAAAAGAGGAGGTTCCTACTTAGCCATTCAATAGTAGAGAAGGTTTCTACTTAGCCTTCAAAAGTAGTGAACGAGGGTTCTATCTTAGCCACAAAAGATAAGGGGCAAAAGTTTCTATCTTAGCCTTGAAAGATAGGAAGTTTAAAGGTTATATCTTGTCTTTAAAATGTAAAAAATTCAAGTTAGTGAATTATGGAAATCTAAGGCAAATGAGGTCGAGGTAGAGGACATAGGCAATTGAGGCCGAACCTCTATAAACCATTGAGTTTGGTTCTTCTTTCCCTTTTCATTAATTGTCAATTTTTATTCACTAACTTGCACTCTAAAGTTTATTGTTTAGATTTCTTGATGTTATTTATCAAAGTTTTAATTTATTAAAATTTTAAGAAATCAATTCACCCATTCTTGATTTCATTCACCACTAAAAGGTCTAACAATTGGTATCAGAGCTTGTGTCTCATTCTTCTAGGCTTAACATCCTTGAGCAAAGATCCATAAAAGACCAAGCAAATGGCTAGTGGTAATATTTTCGATATAGGCCAAGAAAGATATTTAATCATGAGGCCTCCTCTTTTCAGTGCTGAAGATTACACATATTGGAAGACAATGAGGCAATTTATCCAAGCAAATGATTATCAAGTATGGAAGATAATCATGAAAGGCCTACTTATCCCAACAAAGATGGTAGGTGCTTTTGAAGTTAGCAAGGAACAATGGTAATAGGATGAGAAAGACACTAAGATGGCTCAACTCAATGCCAAAGCCATTCACGCACTTTTTTGTGCATTAGGCCCCAATAAGTACAATAAGAGTTTTTGTGTGATAATGCCAAAGAGATCTGAGACAAGTTACCTATCACACATGAAGGGACCAATCAAGTCAAGGAGTCTAAGATAAGCATTCTCATTCTTGATTATAAGATGTTCAAAATGAAATCGAAAAAGAGCAATGAAAAGATGTCCGATAGATTCATATTCATTGTAAATGGCTTGAAAGAACCCAAAAAGGTGTACCCAACAGGGAGATGGTCAAGAAAATGTTGAATAGCCTTTCATAAGTTAGGAAGAGGATGACGATGATGAAACTAGTGAATATATAGAGATGATAATATTTGCCAAAAAATTCAGGAAATTCATCAAGATAGATAAGGGCAAATCATCCCAATCTAAAAAGGTTAACAAAGTGGTGTGCTACAGTTACAATTAATCAAGACATGTCGAATCCGATTGCTCTTTATTGAAAAAGAAAAAGAAGAAGGCATTTGCAACAACTTGGAGCAATAGTGACTCTTTTTATGATGATGACTTCAAGGAAGACCAAATTGGTACCCTTTGCTTTATGGCTCTTGATGAGCCTAAGGTAACCTCAAACTCTTTAAATTTAAATTCCTATAGATTTAATGAGTTACAAGATGCATTTGATGATCTTGTAGTTGAGTTCAAGGAAATGAACTCTAAACACAAGAAAATGATTTCAAAATTAAAA
>JBBYHO010002913.1:0-14296 GCA_038382025.1 Adansonia gregorii | reverse complement strand
GCAGCTTTAATTACCATAAATATTATCTCAAATATAACCAAAAGCCCACTACTTGAATCATAAAACTAGCTAACCATTTCATTTTCAAGTCTTTCAACAAAACCCAGTACCAAGAATGATAAAATTCAATGAATGAAATAGTTGCTAAAAAGAAATACCCAGCCTGAGGCACCCATTAAAGCTAAAGAGCTCAAAAGCCACTTCTTTAGATTTCATTAAAAACTAAATAAAACCCTGACACAAAACCAACTCGAGATGTCAAATAAAAAGAAAAAAAGAAGTAATAACTTGAAGGAATCGAAGCAGCTGAGCTGACCTAGATCAATACCTTTGATCGGATGCGAAGAAACAACCTTAAACCAGATGGGAACCAGAAAAGAAATGGAAAACTAAAGTTTTGTTCAGATTTAAAATCCTAGTTTAAAGGAAAAAATAAAACATTACAACAAACTCTGCAAGAAAATCGCTGGAATGTCAGTAGACAATGAATCAGCTAAGAAAAACACTACTATATTAAGTTTTCAGATAATTTGGACTTCTATTTCTTGGCTTTTCTCTGCTTTAATTTGTTTCCTTAGGTTTTCTTTGTTATTAAACATATGTAATATATTTAAAATATATAATTATAAAAAAAGCAGATGACAGCATGTGATTTGTTAATGTGAAAGAGTTGGAAGCCTCAAACTCAAAAACTATTACCTTTTAAGTTAGTTCCTGTTTTTTTAAAAAATTCAAAATACTTTATGTCATTTGTCTTTTATTTTTTTATTTTTTATTTTAATTTAGTTTTTGAAATGGAAGCTGACCTTAATTCCCGCCCTGGAAAAATGGATGAACTCACTGTGGCATAGTAGAAACACCAATGTGAGGGGGTGGGGGGGGGGGAGAACACAGTTACAGCAGGAAACTGGAAACAGACAAAAGGGGGAGAAAAACATTTTTCCACTCACCGTCTTGAATTTTGATTACTCTGCTTGTTTTGAGTTACTGAGCTTGTCTTTTTTTTGTTTTTTTATTCCTATCAAGCTATTGCTTTCTGAACTGTTGCTTTGATTGTCTTTTTGGTAATAGTGGAAGGAATCCTAAGTTTTCTTGGTTTCTTTGGTATTAGAAAATGTGAAAAAAAAATTAAAAAAAAGCTACCTTTTTTTTTAATTCAAAGCTGGGTTAAAAATAAAGAGTATTTGATTGAGATCTTTATATAACAAAGTAAAATAACATCTAAATATAAAATTAAAGTGTCCAAAATACGGTTTTCTTTATCGAAAAACAAGAACACTCAAAAGAGTGGTTAACAACGTTTGGAGGACTGGCGGTGGCTTTGATGTCCAAATCTTTCTTTTTCTTGTTGTCTTTGTCACTCCCGCTCCCCTCCCCCCCCCCCTTTTTTATTTAAAAAAAAGTGCACGAATGTTGCAAATGGAATCCCAATTTTACTTAACTTAAATCTCAAGTTTTATGCCTTTCATCTCTATTAACCCAATTTAAAAAAAAAACTTTCTTGTCTATCACATCATTTTGTATTGAACCTAAGGAGTTATCGGCAAGAAATAAAAAAATTATACGGGAAGATGAATCGATTAAATTTTTTTTTATTTTTTAATTGAATTATAATAAAAAATAATAAAAATTTAAATTATTTAAGAAAATTTTAAAAAATCAGAAAATAAAAAAAATTTCTAAAATACAAATATCATAAAAAAAAATCATAAGTTTATGACAACAATTTTAAAATTCAAGCTTTCAATTGCACAACTACAACAACAAAATAGTGCATAATGATGTGTTTGGGAGGGGACTAAGTTTTCCCCAATTTCCAATCTCCATCTGTTTTTTTCCCCCTCGTCAATTCAACAATTTCCCAATTATATCTATGGTGTTTAATGCTAGACCTGCTACCGGTTGAACCAACGATCTAGCTCCTTTTTTCTTATCACTGGTGATCCGGCTTGTGGGTATGGACCTTAGCTAAAAATTTTAGACAACCGTGTTTGCATGAAAAAAAAAAAAAAGGAAATTTAATGAGGAATTGAATCCAATAATTTCCTCCAAATAAAATGATAGAGTATGATATACATGCCACTTTCTTTCATTTGGAATAAAATTAGTAGGTGGAAGGTCAATTTGTATAATCAGAATGTAGAATTTGGCAATTTATGGTTGTGGGAGTGATTGCTCAATGCTAACTATGTGTGAATATAAACATGCGCATAAAAATGCATCACATTTTGAAAAGTCAAGGATGAATAAAGGTGCCTTGATTATGAATTTTTTTTTTTAACTTCATTCATGATTAAGTACCTATCATTTATTATTATTATTATTTTTGAAATTAAGTGCATACCATTTAAAATGTACTAGAATATAATCATTATTTACATGCCCAAATTTCAATTCCCTCGCTCCTTCCTTGGGGGGCATCTTCAGCTTTGTAGGTGAAATCATAAACATGTATTTGAACACTATTAATGCATTGACTTACTATATCAGTTAAAAGAGTCGAATTAAAAATTTGTATTCTCTAAATAATAAATTAAAATAAAAATGATATAATATAAGGATAAGTTTGTATTTAATATTAATTTTAATTTTAATTCGAATAACAGGGTTAGAGACAATCCAAAAATCATATAATAAAGTCGTTGTATATAAGAAATTGAAAAAGATATCAGTATTTGAATTTGAATTTGAATTTGAAGCAGTAATTCAAATGCTGGTGGTGGGGCATGTATGGGCTATTGGCTGTTTTTTATGAGCTATGATTCAGGTGATGTGCCATACTGTAATGTTGTTTCAACGAAAGGAGCTTGGATACGTAAATATTAAAAAAAAAAAAAAATTAGACTTAGATGTGTAGAAATCATCCTCGGCTTTCATATATGAAAGAAGAAAAAGAACTGGAAATAGAAGAAAAAAAATTAAATTTAGAATTGGAAATAGAATATTGGAGCCACCCTCGGCTTCCAATCTTATTTTTTTTTTAATTTTATGATTAAAAATAAATTTAAAAATAAAAATAATTATTTATATATTAGAAAAGAAAAGACAGGTAAGAAATAGTTAAAGATATAAAAAAATATTTATGTATTCGTGTCTAGAGTTGTATATAGATAAGACCATGGCTTATTTTTTTTTTTTTTTTTTTACATTTTTGCCTAAGCCCAACCTAAAAGCTTGAATTACTGTTTAAAAAACTAATTATGAAAATATTGTCAACGACATATATATATTTAGTATAAATGTTTTGCATAATTTTATATTTTTATATATTAACAAAATTTTAATATTTATTAGATTATTATTAATATTTGTGATGTTTTTCTTATAAATAATATTTTAAAAATTTTATAGCGTATCAAAATTTATCTAAATATAAAATACCTTCAACAAAATTATAACACTCGAAATACACCAATATGACATGTATAGAGCTAACCATGGGCTAGATCGTCCAAGTCGGAATTTGAACATAGCTTTTATTAGTTTAGGCCAGCCTAACCCAGCCCGAATTACTATTTAATAGTAAAAATTTTTATTTAAATTTAATTATAAAAATATATTTTTATTTTTATTTTTTAAATAGTAATTCGAGCTTTTGAATCAGGTTTAATTCAGGCTTAGGCAAAAAATCTAAAAAAATTTTAAGTCATGTCGACCCATTAATGCTTTTATACAAGAGTGCATGAATATTTTTATTATATTGTAAATGTTCATTAATTCTTTTGTCATTTTTAATATATAGATGTAAATATTAGGCCTTTTTCGAACAAACCATGCCCAATTAGAGACTTTTAATTGAAATGCACTTATTTATCTTTTTAGGCCAATTTTCGATATCTTAAGACTTAATTGGAAGGTAACAAAATAAAATAATAAAAAAGTGGGGTGATTGTCGAGTGCCTGTTGTCGTGCACTATAGGTGATACAGTGCCAGCAAACATTTTTTTGAGAAGGTTTAAAATGCCTAGGAATCCTATTGAAAAAAAGTGAAAGAAGAAGGTCATCATTTAAGGCAAATTCATCATTCGAGACATCATCAAGGTCATATCAAGCCCTCAGCATTCGTGGCTAAGTGTCACGGGGCCATTACTCTTTTTCCAAAAGACATGCCTGATAGGATGTGCAGCGCACCTGCTTATATGTCCAAAGACCTTCCCTTTCATATTCGATGTGGGATTAATGCACATTGCCTACTTTTTTAGAGCGCTCGGCATGACATTCTCCCCCACCCAATCTCGTGATACCCTCGTCACGGGCTTCTCCATCATTTCTGCCTACCCTACCCTTAAGGTGTTTGGCGTGGAGCCACGATTGGTCCACCTTGCCTACCCCACCTGTTGGGGCGCTCGGCGTGAAATCGGATGGTCAAGGGTCGGCTCTAATACCGCTTGTCACGGGGCCATTACCCTCTTCCCAAAAGACATGCCTGATAGGATATGCAGCGCACCCGCTTATATGCCCAAAGACCTTCCCTTTCATATCCGATGTGGGATTAATACACCCTACCTACTTCTTTAGAGCGCTCGGCATGGCACTAAAGTAAGGTGTTCAAAGAGCCAAAAGTGTGTAAAATTAGCATTCTTTTCATGTATGTATCGATACAGGGCCTTAGTGTAGGCCCTGTATCGACATAGGGCCTCCACATCAACAAAAATTTAAATGTCGCAGGTTGTATTGATATAACATATCAGGGTATCGATACTTTGATGCGTGTATCAAATACAACATGTCATTGCATCGATACTTTACTTTATGTATTGATACATTGGCTTATTGTACCGATATCAAGCTCGACAGTAGCTTGAAATCGTGATTTTTGGCCAAAAGTATCGATACACAAACTTTTGTATCGATTTCAATATTTCGATACATATGGACAATAATTTTTCTAAGTATCGATACACCAAGGAAAAATAGCCTAGTTCGCAACATTTTCATCTCTTTGCACCCTGACATTAAAACATGACTTGGACCATGTTTTTGGCACAAAAAATCATCCAACTTCATATCAGGCCTCAGCATTGGACTTGCGACTAGATCAATTATATTTTATGAAACAAATTTATAATTTTGCCTAAAAAAATTAGGTTTTTAATATTTTTGAAAATCAAAAGATATTTCACACCTTATCGAAAAGTTAAAAGAACACGAAAGGTTTTATCATTTTTTTCGTACCTTACCAAAAAGTTGAAGGAATATAAAAGATTTTAAAAATCAAAATATCTTTTGTACTCTACTGGATAGCCAGAAGAATACAAAAAGTTCTGTTTTTATGAAATTCAAAAAATTTTGATTTTCTCATTTTTAAAAGCAAAATATCCTCTAAAGCACACCTTCGATGTAAATGTATCCTAGTGACCCTAAAGGATTTGGTTCTAAGGCAAAATTACTAAAAATGTCACTGGGATATACCTTTGACGTGAAAGTATCCCCATAACCCTCAAGGACTTAATATTATTATGAACGAACAAATCTATTCTTACAATGCACCTTTGACATATTAGTATCCTGATGATCATATAGGACTTCGTTTTAATGTAGATTACTAAAATGTCCCTAAAGTCTACCTTTAACGTTAAACTATCCTGGTAACCTAAAGGACTCAATAACTTTATAAAAGTGTGAACCTATCCCTATTCTGCACCTTCAACCAAAAGTATCCTAGTGATCCCATAAGATTCGATTCTAATATAAATTATCAAAATGTTCCTGAAGTTTACCTTTGACGCTAAGGTATTTCGGTAATTCTAAAAGACTCAATGATTTCATAAATGATTAACATATTCCTATCATACACATTCAACATAAAAGTATCCTAGTGATCACATAGGACTTGTTTTTAATATAAATTACTAAAATGCTATTAAAGTGTACTTTTGACATAAAAATATCTCAGTACCTTAGATGACTCAATAATTATATGAAATGACCATTTTACCCTTGATGGGTAAGATCAAAATTGACCTAAAATATAAAAATTATTAATAAATCCCTAAGTTTTTTAAAATTACATTTTAATCCCTAAATGGCTTATTGCCCCAGGTAGAGAAAAACGAAGGACACCTCCTTTTTCATGGATAAAATATTGCTATATTTACTTTGATCTTCTTTTTGCCTCCATAGACTATATTGTATAAAATGTTTTATTTCACGTTAGGATTAGACTTGTTTATAAGCTGATTTGATAACTGATTTTATTATTCACAATAATATTAAAATATTATTTTATATTAATATTTATAGATTTTTTATATTAATATTTATACATAATAAATTGGATCAAGCTAGTTTAAATTAAAATTTTTTTTGTTGAGGCTCAATCCAATACAAGTTAGATCAACTAAGCTGGGTGGATAAGTCAATTCTTAAACAAATCTATTCAAAATATTTTTTATTTAAATCATGTCATGTAATTACGTTATTAAAAAATTGCTTAATTCTTTATTATATAGCAAATGTAATTATTAAATGATAAATATTTATTTTTATAGATTAATTAAAGTTTTAGATGATAAATTATTAAATTTTTTTAATAATATGATCATAATTTTAGATAAAAATATATATAATAAAGTAATAACTACTACCTACAATATTTTCTCTTCATCTTGAATGTATAGTACAATAAATGAGTTGTTTTGAGCAGCTAATAATCTACATTACATATAAAACTTTTAATTAAATTTGATGTTACGAGTCAAAGATCAATTCAATTAAAAAATTACATAAAACTCATAATTTAAGTCTTTTAATTTTAAAAATAACTACTTAAAAATTACTTTTTTAATTTAAAAAATAACTATTTAATTAAAAAAACTCTCTCTTTATTTTTAACATATTATTTTTTAAAACAAAATAAATTAAAAAAATATTTCTCACCCCTTTTTGTGGGTTTGATAAACTCTCCTACTCATAATAATGAAGCATATCAAACTATCAATGAACCAATATGCCCTATATTAAGTGGTGCCCACACATAATTAAATTATTCTATGTGGGATGGATGGGGGATCACATCATAGGCTGCTTGGGAGAGGAGACGAGCAAGCAACTACTCATCTCTTGCCAACTCAAAACCCTAAACTATGTTGGGCCATCACTTTCCATTCATATTCCAAAGAAAAGGAAGCTTGAGGAACCTATATATAGAAAGACTTGATTGATATATATTTGATTCAATTTAATAAATTCATTTTAGTTAGTTTTAGGTTCAAATCTTGTTGATTGCTTTTTTTTTTAATTGTCGGCGATATAAACTGTACAATTCATATATAATATGTCACATTTTATTTTTGATTTAAGAGATTAAACAACTTATTTATCCGCAACTGCAAGTGTTTGACGTTTGGTTTATTTATTTATTTTATTTGTTTGGTTAGTTAAGGTGTAGAAATTTCCTCCATTAATTTTCTCTTAATGTTAAAGTCTGTAATGTTAGATAAACTATATAATTTGTGTACCTGTGATTGAAAAAAGGGTAAACTCTTATTAGGACTGAGCAAAGAAGTCGAGAAAATAATAATAATAATAATAATAATAATAATAATAATAATAAAATTTGAATTGTGATATTCGATTTTGTTCGATCCGAATTTTAAAAATTTAATTTTGTTTCGGTTTAAAATTTTCAAAACATCAGAAAAAAACCAAAGACCGTTCTCATCACTTGATTTTTTTATTTTTTATTTTTTACTAATTTTTGATATTTTCACGCTAGTTGTAATTGTTGCCATTTGATGTTAGGTATTTGAAATACTGTTAGTTCTTGTTTTAATATTCTTCTAGAAATTGAATACGAAAGTCCAAATCAATATAGGATAGAGGCCCAAAACTTGATCGGTAGTTCAATAGTTTCGGAAAATTTTAATAACCAAATGAGCTAAATCATCAATCTCGATATAGTTATTTCGAGTGTTTAACTTATATGATTTATATTCAGATACGAAAAAAAATTCAAATAAAGTAATTTGGTTATTTTTTGAAAAACAATTGATTCAAACCGATTGAATGACCTACACTCTCTGCTTATATATTAACCAATCCAAATTAATAAATTTTTTAAAAGCTGAAATTGGATTCACCTTTGGCGATTTGAGAATTCCATGGACGTTCAGAAGAGAACCTCAAACAAGCCATTAGCATAGTCATAGTGCCTTAGATCTCCAATTTTTTCAAAATAATTTAGAAGTTAAAAAAGATCCCTGATTTTTTTATCTTTACTCAAATATTCTCATCCGTTTTACAATATAAAATTAATCTTATATGAATCCCAAAGGGTTGACGTAGCCGTAATTACAAAGCGAAGGGAAATTGCTTTTTCTTTCACACTACCTCCCCACTTGATAGAAAGCTAGCGAAGCAAAGGAAATTTGATTCCTTGAAAAAAAATTTTATGTTCGTTTTATGCAAAATAATTTGATTAATAAAACATAAATTTTAAGTTATAAAATATTAATTATTTTTTTGAAAAAAAAATATCGTACACTTTTAAAGGACATAAGATGCTTTTGAAGTAAGATAAAAGCATTTGACTGCTCAATGGATTTGTTCATGGTCTAGTCGGTCTAGCTGGGGTCTTAAACATAACAATTTTTAATCTAAGCCGAATTAAACTTAATTTGGATCTAAATAAAAAATCTAAAAAGTTTTCCTATGATGACACCTATTTTTGGGCTACACTCCCCGATTGTGGTGGCAAAAAAAAAATAAGGCGAATCCAAAATGAGAGGCCTAAATCCTAATGGGTTGCACTTTTTTTGGGGCTGCGATGGAATGATTGATACGGAACTAAATCCGTGAAGGCTACCGGACTTGCGTTACAATGGCATACCGTTTTCAAACCGCATCCCAGGCCCAGATTGACAGACAGAGGGCTTAAGACGAATACACTTTGCCTGGTACCAGGGAATCTGAGAGGGGGAAAAAAAAAAAAAAAAACTTGGTTGAATTTGCATGCTTGTAAAACGTGTCTAATCAGTAGTGGCCAGTATATTCTAGATGACCATTTGTCGCATGCCGTTATCCTTTTCAGAAAGACATAACGTAAACAGAACAGCAACAGCAACAGCGACATGGAGTTGAGTTGGTAACAGCAACCGTACGTGTGGCTCAAACCACCGACAACTGGGTGGACTGAACTCGGTTTCAGACAAACTCCTGCCAACTCTGATTGAGCCCCCTTGACAAATCTCCAGGACATGTGGCATTTTGGCTTTTGTCTATTTCACTTTGCATCTTCACCACAGATTTTGTTTCGTTTTATTTGTTTTTTTTACAGACCTGTCTATTAGATTTAAATCGGTTCTTCCAACCTATAAACAAATGAAAATTTCCCAGGAGTATTGTCGCCAATTTGAAAACATTTGAAAATGACGACAAACGTATAAAATACCAATAATTTTAATTTTAAAACTACTAACATTAATTTATTTTTAAATAATTCATATAATTATTTTTATAAATTTATATTTATTAGATATAAATATAAATTTTAATATTTACTATCTTTCTTTGTACATAAAAAAATTTACTATTTTAAACAAAAAATGCAGCTCAACCTGTTGTTAAATTGATCAAATTTAAGACTTAAACAGGGTGTTGCATCAAATTTTGCCACAAAGAAATACTTAATTTTTCCCTGCTTATTATTACCAAAAAACTTTGTGTCCGTAAATTACAATCAAAGGGTTTCAGTCCCTGTTAAAGATTGTTTTGATTGAAGAAAATGATTTTCAACAAGTTCTGCTAGATAATTTTGAGTGCAGGGACGACGTGGGCACTCTCATTGCCTGAAACTAGCTCTCGCACCACATCCACATTTGTGTCCTTTAAAAGCTCAACATCCGATCCATTAAAATGTGAAAAACAAAGAGAAAGGAATAGTTTTAAAAAACCAAATATAATTTCTTCACCCTTTTTAAAAGAAAAAGGACATCTCATAGAGGAAAGCATTAATCGAAATGGCTCAAACCATGTTGCTAATGTCTAATACTAGTGTTTCAACTAGCCATGCAGTGAACTTGAAAAAAGATCATCCTTTACACCATTTCCAAGCTCAAGGACGAAAGCCTAAACCCTTCTCTCATTTCTTATTCAATCCATTGTCTACTAGTGTTGCTACTTCTTCATCTAAAGGTTTTACCACTTTTGCTGTCTTCAAAGCAAAGACCAAAGCAGCCGTTCTCAAGAAGGTATTAATTGTTTTTTTAGAATTTCTTTTGGGGTGTGCTTATTTGGTTGTCATTAATTAGTGCATTTTAATGGGATTTTAACTTGGTTTTTTAATTATGTGATATTCATTTGTTTGTGTTTTCAAAAGGTTGAAACAACGTCAAAGCCAAAGGTTGAAGATGGAATATTTGGCACCTCTGGAGGGATTGGTTTTACCAAGGAAAATGAGCTATTTGTGGGACGTGTTGCCATGCTTGGCTTTGCTGTAAGTAACTTCTTTTCAACCAAGCAGTATATTTGGTTTAATTAGCACTCGTGTTACCGCAGCCATCAATTTTTTTAAAAATACTCAGTATATGACATTTGTATTCAACACAATCGAATATATATATATATATATATGTATATAAGAATCTTCAAATATATAAAAAAATTTTAAATAAATTAAGCATATTTATATCAAATACTCACCCAATAATCCGGTAACAAAGATGATCATCATTTGAGTAGTCTCAGTTTTCCTTATTTTTCTTATCGGCTGGGATTATAGTTGGCTTCACTGTTTTTCCTTGATGTTGAGTGGAATTTTGCTTAAAACATTTCTACTAGTGGTTGCTGTTTCGTATCTATTTAGTATAATTATTAGTAACAGTTTGGTTAAAAATGATGACATTTTTCCAACTGATAAGTCAGAGGAAATTATCATTAGTTTAGTCAAAAGCAAATTTTTATTTGCAGTGAGTAAGACAGAATGAATAAAATAAAAAAACCCCATTCTATGATGACCTGGTGACATAAGTTAAGAGATTTGATTTTCTGCTTTAATTGTTTCAAATACATAGTTTTCAAGGTTTGGTGCTCTTCTGTTAGAAATGGCAGCTTTTCCTACCTGTATTTTTGGCAGTAAAATACAGAAATCAGTAAGTTTAGAGTGATTAATTAATTTATTACCTGAGCAAAACTATCAGGAACACCATATGAATATATGATCGTATCATATTTTATAACATGAATTATTAACGTGAAAAATAGCATGAAGATGAAATGAATAGACAAATTAAGAGATCCAGTTAGACATTTTGTTTATACAGGAGTTTGGGTGCAATATAATTCTTGCAGGCATCCTTGCTAGGTGAAGCAATAACAGGGAAAGGAATACTAGCACAGCTGAACCTGGAGACTGGAATTCCCATTTATGAAGCTGAACCCCTTCTTCTCTTCTTCATCCTTTTCACCCTCCTCGGAGCAATAGGAGCTTTGGGTGACCGAGGTCGCTTTGTTGATGACCCTCCTACTGGGATTGAAGGCGCAGTTATCCCTCCTGGCAAAGGCATCAGGGCTGCATTGGGTCTCAAGGAAGGAGGTAATATATATATATATCAACAAAACAAGAAGCAATTCACTTCGATGGTAGCTTCAATATGTGCCATGGCGAATGTTCTAAATTTGGAATTAAAATCTGGGTTGTTTTATTCCAGGTCCATTGTTCGGATTCACAAAGGCAAATGAGCTGTTTGTGGGAAGATTGGCTCAGCTGGGAATTGCTTTCTCATTGATAGGAGAAATTATTACAGGGAAAGGAGCTCTAGCACAACTAAACATTGAGACAGGGATTCCCGTTAACGAAATCGAACCCCTCGTGTTGTTCAGCATTGCCTTCTTCTTCATTGCTGCTATAAATCCTGGGACTGGCAAATTTATCACAGATGAAGATGGGAAGTAGATATATGCTCCATTTTATAGATTTCCTAATCAACTTGTAAAAGCATGATATACTGTTTTGCTCTCCCTTTTCCCTCATGTATGTAAGCAACAATGGAGTTTTTCTTAACTCAATTGGGGTGCACCTACATTGATTTAAACAAAAATAATCATAAGAAAAGAGCAAAATATGGCACATGCTAATTGTGGAAAGTAATGACAATGATTACAAACATAAATCTTCGAAGATTCCAATTCAAGAAATTATACTTAAAGAATTCGATTCTATAGCTCCAATTGACCACATTTAACAGAATCTAAAATAGGTAAAAGAAAAGCAAAAGAGAGATAGTCTAATAGCGGCAAAATACAGCACATGAATGGAAACTGCAATTGTCAACATCCAGGTAAAAATGCAACCAGTTAATATTTAGTAGTTAGAACATTGCAACTTTCTCTTATCTTTCATTCTAGAATTACGACTTTTTTTGTAAAAAAAAAAAAAAAAATCAAACAAAGGTTGCCCAATTCAATACTTCCAAGCATATCAAAGAAAGTCCAAATCCTTCTCTAGGAGACATCGAAGGGTACAACTAAATCCTAAACCTTGTAATTCTCACATTATGAACGTTTATCTTGGAAAATATGCTATTTTCGTTTCCAAAACCAACATTTTCCCCATCTAAAACATGCAAGAATATTAAGTCAAAGCAGTTGATATTTTTTGAAGAGGAAATCAATGGAAATTTCCACTTTCCAGCATTATTTCTGGGTATGGCAATGGGTTCTTCTCCGCTAACAAACATCACGATATGCATTTCATTATCTTTGTTTGGCCTGTATTTAGGGTTCACTTTAATCGTGAACGCAGTTTTAGCTGTTGAAGATTGTGATTTTCTGGCAATATGTAACTTCAGTGACTTGAACTCAAAAACCGGTGGATCTTTAATCAGTATCTTTTTTGGTTTAAAACGGTGGTTTAAAGCGTTGGCAGATCTTCAATTAAAATTGAGTGATTGAAATATATTTTATTTCTTACTATTTTTGAATGTCCATAAATTTCATGATAGGTAACCAAAGATTCATAGTTAGCTTCTATGGGAGCTTCTCTTGAAACAATAATGTATTGATCTAGTCATCATTGGAGCCACAAAGGACTATCTAAATTTATTCTTTTTTCTGTATAAGCTCTAATTGCATCATAAGAATTACAAAAAAAAGAGTTCCTTTGTGTAATTATAGTTATTATTGTCAATTCTTTTATTTTAATAGTTTTTTTATTCTATGGATTATACCTATTTGCACAAGTACTTGAATGATTCCCGTTTTTTAATACATAGAGCCCAATAAACATATCTTGGGTTGGTATAAAAATGAGATCCCCAATAGTTAGAGGCAAGATTCATATGAGAAAATATAAGTAAATGAGTCTTTGCTTATATCTCTAAATATAAAACTACATGAACAACCATTTGATCTCAATTAACGTCTGCATTTAATTCTTTATAAACTAATGGATGTAAACAAATAGCATGTCCTGGCACTCAAGTATGTTGGAATGCCTGTATACCTAATCTATCACGCAGGTTTAAAAAAAAAATTATATAATCTAAATGCATTCATATTCAAAAAAATAATATATAAATGGATTGTGATGAATTAACCTAAACACAATATTTATTTATAATCTCTTAAATGGGAATAATAAGTATTAGTTCAAATTTAAGTAGGTTAAACCTTTATCTATGAAGTTGAACAACTTTTTTATCTCTTATATAACCCACCACTATCTCATTGTGTATAATCATGTATGAAGTTTGAAAAAATTTTTGGGAAGGGCATGGCCACCTCCAGCATTTCTTAAGATTCGTCATCAGTATAAACTATAAAAGAAATCGTAATATAAAAGTAAAGAAAAAGATTACAACTATGTGAATAAAATCTCAATCTTGATGGATGCAAAATGTAAGAAAAAGTATAAACCGAAATAACCCCGCATTAAAAAAGAAAAAAAGACGGCACTTGTGACTTCTGTACAACAGTTAAATTTTGTCGCCAAAGGACTGATATGGTCCAGCCAGGTTGAACAAGTCTGGGCCTTAAGATCCTGGCAATGTAGTTATACTTGGCGCTGAATGGGATTAGTTTTGCCCATGACCCATGACACAATGGCACTAAGATATGAACATATGCTAGTTTTGTTTTGGGCCATAATGACTTATTTGGTAATTGCCAAGCTGAGATCCTATAGTGGTAATTAATGTTGCAGAATTTATACAGTTTGGGAGGTAGATCATTGTGGATCCACAACACGGGGCCTATGGCTTGCCTACCAGTATATTCTGGTCACTTGCCAACTAATGTTGCAGCAGGTCGAAACGACTGTGCCGGCTCTCAAAAATGAAGTGGCCCAGTTTTTTAAAAT
>JBBYHO010002881.1:0-14300 GCA_038382025.1 Adansonia gregorii | reverse complement strand
ACATCATGTATGCTACTTAGCAATAATATATTACTCATTTTTTATTTATATCCGATATGAACCTGTCGCAACGTGCCCCGGGGTGGATCCTCGTGGATCTATGGGTGCATACAATTTAAAATATTTTCCTGACTTGGGAATGTCTTCTAGACTGAGCCTTTTCCTTTACGACGTGAGGAGAATGAAAAAGTATAAATTCTTGACTTATGACACAATGAGGGGGATCATAAGATGAATCGTTCATCTTATTAGTCTTAGATGACCATCACGAAATGGCCAACGCTTGGATCATTTCAGGCTAGGATGACTGAATGCCTATTAAAACCTATGTTTTGAGTTACGAAACTTAAAACATCGATGCCATGGTCTATGTAGTACATATGTTTGCTATTTAGGTTCGGGAGTTGGTTACGCACAAAGAGGTATGAACCTCTTTGCGATGCCCGAAATTGGTACCTTACTAGTTATGTCTTTACTCTGTTTCGATTTTTTCAATCGTCACTTGTCATTATTTTGATATAACCCCTTTTTAATGCATGAATTTTACAGAAATATAAATTCAGATTTTGATGAAAAGATTTAATCTCATATATACCTTGAAGAGATAGGGAATATAAAAAATTTCAATTAAAATAACCTCTGGATTTTACTTTGAAAATGGAATGTTTCATTTTGGGGACTGAAGAGATACCCATGCAAAACATTGCATTTAGTTTTACTTGAAATGATTTGAAAACATGAATGCAAATAATTATCACAAAGAAATCACGTAGTACGACAACGAATGAAGTAGTATAATATGGACCATTCAATGTAATGATAAAGGGAAGAGATGGACTATTAGAATTGATCTCACAATTGGCAGTAATTATCTAAGAATAATCGAATTGACAATTTTGAGAAGCATCTGAATAAGGTTTTCTTGACACATACATGGAAATCCAAGAAAGAGAAAAACTTAATTGTAGTTAAAAGACAGGGTTAGAGTATCTTTTCGAAAAGATAGGGTTGGAGTATCCCATGGATGACAAATAATTTTGACAAAGAAAGATCTCTAAATCTTGTCAATTTTGAAAAGCGGGGTTAGAGTATCCCTTCGGAAGGTTGGGGTTGGAGTATTCTCGTGGATGACATATAATTTTGTCAAAAGAAGTTTTTTTTAAATCTTAACAATTTTAAAAAGCGGGGTTAGAGTATCTCTTCAGCAGGCCAGGGTTGGAGTATCCCCAAAATTAACATGTTTGAAACTCTTTAGAGAAGTTGAGTTAGAAAAATTAAGTTAACAAAACTTCATGATCTAGAAAATGTATGAGCATTTCGATGATTTTAGCGAAAAAAGTTGTGAATAAGGATGGTAAAGATGTAAAATATGTTCGCACCTTGATACTAGCTATGGGAGGTCAAAACATGTTTTTAAAGCTGATCGGGGTGATATGGTGACATTCAAATGTCTCGAGATGCAGCTCAAGGAAATAACTTAATTTTAACCATAATCGAAAGCAAAGGATAGCATTGTGCTATTCCCATTTTTCTATTTATTCTAAATTAGTTTGAAAGCTTTAGAGGGTGAACAAGATACCGTTAAAAAGGTAACTCGACAAAGGTGAATTTAAAAATATCCCTAATGTCCCAAAAAGTCACTTTCCAGGGGAATAAATTTTCAAGTTTGGATTAATTTTGCCACTAGTAAAGCATACAAGGGACAAAGTGTGTCAAAATTTGAAAAATTACTTCAGACTCATTTCGTATCGAAAAATTACAAATAATACCTGTCTAGAAATGGAATTTCATGAGCTTTTTAGGAAAAATGTTGAATGGATTTGGAAAAATCATTTAATGGGCCTAACCAGAATGCACTTTATTCACTCTAGGGATTCTAAATAGGCTTGATTTGAAAAATCATAACTCTTTCATCCGGACTAATCCGAGGAGGAACAAGACTTTGTTTTAAAGATATTTTGACACACTTTAAAAGAAAAATATTATAAAATTCATGAAAAATCATTTAGGATTTTAAAGTGATTTTTCAACTTGTAACAGTGTTGCTGCCAGCAGGGGACAAAGCAAAGTAGGGGATATTTCTTATTTTCTTTATGTTTATAGGTCCAAACTCGAGTCATCGACATTTAAACATCCATGGCTGAAGGAAAAGAGTGGCATGAGTGTCGTGAACTCATTTGTGTAGCCCTGGAGTAATTTGGGACGATGAACAACCCGTTGATCATACCATTCAAGGTTTTGACTCAAAACAAGGCATGAACATTTTGGGAGCAAGTATAAGGCCTTTTTTTTTTTTTTTTGCAAAGTCAAAAGATTTAAGCCTGTTTTACCAAGATTCTAGATCTAAAAAACTTAATTTTTCTTAAGATTTTTTTCCTAACTTTAAGGAAAATGCTAAGTCATGCTAATCCTCATTGGTTGAGGTTAACATGCTTAGCTTGGTGAGGTTTTGAAAATTAGCGTTTGACAATCATCAAACATGCATTTAGACAAGGAGAAGATAATGAACATATAAGGGAATGGCACATAACATGAATAGGGATACTAACTTTACCAATGGTCTTGACAAAGAAAGTGTTATGCACATATCTTATGAAGTGAAGCATGCCAAAAATGACAATGATTCATGAAAAAAGACAAGTTAATGTATAAACATGCTTGAAACATGCTGGGCTAAGGATTCATACATGGATCAATCATAACAAGATGCATGGATATGGCATAAAATGCATAAACAAGAGCTATCAAAATAATAAAGATAAAATGAGGCATTTTGCACATCAAAGGGGCATTAAGGCATCCAAATCCTAAACTAACACAACCAAAGGCCACGATAATGCAACAGAATCCTAAGAGGGTGATCGAAACATAGAGAGCTCACTAAAATGATGAAGATGTTGAAAAACATAAAATGAAAGTGATAAAGTAAGAAGTTATACCAATAAAACTTTAATTTTTGGCCAAATAGTTATAGCAGTAGAGATGGCTTGAAATTTCCTCTTTTCCTTGTTGTTAATAAGCAAGAGAAAGAGAGAAATAATGAGGTTTTGATTCTAGTATGGGTGAGGTTGATTTTCAGAATATGTAATGGTTGAAAGTAAGTGTTTTAGAGCTGTTTTTGGGTAATAAGTGAATAGTTATGGGATTTGGTTTTATTGATATGTGAGTATGTTTTTGGAAGCTAAAACAAGCTAGAATCTAAAATCCCTTAGCTGAGATATAAGTAGTCTATTTATACGAGTATTTTAAAGCCAAATTGAAGGTGTTTTTGGTCATTTCTCACAGGAGATAAAGTGATGTCAGCTTGGTAGCTATAGGGTGGCTGTAGAGAGCAACTTGCTGCCAATGTGGTGGTCATAGAGTGGCTGGTTTAAATGCTAAAATGATTTTCCAGCAAATAAGGTGGCTAAGTATAATCTTGGTCAACAAATTAGAGGCATTTTTGGTCATTTCTCATAGGAGACAAAGCGATGTCAGCTTGATGGCTATAGAGTGGCTGTAGGGAGCAACTTGCTGCCAATGTGATAGACATAGGCTGGCTGATGTTGATCTTGGTTAATAAACTAGGGCGGAACAAGGTGATCATGTGACATTAATCTTTTCGATCTAATTTAAACTTCAAAATTTTTTTTGATTAATTCAAAAATCTAAATTCATAATCTGATATGGGTTTTGATCTTTTTTAATGCAAAGAAATGAGTTGAAATCGAGTTTTTGATCAATAGTGGATGAATAAAAAATGCCCAGACCATGGAAAATGGCCAGTATGTATCAACACATTGCAGAATGTATGGATACATTTGGTCCAAAAACCTTGAGTGTATCGATACAATGAGCATTGTATTGATATATGTTGCTATGTTTTGATACATTTCTTTATAGAATGCATGTTTTGGTCTTGGCATGGCCTAGTATCGATACATAAGCTCCTATATCGAGACATAAGCTTATGTATCGATACATTTACATGTTGTATCGATCCAAATGGGGGTATTTCAACTTTTTGGATTATTGGAACATTGTATCGATACATCATGAGAACCATGTATCGATACATTTAAGCAAAATTATGAATTTTCTCATATCTTTTATCCCTAGACACCTTGAACTATGTTCTTTGATGCCATATCTTTGCATGTATCTTTAATATGATCCATAGGCCTTTATGACCTCTTCAAAAATACTGTCGCCCAACGATCATCGCCCTCTCTCACGTCCATGCCCTAAGTTACTAAAAAAATTAGCTCAGACAAAATAAAGTGTCTATAACTACCCATTTTTTATTGTTGCTGAGAATCAGGAACAGGGCAAAGATAAATAAACACTATTTTATCTAAGGTAGAATGATGCTCCCCAAAACACCTGTAAAGAAATAAATTGTAATTAATACTTTATTATAATAAGTGTAGTGCATTGGCAGCGATCCTAATAAAGGTTAACTTAATTTTGTAGGGTTTGCCCTCCTTAGTAAGGTGTTAGGTTTTCTAAAGCTTGATCCCCTTAGGCCGGTGCAGAGTAACATGGATTTTTGATGTGGGTGTCATCAGCTTGTGCGAACTTTGACTTAAACTTGGGTACCACCAGCTCATGTGGGCTTTGATTTGAGTGCTGCCAGCTTGTGTGGGCTTTGACTTAAGACTTAAGTGGGCTTTGACTCGGGTGCCACTAGCTTGTGCGAGTTGTGACTTAGACTAGGTGCCGCCAGCTTTGTGGGCTTTAACTCAAACTAGGTGCCACTAGCTTGTGCGGGCTGTGAAAAAATTCCATTAATTTATGGGCTTTGAAAAGGTGCCTCTGACTTGTGGGTTTTAAAAAGGGTGCCACTGACTTATGGGTTTTGACTCGAGTGCCGCTAACTTGTACGGTTTTTGACTCTTAAGTGCCACCAGTTTATGTGGGCTTTGAAAATGTGCCATTAACTTGTGGGTTTGAAGAGGTGCCATTGACTTGTTGGCTTTTTGAAATGTGCCACTAACTTATAGGCTTTGAAAAGGGTGCCATTGACTTATGGACTTTAAAAAGTTGCCACTAACTTGTGGGCTTTGAAAAGGGTGCCAATTTGTGGGCTTTGAAAAATATGCCATTAACTTGTGGGCTTTGAACTAGGTGCCACTAACTTTGGGCTTTGAATAGGGTGCCACTAACTTGTGGGCTTTTAAAAAGTGCCACTGACTTGTGGGCTTTGGAAAGGTGCCACTAACTTGTGGGCTTTGAACAAGGTGCCACTGACTTGTGGGCTTTGAAAATGGTGCCATTGACTTGTGGGCTTTGAACAAGGTGCAACTGACTTATAGGCTTTGAATAAGGTGCCATTGACTTGTGGGCTTTAGAAAGGTGCCACTGACTTGTGGGCTTTGAAAAAGATGCCATTAACTTGTAGGCTTTAAAAAGGGTGCTATTGAGTTGTGGGCTTTAAAAAAGGTGTTGACAAATTTTTTTGATAAAACTTCTTATACAAGTTTTTCTTAACAAAGGTTCATAAGAAAATTTCACGATGAAAGGGTTTTGACACTAATTATTGATAAAA
This sequence comes from Adansonia gregorii, assembly GCA_038382025.1. Taxonomy (NCBI): domain Eukaryota; kingdom Viridiplantae; phylum Streptophyta; class Magnoliopsida; order Malvales; family Malvaceae; genus Adansonia; species Adansonia gregorii. The sequence goes on along the minus strand of JBBYHO010002881.1, from coordinate 8,773 downwards.
TTCTTAACATAGCTTCTGACGAATGTTCTTGAAAAAAGTTCTTAATGATAGTTTCTAGACAACAATTTCTTCACACTGGCACTTTGATAATAGTTTTTCTTTGATAAAAAGGGTTTTGACAGGATGTGGTAAGAAGAAAAAACCTTACCTGAATGACATTTGGTTTGCGAAGCTTAGGGTTTTTACCAGGAATTCCTTGGAGGTTCAGTAAACTTAACTTGAAGTGATAATGTAAAAATGGTGATGTATGATGGTAATGTGAGTGCATGATATGAAATGCTATCATGGTTGCATGATGTGAAGTCTAACATGGGAGGTAGCTGTAATTTTAAGCCATTTAGACTCTCATAGGGAATGCGATTCATCTTTGTTGCAATTATGAACAGGAAATTTCCTAATCCCGCTGAGGATTATAGGTTGTCATGGCTCCACTAAGGATACGACAAAAAATCTATTCTCAAGAATTTGGATTATTGTATTTCCTGATTCGAGAGGCTTAGTCATTTTCCTAATAATTGAAAGGCATTATCAACAATTTGGAGACTGTTTGATTGATTAGGTTGATGTTTCTGGTTTCGATGGGTCGATTTTTGGTTAGCTTAAAATTATTTTTCTTGGGATATGGCTTGTGAAAGCAAAAAATGGTTTGGTGTATGCTCATGTCGAATGGGTGTTTGGACGTGAAAAGTGCATGATCTTAATGATCAGGGCATGAGCAGAGTTCCCTGTGCTTTTCTTTTCCTTCTGATGTAATATCAACATGTCCTGATCGTATATCAGTTAATTATCAAACATTATCAATTAAATGACAAGTGCAATGTGAATTGTAGAGGGGTTAAAAGAAACAAGGTAATATTTATTCCTGACAACAAAGAGATATAACTTTGTATACTATTTGACAAGCAAGTGATTCTGTGGCAAAAAGTATGATCTTTTAGGTGGGAGATGCCTTTGATGATCACAACATGAATGTTCTTTAGGTACTTTCAAGGATCTTTCTCGGACAATGAATGTGACTACTATGAGTTGATCTTCGGAAGATCCCTAGGATTGCTTTGCTTTGCTTTGTAAGTGATCTCAGTTTATGCCCCATCAAAATTGATCTTCTTAAGTTGCCCTTGTGGGCTTTCAACTGTAGTTGGGTTGGTTACTTAAATGCCCTTTTTGAATTTTTGTTTAGACCTATTTTTTTTATATTTTATTTTGTTTATTTTTATTTTGTTTATTTTTTTGTTTTTTTTGAAAGATGCCTTTTCAAGTTTTTTCCCTTTACGTGTAATATTTCTTGACGAAATTTGAGTTGATTGGGTTGGGTAAGGCATCGCTGTCCATTTCTGACAAGATTAGGGCCTCTTCGGAGACGGTTTGCTTCACGATATATGGTCATTCCTAGTTAGGGGTCTCCTTACCCTGTGCATCTTTATGAATTAAGAGGATCTTTTCAATACCAATTCGCCTGGGTGAAATTATCGGGGGCGCATCTTTTTGTCATGGGCTCAGACCATGCGTCTTTGATACATTTGACCATGGCAGATGGCTTTCATGCATTCTTCCTCGATAAAGTTGAGCTGGTCATATCTATTCTTGACCCATTTAGCCTTTTTAAGTTTGGTTTCCATCAAGACTCTAAGAGAAAGGATCTCAACTTTGATAAGCAATATAGCTTCCATCCCATAGACAAGCGAGAATGGAGTAGCACCCGTGAAAGTATGAATTGAGGTCTAGTTGGCATGAAGTTCAAAGAATAGCTTCTCATGCCAGCCTTCGTAAGTCACGGCCATTTTTTCAACTATTCTTTTAATGTTTTTGTTGGCTGTCTCAACTACCTTATTCATCTTTGGGCGACAAGGGACAGAATTATGATGCTGGATCTTAAACTATAAACAGATTGCTTGCATCATTTTATTGTTTAAGTTGCTTGCGTTGTCTATGATGATTTGGCTTAAGAGGCTATATCTACAGATGATGTCCTGCTTGACAAACTTGCAGACAGTTAATCTTGTGACATTACCATATGAGGCAGCCTCCGCCTATTTGGTGAAATAGTTGATTGCTACCAAGATAAAACCGTGCCTATTGAAAGTTTTAGGGGTGATTGGCTTGATCACATCCATGCCTCACATGGAAAAGGGCCATGAGGCTATCACAACATGAAGTGGCACTAGAGGGACATTGATCTTATTTGCATAGATTTAGTATTTATGGCATTTTCGGGTGTAATTAAAGCAGTCTCTCTCGAGGGTTAACTAGTAATAACTTGCTTTCATGATTTACTTCACCATTCAATGTCCATTAGCATGTGTGCCACAAATCCCTTTATGAACTTCTTCTAGGATCTTTTTGGCTTCAGAAGTGTTGACGCATCTGAGCAATAGTTGATTGTGACTTTTTTTGTATAAGATTTTTCCATCAAGAACAAATCCCATAGCCAGCCTTATGATAGTCCTTTTATTAGTCTCAGTTGTATGTTTGGGATATTGCTGATCCTTGATGTAATAAAGGATATCATAGTACCACAGTAGGCCATCCTTATCCTTTTTGACACTATGACAATAAACCAGAGTTGTATAGATGCTCATTTGGATGGGAGTAATGTCTGACTCTTGCTGACTTTAAACATGGATGACAAAGTAGCCAAAGCATCAGCTATTTGGTTCTCTTGGTAAGTGTTGAAAATTGATATCATTAAGTTTTTTCTCGGGTTATGCTATCGGCTTCCTATATTGCAGCAGCTTGGTGTCACGAATTTGCCATTCACTTTTTAATTAGTAAATGACTGGGGTTGAATCATTGAACACCTATAATGTCTTAGCATTCCTCTCAATGGCTGCTTAAAGCCCCATGACACAAGCGTCATATTCTGCGATATTATTTATGTAATCGAAATTGAGCCTTACTTTGAATGGGTATTGACTCTCATTGAATGACATCAATGTTGCCCCAATTCCATGTCCTAGAGCATTTGATGCTTCATCAAAATACATCCTCTAAGATTGATCTTGGTTGGAAGCATCTTCGTCTTTAAAAATGCATATTAGATCTTCATCTGAGAAGTTAAAATTTAAGGGTTCATAATCATCTGCCACTCAACTTGCCAAAAAGTCAACTATCGCATTGCCCTTAATGGCCTTTTGGCTGACATAAGCAATGTCGTATTTAGAAAGTAGGACTTGCCATTTAGCTAGCCTTTCTGATAGTGCAGGGGCTTCGTATAGATACTTGATAGGATCAAGCCTTGCAATCAACCTTGTGGTGTAATACAACATGTATTGCCTAAGCCTCTTGGATGCCCACACCAAAGCATATTACAATTTTTGGACTACGGAGTAGTTGCACTCGTATTTCGTGAACTTTTTGTTTAAGTAGTAGATTGCTTGTTACTTCTTTCCTGACTTATCATGTTGTCCTAATACACAACCCATAGACTAGTCGAAAACTGCCAAGTAAAGGATTAAAGGTCGAATAGGCACCGGCGATACCAACACTAGTGGGCTTGATAGATAATGTTTGATTGTATCAAAAGCTTCTTGACATGCCTCATTCCACTTTCTCGTATTTTATTTGCAAAAAAGTCGAAATATAGGGTCCCATTTGTTAGTGAGCTGGGATATAAATCTAGCAATGTAGTTTAATCTCCTCAAAAAGCTTCTTCCTTCCTTTTGGATTTGAGGTGGTGGTATATCTTGAATGACTTTGACTTTGTTTGGGTCAACTTCAATCCCTTTTTCACTAACTATAAAGCTTAGAAGCTTACCCGAAGTGACTTCGAAGGTACATTTGGCAGGATTCAATTTGAGTTGAAATTTCCATAGCCGTTTAAAAAGCTTCTAAAGGTCTGTGACATGCTCATCCTTTTTCGTTGACTTGGCAATCATATCGCCAACGTAGACCTTAATTTCTTTGTGCATCGTGTCATGGAATAGGGCTACCATGGATTGTTGATAGGTTGCCCCAGCATTTTTGAGTTCGAAGGGCATGACATTATAGCAAAATGTCCCCCACATGGCTACAAAAGTTGTTTTCTCCACGTCTCTGAGTGCTATCTTGATTTGATTATAGCCCAAGAATCCATCCATGAAGGAGAACACAGAATTCTTGGTCGTGTTGTCTACTATAGTGTCAATGTAGGGTACCGAGAAGTTATCCTTAAGACTAGGTCGATTTAGATCCTGGTAATCAACGCACATTCATACATTGCCGTCTTTCTTTAGGATTGAGACTATATTGGCAACCTAATCTGGATATTTGGCTACTTCGATAAACCTTGCCTCAAACTGCTTTTTGACTTCCTCTTTAATTTTGAGGAGCATTTTTGACTTCATCCTCCTTAACTTTTGCCAGATTGGTTTACATCTGGGCTTGATGGGAAGCTTTTGGACTACTATATCAATGTCCAGTCCTGGCATGTCTTGATATGACCAAGTGAATACATCTCGATATTCTAAGAGTAATTCTATTAGCTTGGTCTTAGTCATTGACTTTATTGAGGTTCTAATTTTAACCTTCTTTTGATCCTCCTGAGTACCTAGATTTATTACGTTCGTTAGGTCTTCATAAGGCATGATTTACTTCTCTTCTTGCTCAACTAATCGTAAGAGGTCTAGTGTTACAGAGCTTTCTTTGAAATTTTCTTTAGGATTAGCTTCACTAGTGCAAATTAACTATTCGAAATCGATACTCAAAGACCCATCAGACACATCAATGTCACTATTGTCATAACACCTGAAAAGGTGAAAAAATAAACATTGCAAATGACACACACAACCCAGGGATTCGGATAAGAAGAGGTAAAAAAGTAATTGAGAGAAAAAGATTAAAAAATGATATAGACACACAATATGGAATGATATAGGCAAAAGTGATTTCATTGATAATGTTTGATAAAAATGCCCTTTACATAGGACACCTACCGTCCTTTGGGTGAGGGCAAGTAGGTTTTCATTTCTTTACATTACATGAAAGGGACAGAAAAAATGCAGGGGCTTTGGTCATGACCTCATCATCAAAATCAGGTCTTGGTGGAAGAACACAAATTCTATGGCTCGATATCCTAGAGATCAAGGTAGTAAAGGGCTTTGTTTAAGATAACCAAGACATCTTTAACCTTTTGCTCTTGTAGTTGGCTTGAATCGATTCGTCATCTCAAACAAAATATCTCATGGAGAGATAAAAAAATTATTAGCTTTAATTCTTGACCCAATGATCGTGTTATCTCCTAGTTACGGATCCTCTTTTCTTGTTGTTTTCTTGACTATGTATTAGCCTTGAATCCTAAGCCTCTTTTGTTGACTTGAGTGATGACCTGTAGAGCTCAGGCCATTCCTTGTAGATTTTTGCCAAGCCGTTTTCCAGCATGGGAACCTTTGCCAATGGTCATTTTTAAACCCAAGTGGGTAATCTTTGACAAGTAAGGTTCAACTATTGGTAATCCTTCTTCCATAAATGTTGCATTAACAAACTCGAAGGATTGGAAGGATGACTTTGGTACATCTTTATTAGGCTTTATGTAGATATCTTCAGTAAAAGCAGTGGCGATCATTTTTTCTTCAACCTCGATGGTGACTACTTTATCATCTATCATAAATTTGAGCTTCTGATGGAGAGAGGATGGGACAACCTTGGCGAAATGTATCCATGGCCTTCCTAATAGGCAGTTGTAAGATGGAATAATATCCATAACTTGAAAGTTAACTTCATATGTACATAGGCCCTATCTGAAGCTGGATTGTGATATTTCAAATTACTCCGTGACATGTTCCATCAAAAGCTCAGATTATGGTGTGGCTGCTCTTGATGTTAGGCTAATCGACAGGGAGTTTGCTTAATGTAGTTGTGGGCATAACATTAAGGGCTGACCCATTGTCTATGAGTACTTTAGGCAAAATGCATCCCTAACAATAGGTAGTGATATGAAGAGTTTTACAACTGCCCTGCCTCCAGGTGGGATCTCATCATCAGTGAAGAAGATATAATTATCTACCATAATGTTGTTCACTAGTCGATCTAATTTGTCCATGGAGACGTCTGGCGGCACATATGCTTTGTTTAACACCTTTAATAATGCATTTTGATGGACCTCTAAATTAAATAGCAAAGATAGTATAGAAATCTTGGGGGGTTATTTGCTTAACTGGTCTACAATGCAGTATTCACTATGCTTGATGAACTTGAAAAACTTTGTGGCTTATCTTTCACTTCCTATTTCCTTGACTTTCTTGAGCTCAAAATTTTTTGCTTGGACTTGAGTGGTACTGGTGCTTAGAGATGCATTAACCTTCTGCCTTTCTTGAGTTGGGGGAGTGTAACACCTACCACTATGGTTAGGTGACTAAATACTGACAGTTCCATTATAGCAATTGTAGGAGTTAGTTCTTCGATCATCACTACCTCATTCTCGTACTTCCATGGGACAACTTTGTTGCTCTTATATGGGAATGGTTTAGGCAACTTGACAACTAACTTTGGTGTTGCTATCGAAAAATTGACCTTGGGATTTGACTTGCCATAAAGAATTAAAGGTTAGTTTATCTCGTAACGCGACTGCATGGTTTCATCTTATATCATGTTGATAGATTCATCATCAGATGTGGTTTCATAATAGAATTCTATCTGGCCTTCATTCATTATTCTTTGAACCATAGACCTAAACTCCTTGCATGTTTGTAGGATGACCTACAACTATGTGAAAGTCACAAAAGTTGTCAGGATTGTCTTCCAATTTTTCTATTACGTTAAGCAACCCGACCTGAATCAATGCCTGCAGGACTAAGAACATTGGCATCCTTATATCTTCTATGCTTGCCTTGATTTCATATTTGTTCTTAATGTCGATCATGTTTGCAGCTAGCTCAGTATGGTTTGGTAAAAGATTGGTGGCAACATTTAGTCCTTGGTACGTCCCAAACTAGAAGACTTTCGAGTTAATTAGATTTTGCTCATTTCGTTTAAAAGACATGCAATTTTCAATGTCATGCCATGCTGCCCCAACATGGTATTCATAATAGGCGTTAGGGTTGTACCATTGCAAGTATGGTGGCTTCTTTTTTGGGACATAGATTGGGGCCATTAAATGCTTTTGGAGCAAGGTCTGGTAGAGCTCCTTATAGGTCATAGAGATGGGATCAAAATGTTTCCTTTATTGATTTGCACCTCAATTGCAGAGTGCATTATTGGTTACTCGATTGGTACTTTGGTGAACTTGTAGAAGGTAGCTTTAAGGTGGGTTGGAGAGGATTGCAAAGGATGGGTTGTAGGTTATGGCATTAATTGGCTGAGGGGGTATTGTGATAGGTCGAGAATATATCTTACTTGGGTAGTGAATTTGGGTATTTGACATTGTTTTAGCTGAGATAAGCTGGCATAACTTATGGCATTGGCCTCTCATTCCTTCTTTTTACTGGCAATAGGCTTCTTTTTCAATCCAAATGTTTCCTCGGCTAACATTCTACCACTTTTAATAGCTGCATCAATTATTTCTCTAGAGAAGACTAGGTTTGCAAATTTCTTGGCATTTCCTACGAGCTGCTCATAATAACGAGCATGTACGGTGTGAATGAAAGTGACTATCATCTCTTTTTCTATAAAGGGTGGCTGGACTAGGACTACTTTTTTTCTCCACCTTTGGGCATATTGCCTGAAACTTTCAATGGATCTCTTCTTAAAATTTATCAAGAAAAGTCGATTCGATGCCTAATCTGACACGTGTTGGTATTGATTTAGAAAGGCCTTAGCCAAGTCGGCCCATGATTGGGTTTTCACATTGTCTAGCTTGATATACCACTGAGCTGCTGCCCCAATGAGGCTGTGCTAGAAGCAATGGATGATGAGCTTTTCATCTTTCTTGCACCCAGCCATCTTTCATAGGTACATTTGGACATGGACAAAAGGGTCGGTGGTTTCATTAAACTTTTCAAGCTTTGGGACTTTAAACTTCGAGGGAATGACAAGGATAGACACCAAAGATAGTGATTGCATATCAAGAGCTCCAAACTTGTCACTCCTCTCGATAGCTTGAAGGCATTTTCTAATAGCTAGAATTTGTTCACTTCTTTCACAATCATGGTAGATTTTTAACCTTTTATTTTTTCTGGTTCCTCATTGTCAAAGGTTATCGGATCTACCGATGAGACTCTTGCATTCACCCCTTGAGTATTGGGAATGAATTGACTTGCTATAATGAGATTTAGGTAGATGACTAGCGGAGCCCGAGCGGCAGGTGTAGGAATGGGTCGTTGTTCTTGTCTAGTTTCCTCTTGGGCGGGTTCTAGATTGTTGGTAGGGGGACTTCAATGTTGGAAGGATCATCCTCGAGTTAGTAGTGCTAGCTTGCCCTTTTTCTTTCACGGAGGCTATCATTAGTTCCATAAGTCTCACAATTTGAGTTTGCATTTCGCTTTGCCGACGGAGCATCCGATTTTGTAATTCTTTAACCATTAGCTCAAGTTGCTTAATACGACCTTCATGATCACTCTCTATGATTTGCTTGCGACATCATGTATTTAAGCAGTGCATGATGTAAGGTTTTGTGTTCCTGATTGATTTCGGAATCCCTTGCACTTTTATTGTCCAATTCCCATATCAGACTTTTATTTAAAAATTTATTTATTGATGAGCATTTATTATGCAATGATGAGTTAAGGATGGTGAAATTAAATATGCATATGCATTGGAGACAATTGATTCTTAGAACAGCTTCGTCAATAACATCATTCATAGAGTCATAAATGGTTTTTTTCTTTTACGACATCATTACATCTGAAAGTATCTAATATGA
>JBBYHO010002849.1:0-11531 GCA_038382025.1 Adansonia gregorii | reverse complement strand
CATTTTGGGAACAAGTGCAAGGCCATTTTCATTGGAAAATCAGAAGAGTTGAGCTTGTTTAACCAAGATTCCAGATTAAACTATTCAAGGTTTGACTCAAAAACAAGGTGCAAACATTTTGGGAACAAGTGCAAGGCCATTTTCATTGGAAAATCAGAAGAGTTGAGCTTGTTTAACCAAGATTCCAGATTTGGAAAACTTAATTTTCTCGAAGATATTTTTTGTAACTTTAAGAAAAATGCTAAGGTCATGCTAATCCTCATTGGTTAAGGTTAACATGCTTGGCTTGGGAAGTTTTCGAAAATCAGTTTTTGGTAGCCATCAAACATGCATTTAGACAACGAGAAGACAATAAAATACAAGTGGATGGCATAAAACATAAATAGAAATGCAAACTTTACCAACGCTCTTGACAAAAAAAGCACTATGCACATATCTTATGAAGTGAAACATGCTGAAAATGATAATGATTCATGATAAAAGGCAAGTTAATGTATAAGCATGCTTGAAACATGCTGGGCTAAAGATTTGTGCATGGATTGATCATAACAAGATGCATGGATATGGCATAAAATACATGAGCAAGAGCTATCCAAATAATAAGGATAAATTGAGGCATTTTCCACATCAAAAGGGAATTAAGGCATTTTGCACGTCAAAAGGGAATTAAGGCATGAGAACCTTAAGAAGGTGATAGGAACATGAAAAGCTCACCAAAATGATGAAGATGTTGAAAAATAGAAAATGAAAGTGATAAGTAAGAAGTTATACCAATAAAACTTTATTTTTTTGGCCAAATAGTTAGAGCAGCTGAGATGGCTTGAATTTCTCTCTTTTTCTTATTGTTATAAGCAAGAAAAAGAGAGAGACAATGAAGTTTTGGTTCAGGTATGGATGAGGGTGATTTTAGAATGTGTAGTGGTTGAAAGTGAGTGTTTTAGGGTTGTTTTTGGATGCTGGGTGAAGAGCTACGGGATTTGATTTTCTTGATGTGTGAATTTGTTTTTGGAAGCTAAAACAAGCTGGAATCTAAAAGTTCCTCAGCTAAGATATAAGTAGTCTATTTATACTAGCATTTTGAAGCTAATTTAGAGGTGTTTTTAGTCATTTCTCAAGGGGGACAAAGTGATGTTAGCTTGGTGGCTATAGAGTGGCTGTAGGGAGCAACTTACTGCCAATGTCATGGACATAGGGTTGCTGGTTTAAATGTTGAAATGATTTTCTAGCAAATAAAATAGCTGATGGTGATCTTGGTCAACAAACTAGGGAGGAGTAGGGTGATCATGTCATATTAACCTTTTTGATCTAATTTAGACTTCAAAAAAAATGTTTTGATTAGTTCAAATGTCCAAATTCATAATTTGATATGGGGTTTGATATATTCTGATGCAAAAAAATGAGTTAAAATTGAGTTTTGATCAATGGTGGATGAGATAAAAATGCCTAGACAGTGGAAAATGGCCTATATATATCGATACATTGTAGAATGTATTGATACATTTTGTCCAAAAACCTTGAGTGTATCGATACAATAATCATTGTATCGATACATGTTGATATGTATTGATACATTTCTTTACAGAAAGCATGTTTTGGTATTGGCATGGCCTAGTATCAATACATGAGCTCTTGTATCGATACAAAAGCTCATGTACTGATACATTTACATGTTGTATCGATACAAATAGGGGCATTTCAAATTTTTGGCACGTTGGAGCATTGTATCAATACATGAGAACCATGTATCAATACATTTAAACAAAATTGTAAATTTTCTTAAATCTTTTGTCCCTGAACACCTTAAACTACGTCCTTTGATGCCACATCTTTGCATTTACCTTTGATATGATCCATAGGCCTTTTTAACCTCTTCAAAATATAACGTCGCCCGATAATCATCGCCCCCTCTCACGTTCGTGCCCCAAATTGCTAAAAATTAGCCTAGACAAAATAAAGTGTCTAAGATGGTGAGTCATACAGTTAATTATTGTGAGTCATACATTTAGTTATTGTGAGTCATGCATTTAGTTATGGTCAGTTATACATTTAGGTATGGTAAGTTGTATATTTAGTTATTGTGTGTTGTGCATTTATTTTTCATGTGTCATACATTTAGTTATGGTAAGTTGTACATATAGTTATTGTGAGTTGTAACATTTAGTTATGGTGAGTCATACATTTATTTATTGTGTGTTTTACATTTAGTTCTGGTAAGTTGAACATTTAGTTATAGTGTGTTGTATATTTAGTTATAGTGCATTGTACATTTAGTTCTGGTAATTTATAAATAATATATATTATTTTTAATTTTTTGAAAAATAATTTGAGATTTAATTTAAATTTTTTATTTTTATTAATTTTTAAGTAGTATTTTAATATATATAATTTATATATAATAGTAGTTCATGTTAGGTTAGTTTGACTCGAATTGATAAAATCCTTGTTTAGGCTTGATCCAATTTGCGCTAAACTTTACTTGTCGATCGAGTAACTCGACTCTTATGTAGGTCTATTGGATACTCTATTATATAAAAAGTTTTATAATTTGTGTATTTAAAATTATAATTATAATTTTTATTATTAAAAATAAAAAAATAAAAAATAATTTTAAATATAAAAGGTAAAAGTACTAGGTGAAAAAATGAAAAAAAAAAGACTTTTATTTTGAGTGAAAATGTGAAAATTTTAAGGAAAGATGAGGAAACTATATACAACATGGTTAAGAGAATAAGAAATTAAAAATAACATCAAAATTTGGAATGAAATATAAAGGTAAACTAGAAAATTTAAAAGCTTGATTGATTTTTTTCCTAGAACTTTAATAGTTGTATATTGAAGTTTGAGAAAGTTGAAAAACCATATAAACTTGAATTAAATAAACTCAAATTGATTTCAGTGAAAACATTACTAATGTAATGGTAATGAAAACTATAAAATTTTTCACAATGTGCCTTCGGCACAACTTGAATCTCTCGAATGTTGACGCACATGACTTAAAAGGAATTGCCTTTGGGATATCCTAGATCGAAATTGGATTAGGCCTAATGAGATGATAATGAAGGAAGGATCATCAGACAAATTGCTCATCTAGTTAGTCTTAGATGGCTACCACAAAATAGCAGAAGACTTGGAGTTGCCATTGATCATTTGGGTTAGGCATGATCTGATGTCTATTGAAGACATTATTCTGAGTTAGTAAACTTAAAACATCAATTTCAAGGTCTACAAGGTCTAGAGATTCATTGATAGGGTGCAAGAGTTGGGTGCATGTAGGAAAAGATTAGCAGCTTCACGATGCTCAAAATTGGTACTTGTTAACCATGTCTTACCTTGGTTTTGATTTCTTCAATTTTGACCTATTATTATTTTGATATAATCTCCATTTTACGCATGAACTTTGTATAAATATTGTAAATTCTGGCTTTAAGGAAAAATTTAAATCATGTATATGCCTAAAGATGTGGGGAACATAAGGATTTTTTGATGGAAATGATCTCCCAATTTAGTTTTGAAAATCAGATATCCAGTGTCAAGCATTAAAGAGAAAACAATATGAAACATTGCCTTATAATTTTTAAAAATAATTTGGAAATATGAATGCAGAATGGATACTATTAAGGGAAACATGTCAGTAAGATGAAAAAGAATTTAATAATATTGCTTGAAAAATAAACAAACAAAAGCATAAAAAGGAGGAACAATATGAATATATCTCATAATTGTCTTCTATTATTGAGGAGTAATTGAGATCAATGGTCACTTGAGGTGTAAAGAAAAGAGATTTTGATAAAAGGCTCGAGGATATTCGGGAGAGAGAAGATATAGATTTTGAATGAAGTTTCAAAAAGTGAGATTGGAGTATCCCTTCGAAAAGTTGTTTAAAATTGTTAAATTACAGATGATACCTTTTTGAAAAGGGAATCTTATGAACGTTTTTGAAAAAATATTTTAAAAATTTTAAAAAATCTAATGGGCCAAAATGACCCAAATAAAATGTAAATCACTGATTCTAGGAGTTTCAGACATCAAAGGTTTGAAAAATCAAAACTCCATCATTTGGAATGATCCAAAGGCAAACGAGAAACTATTGGAAAGGTAATTTGATGCCTTTTAAGGGCTCAAAAATGATTTTTCAAGTGTTGACTACAGTCTTACTAAAGCAAAAAAAGGAAGATTTTTTTATTTTCAAGTTTTTTAGAACTAGGCTCGAGTTATAAACATCTAAATGTCAGTAACAAAAAGTGTCAATGATAGTTGCTTCACAAACTTATTTGCACAATCCCAAAGTAATTTAGGATGATGGAACAACCTATTACCCAAAGTCACTAGTAAAGGTATCAGACCTCAAAATTAAGGCATAAGCACTTTAAAACAACTAAAAAGGATATCTTATTTTGAAAATCAAAATATTTAACCTCATTTAAACCTGAATCCAAACATAAAAAGCTTGATTTTTTCCTCAAGATTTAAATGACCAATTAACAAAACATTAAATCCATGTTAATCTCCATTTATTGGAGTTAACATGGACTCAAGTTAGGGTGCTTTTAAAAATTTAGATTTTTAACAAATAAGCAAACAGCTAAACAAACATGTTGTGAACGAAATGTAGCATACATGAAAATGAACATGGATACCATATTTTAACAAACAAAGATGACAAAAATGCAAGGGAATGAACAAAAAAATGCATAGGGATGTTAGCTTCATGAGTGACATCAAGAATCATGTCATGGAAGATGATATGAACATATCTAAACAGAGAAAAACTTGCTAGAAATTTTGGATGGCATTTAAAACATGATCTTGGGCCACGCCAAGCATGTAAGTATAATAATACATGGTAAAAGGAGTCAATATGGCATAAAAAATCCAAGCATACTACGAGCAAAGCCATAAAATGTGTGAATCCTCCTAGACAAAGATCATGCTCACATGGATTTTGGCTTACTAAAATGATACAAATGCAAAAGGAAAGCAAACAAATAGAGGAATAGTAAGAAATATATCTAAAGGCTTTGAAACCTTGCTTGAGATCTTGAGTAGAAAAAGTATTTAGACTTATAGCTCACTTTCTTCCCTTTTTTTGCTATTAGGTAGCAAGAAAAGAATGAAAATAAAGAGCTAAAGTGCTATAATATCAATGGAAGGATGATTAAAGAGTGCCAATGAAGGAAAAAAAAGGTTTTTGAAGATTTTTTGGTTTGAAGGAGCTACAAAAATAGAGAGTGATTATTGGTTTTTCTAGTGGCTAAGGAGTTTTTTTGGAGAGTGTAGAAGTGTGTTGTTAAGCCAAAGTTGGCTCTTTTATATGGAAATGTTTAGGCATAGGCTTAGGAGCCAAAAATAGGGGTATTATGGGGTTTTCCCTATGTACCACAAAACACTCTCATTATTATGTTCAACTGGCTAAATTTTCATTGGTTCGGTAACCAAGGTGGTGGAGGAAAAAGGTTGAGGAAGTCTACAGATGGAGAAAAGCCAAGCATGCCCCTAAACAAACCATAGTTTCCATGAACATGTCCCATTTTCTAGTCATTTTGGGCCTCAAAATTTCATTTAATCCAATTGTAAGTCCAATCCGGGGACTTATTATGAATTTTTGATGATTTTTGGTGTTAAAAACATGGTTGTTAGAAAGGTGCCCCCAGGAAAGATCCTCACAAAGCAAGAAACATGCATGGCCAAAAAATATTTTTTTTCTTGACAAGGAAGTGCCCTTTTATCCATGCTCTTCTTTTTTGATGTGATAGGAGCAAAAAAGTGTTAGTTTTTATCCCTGGATCATGAGGGAGAGATGATTGTCATATAAATTGCTTGTTCAACCAGTCTTGGATGGGCACCACAAAATGGCCAATACTTGGATTCACTACTAATCATTTGGGCTAGGCATGATCAAACACCTATTAAAATCGATTTTTTGAGGTATGAAACTTAAAACATTGATTCCACAGTATAAATGGTCCATAGATTGGCTGTTTGGGTTTGGGAGTTGGTTACATGTAGGGAAGTATCAACCTCCCTACAATGTTTGAAATCGGTACCTTCTGGTCATCTCTTAACTTAGTTTTGATTTTCTCAATTCTAACTTGTCGATATTTTGATATAATCCCCCTTTTTTATGCATGAATTTGTATGAAATTATAAACCCAGGTTTCGAGGAAAATGTTAATCTCATATGCATCCTAGAAAAGTGGGAAACATAAAGATTTTTAATAAAATGACTTCCAAATTTAATTTTGAAAAATAAGATACTTTATATCAAGTATTGAGGGATATTTGCCTTTATGATTTTTGAAAGTGATTTGAAAATATGAAAACAAGGTAGACACTTTAGACATCTAATTTTGTCTGGCCCTTTTTTCTGGTCTTCTTAAATATCTAAGAATGAGGATTTGCCGGCCATTCTAGTAGAGGCAACCTCTTCTAGGCAAATTGTGCATTTTTAAGATTGATTTAGTCACACCAAAATGGTTACAAGTACATGATAAAAAAATGCCATTTTAAGGGCTGATATTGAAAAAAAGATGAATATTCAAAAGAAAAATTGGTTTTTCAGTATTTTTTGTCAAATTTTTGGAAATTCATTTCTACAGATAATATCACGGTGAAATTTCCAATTTTTAGGAAAATTTTAAAAATTTGTTGTAAAAATTATAAATTGATCATCGTATATATTTATCTATGCTTGTGTAGTATTTATGTCGATATGCATTCTGAAAAAAAAGATATTCGAGAAAAAATGTATTCATATTTTATACCATGTGGTATCAAGTTATCAATTTTGGGACTTAAATTTGATTTTCACAGTATCGCAAATGTCATGCTTGGAAAATTTTTCTTGGTAAAAATTGTTTCAGATTTCAATTTTTCATCTTTATTATTTTAATAAATTAATATTTTGATTAATGAGTTGAATTTAATTCATTTTTATAAAGCTTGAATATATTTTTTGTTAGCTTTGAATTAATTACGGTTTTGATATAATAATAACTAAAGCTTAATTAATTTGTACTCAACTATTGCTAACTTAGTACCTGTGTTAAATTGAAAAATATTTTGGAAAAAAAATACTAAGTTTCTATTTTCTCAAAAATACGTGTTCCAAAATCCACATTTTTACTTAGAATATTTTTGAAAAATGTTTGAGTCAATTTCAAGCCAAGAAAATTTATTTTACAAAGGATTTTAAAGGGATATATCGACACAATATATAAATGTATTGATACTATGCTTAAAACCCTTAATTATATCAATACAAATCAACATATATCGATACAGGGCAATGAGTATCGATACTTACCCTTTATGTATCAATACATTGCTTGGCAGTAGCTAAGGTTTGGCTAAAACCCCCGAATGTATCGATACAAGTGTGTCGTATTGATACAAGATGGCGAGTATCAACATTCAACCTTATGTATTGGGACAACAGGCTATACCGATCACTTTTTTAATTCTTAGATCAATATTATTGCTATTGTATCGATAGAATAGCACAAGTCTAAATGGAAACATGCATTTATGAAGACTACAGTGGCTCTCTAACCACCTATTTTAATGCCCAACATCTAAACATCAATTCCAAGCTATAAATAAAGGTTCCTACTAGCCGAAAAAGCAAGAGATAAAAAAAATAGATTAATCAAGCATTAAAGAACAAAAGCTCAAATTCTTTAAATTCTTCATTCTTCTTGTTTCAAATTTATACTCTTTCAAGTTTATTTATATCTAATACAATTTGTATTTAAATTCTAGCAAAGACCCACTTATTAGAGGTTTAAATTGTTTGCAAGCACTTTATTCATATCACAAAAAGAGTTGTGTGAAAGTGAGTGAAAACACTAAGGGGATTGAAAAGTTTTATCTGGGCCTCAAAAGGATAGAGTTGTGAGGTTATACCTTGGCCTTTAAGGTAACAATTTTATTAGTGAATTGCGGGAATCACCTTGGCAAGGGAGTGCCAAAAAAAGAGATGTAGGTTCCAAGTTCAAGGATTGAACCTCTATATATTGATTATTTTTTTCTTATCCTTAACCCCTTTTTACTTTCAATTTATTTCATATTTTTATAAAAGATAAATTTGTGACTAATTTTTATAGAAACAATTCAACCCCTATTGGTTTAAGCTTTACCTTGTGCTAACATTTCAGGAATTCTCTTGTTTCCATGATATAAAGTTTTCTACTCCATAAATTCTTTTTGGTAGGATTTTTTTGAGTTCATAATTTTTATAATTCATTAGATATTTTCATTAAATTCATATTAAATCAGTTTTTAAAAATTCAATTTATTTTATGAGTTTTATATTTTCTTAAAATAATAACATTCTTTTGAAATGGTTTTTGTTGGTAAAATTTATGAGTTTGAAAGTTTTAATTATCTTTTTCTCACACATAATATTTTTCTAAATTTTCTTTAATAATTCAACACTTGAGACTTTTATGATTTTTTTTATTGTTCATCTTTAATTTTATTTTGGGTCAAATTTCCTTAATGGGCTAAAACTTCTAAATTTTGCTATTAGGCCCAATTAACTCATTTCATTCTCAACAAGCCCACCAAGATTTTCCTAGCCAATTTTGTTTTATCAAGCCCAACATATTCATATGGAATTTTCTAGCAAGCCCATTTGAATATTTTAGGCCTAAATTAATTTTTTGGCAAAGCCTATTTATTTATTTTCTTATTAATTAATTTAGGCCCAATATTTTTTATAAATTTTCAATTAGGCTTACCATTTGATCAAATTATTAATTAAATATTATCAAATAAAATTGTAATATTTAAAAACATAATTTGTTACAATTTAATCCTTTTAGTTCATTTATTATGGTATCCTTGATCAAGATTTTTTTGTAAGTTTATCATCATCATAGATTCTAAGCATCAGGTAATGATTAATATATGTGATTCATGCTAAAAGACAAAAATTAATTACTTAGAGCTTATCATGCCAACTAATTCCAACATGATTTATCAAATAAATAAAAATAAAAAATAAAGAAATTTTGAATAGCCAGATCAGCCAAAGAGGATTTGTTTCCTTTTTGGTTAATTCTCCTCCTTATACATAGGGGAGAATTGTTCAAAAAAAAAAAGATTTGGCTTATGGGCAGAAAAACACTAGGAAACACACAAAAACTTTCTAAGTTATTAAGCTTTTAAAATAGTTTTCTTTATGAAATTTTTAGTTTTTGTTAATTTCATACAATTTTTTTCCTTTTAATGAGCCAAATTCATGTTTTAGCTCATGGATTTTAATCTATGTTGAAAGGCTAAGTCTGATGGCTATGAACTATTTTCTTTGATTTGTTGATTCTAGCATATTTTTCTTAGTAGTTGTTTAATTTTGCTTATGAAATTTGTTGTTGGTGACATGATGTTGATTTTTCTTCTATAATGTTTAATTTGTCTTGTATACATAATCTTAGGGATGTTATTTTCTTTAGTATTTTCTTGTCATTATGTTGGAATAATATTTTTATATGTTTATTCTTTGAAGATTTCTTATATTGATGTTGATTTGTGCTTAATAAAGCCATAATATATGATTATTGAGTTGAGAAAATTTTGTTTGGTGGATCATTTGATGTTGATCAAATTTAAATGTATATGATTTTTCTCTTTTATGTCTTTTTCATAAATATAGAAAGTTTAGCGACTAATTTATGGATAATAAAAAAAATTTCAAAACATCCCATACTGGGCTAAATGGTTCATATACATTTATGAATGTATTTTCTGCATTTTATTAGGTGTAAATAGATTTTATGGATTTTTGAGGTTTTTTTTGTTAATTTTAGAAAGATTAGGGACCTTTGTGTAAATATTAAAATTTTTTCCAAGGCCAAAAGTGCTTGGTCGAATTTTCTTTATAATTTATGGATATGATTTTTGTGTTGATTTTGATGTATTTGATGTTTAATTTTATGTTTTAAGTATGTAGGGACTAATTTACAAATTTAGAAAAGTTTAGAGACCATTCAAAAAACTATCATTTTAGGTCAAATTGGTCATTTCCAACATTAATTTTCATCATTTAAGGTATTTTGATTATTTTTAGCATTGTCGCAGTTATATCTGAGGTGTAGAATAGTAGAAAACTTTCATATTCTTTCGATTCTCCAAGAAGGTACAAAATATAATTTTGAAAATGTTTATGGGTTTAAGTTTAATTTTTGCATTTAGGTCATCTTAATATCCAAATTACCCATTTAAGGCAAAAATGTCATTTCTTGCCAGTTTTACTTTCTTTAGGGTACCGAGATGTTTTTAAGATGAAGGTAATCTTTAAGGGCATTTTAGTAACTTCCCTTAAAATCAAGTCCTATGTAGTCATTGGGATGCTTTAATGTCAAAGGTGTGCATTTAGATAGGTTCTCTCTTCTATGATCATTTTCGAGTCCTTTAAGTTTTCTGAGATATTTTCATATCAAATGTATAGCTAAAGGGTATTTTAATAATTTTGCATTAAAACCAAATCCTATGTGATTACTAGGATTCTTTCATATCGAAGGTACACATTAGGGATAGGTTCATCATTTTAGACTATTTTGAAGTCCTTTAGGGTTACCAAGATACTTCCATGCTGAAAATATGCTTTAAGGGTATTCTGGTAATTTTGAATTAAAATGAAGTCTTTTAGAGTCACTAGGATACTTTCAAATTAAAGGTACTATAGAGGACATTTTGATCTTATTGACCAAATTTGAGTTCTAAGAACTGAGTTTCAAAACTTTCATCTAAATCGGGTTTTAAGATATTTTTTATTTTTAATAAAATTGAAATTTTTAGAAAATTAAGGCAATGTCTCCAAGTTAAAATAATACTTGAAAATTTTCTCGCAATATGAAAGGGGTTTATAGATTATTTTAATAATGAATATCTTTTTCAAAATGAAAATTGGGATTTGTCAGTTTTTGTAAAATAAAACTTTTTGTATTCCTTTGGCTCTCCTGTAGGATAAAAAAGATATTTTAGTTTTTAAAGCTTTTCATATTCCTCTGACTCTTTATTGAGGTTGAAAGAGAATAATAAAAACTTTTGTATTTTTTCGGTTCACTGGTTGGATATGAAAGAGATTTGATTTTCAAAAAGTTAAAAACCCGATTTTCTTACACATAATAATAAATTTAGAATACTATTTTAATACATGGAATTGTAATTAATTATCGAATAATGGAATTAAATAAAAATCAAAATTTAAGTTAACATGTAATTAATAAAGTATTGTTTTGAAACATCATGAGAGGTTGATGATTGTAACCAATTCTTGAGCCCTTCCATGTGATCTTTGGTATTATAACAGATCTTAAAGTTTAAGTTAACATGTAATTAATAAAGTATTGATTTTCAAACATAATGAGAGGTTGATGATTGTAACCAATTCTTGAGCCCTCCCATGTGATCTCTGGTATTATAATAGATCTTAAAGTTTATTTTTAGGTGTTTGTGTTAGCTTTAATGGAGAGATTGAACCAAGAGGGGGGTGAATTGGTTCTATAAAGAATTTGTAAAATTAAAAATTT
>JBBYHO010002817.1:0-14307 GCA_038382025.1 Adansonia gregorii | reverse complement strand
TGTCAAACCATACCAAAATGCTATTAGAATACCTGAAGAATAAGGTCACTTAGGGAAACATTCCTAACCTTTACTCTCAATTACCATAATTATGTAGGTGACAATGAGTATACAATTATCACCTGCATCTACATTTTATCATTTATCAAGGCATGCCATCATGCCACCCAAATAATGACTAACCTTTGTATAAATAAATGATGGTGAACAAAAACCATAGTTCATAATGTCTTATATTGTAAGCCATTATGCTATTTAAGTCCTAGTTTAACGTTCATCTGCACTAGTGGTGATAAACAAATATTACTATTAGTCATTATTTTCTCATTAAAATAAGTTATTGCATCACCTCATGAAAGGTAGATTGCATCCTTGTATGTTGAAATGCTGCATGTTTCTCATCTCACCACCTTGGTTGAGACATGTTATGAATTTTTTGTTTCTTATATATGTTCCACTAACTTATTTTCCCTTCATTTGTGTTTTGGTGCATGCATTATTTCATCATAACCATCATGACTATCATCATTTCAGGATAATTATTCTAGTTTGGTGTTTAGCAAGGGGCATCATTTATGGAGCATAGCTTACCTCCACTATCGAGTCCTTTGAAAATGTCAGAACATAGTCAGAAGGTCACTAACATCATGATGGGGACATCCTAAAACCTAACTATGTATCAAAAATTCATGAAGAGGTCAAGGTCAATTTCCATTAGAATGGCTATCGGGAATTAAAGCATATTTGGCATAGTTACGATAATAAAGAGAAAGCAACCTTCAATAAAACGTACGGAGATATAGCTCTCTTGCTTTGAGTTCAGTCAGATGATTGCTTATTGCGAGCAGCGGCACAGTTTTGAAATTCAGCCTATCAATGTTTCACTTTCAACCAATAAGATTAGTCTTTACCATTGATGAGTACGCAGTCTTGCTCAACATTAAAAGGGCTAAGTCATATCGAATTTACTATAAGGCACTAATGCCTCCTCCATTCAAGAAAAGGTTGAGACAAATTCTTGGAGTCACAAAAGCATGGATTGATAGTCACGTCAAAGTAAAAGGGAGCAGCGAATGCATCTCTTGGGCCAACTTGAAAGAGGCAATGGAAATCTTTCAGATCAAAAGAAAGCTCAAGATGTCTATGCTTTGGCAATTTATGGGCTCATTATATTCTCGAAGACTTATGTATGTAGAGGCGACAGTACAGATTTCTTTTCTCGCCTATGTTACAACATCAACCCTACTTCAGCCATCATTACATAAACCATCCATGCCCTCAACTTTTGGAAGAGAATAAGAATAGGAAGGTTTATCAGGTGTGCCCCATTATTCTAAATTTGGCTCCTAGGTCATCTTTGTGTGAGGAAAGTGAGAGTTAGGCAAAATTTCTTCTTTAAGATCAGTTCTCTTTCCATGGCATTAAAGGAAAAATGTCATCAAGATAAGATAGAAAAGCATTGGGTCAAGGAATTACAAAATGTCAAGGAGGAAAAAATCACGTGGAGAGCTCCATCGATGTTCCTCAGTCGATTGTGTACAGATATGGGGACTACACTTGTGTACTGCTCCTAGGATTATTAGGAAATACCAATTATACTCCTTTATTGGTATTTCATCAGCTCTAGTACTAACAATTCATCCCATTCTTCGAAGACTTGGGACATTAAGATTTTGAATATGGAAAGCCTAATTATAAAGCAAAAGTCTCGTTAGCTTTCCAAGCCTGGAAGAAGGTCCATTGTATGGAAAGATACTAGAAAGGAAGCCTTACCATGCCTGGATAAGAAGAATGGAGACTATGCCATATCAATGATCCATTGCCACCACCCAACTCTAAGATACTGTAAATCCTAACAGAGGAGCCAACTTTTGAGATCGAGCTACTTAGAAGGGAGTCTGAGTGAGAAAAGGCATCCTTTGCCACAAAAATCTTTCGACTAAAGAAGGAAAAGGGCCAGCTAGAGATGTATACCTATCATAGAAGTGGTGAAATTGATCGAGTCATTAAAGAAAAGGATTGCTTCAAAGATGACCTCGAGAGCCTAACCAAGGATTATGTGACACTCCAAAAAGCTAACAAGTCCTGATGTATTGGCAACACATCAATCGAATAGGAAGCTAAAGTTGCCACTCTCAATCATGAGTTGAATTAGCAAAAGGAAGAGGTCAGAACCAGTAAAAAAAAAATTCATAGGGAGACGTGCTCTTACTTCCACCTACCAATAAAGAAATCAAAGACTCTAGGCCTAAATGCAAAATAAAAAAGTAGCTATGGTTGAAAATGAAGCCCTCACTTATAGAATGCAGGAGTTAGAATAGTCTCTTCAAGATCATCAAGGTCATATCAATGAACTAACAAGGGCTTCCTAGCAACGAGAACTAGATTGGCAACTGACAATCGACCGAACATATTTAAACTACTAAGAACAACATCAGCACCTCACTGAACAAGTTCAGATGGCTCAACGAGAAGCAGATGACATAATTGAAGCAGCTTGGCCTATAAGGCAAGACACTCTACCTTTTAAAGATCATGAGCAATAACTTTTAGGTTTTCTTAATCATGTGATTACATAATGTAATTGCTTTAGATTCTTTTAGATGTGATCATGTTGTAAAAGAAAAATCTTTTTATGACTCTATGAATGATGTTATTGACGAAGCTGTTCCAAGAATCAATTATCTCCAATGCATATGTACATTTAATTTCACCATTTTTCATTACACTTGCATCAATCATTCATTATCTTAACTTGTCATTTTATCATAAATGCTTATCAATAAATACATTTTTAAATAAAAGTCTAATATGAGAATTGGGCTATAAAAGTGCAAGGGATTTTAAGATTAATCAAGAACATGAAACCTTACATCACGCACCACTACAACACACGACACTGTAAGCAAATCATAGAGAGTGATCATGAAGCTCATCTTGAGCGACTTAAGTTAATGGTTAAGGAATCACAAGACTAGATGCTTCATCAGCAATACAAAATGCAATATCAAATTGCAAAACTTATGGAACTAATGACCACCTTTTGAAAGAAAAAGGGTAAGCTAGCACTACTGAAACAAGGAATGATCCTCCCAATGCTAAAAGTCCCCCTGCCAATAATCCAGAACCTGACCAAAGGGAACTAGATAAGAACAATGACCTGTTCCTACACCTATTAATCAGGCTCCACCAATCATCTACCTCAATCCCATTGTAGTAGGTTAATTCATTCTCAGCACTCAAATGGTGAACGCAAGAGTCTCATCGATAGATTCGATAACCGTTGACCATGAGAAAACAAAGAAAACAGAAGGTCAAAAGTCCACCATCACTATGAAAAAAGTGAACAAATTCTAGCTACTAGAAAAATGCCTCTAAGCTATCGAGGGAAATGACAAGTTTAGAGCTCTTGATGTGCAATCGCTGTCTTTAGTGTCCAACCTTATCATTCCCCTAAAATTTAAAGTCCTAGACTTTGAAAAGTTTAATGGAACCACCGACCTTTCTTTCCATGTCTAAATCTACCTATGAAAAATCGCTGGGTATGAGAAAGATGAAAAGCTCCTTATCCATTACTTCTAGTGCAGCCTCATTAGGGCAGAGCTCGATGGTTTATCAAGCTAGATAATGTGAAAATCCAATAATGGGCTGACTTGGCTAAGACCTTTCTAAATCAATACCTGTACGTGTTAGATTAGGCGCCAAATCGATTTTCCCTAATGAATTTTGAGAAAAGATCCACTGAACGTTTCAGGCAATATGCCTAAAAGTAGGGAGAAAAAGTAGCCCTAGTCCATCCTACTCTTACAGAAAAAGAGATGAGAATCACTTTCATTCACACCTTACATGCTCCTTATTACGAGAAGCTCATAGGAAATGCCACTAAGAAATTTGCAGACCTAGTCCTCTCTGGAGAAATGATTGATGCAGCCATTAAAAGTGGTAGAATATTAGCCGAAAAAATTTCTAGATCAAGCAAAAGGCCTATTACTAGTAAAAAGAAGGAGGGAGAGGCCATTGCCATAGGTTATGCTAGCTCATCTCAACCAAAACAGCATCAAATACTCGACCCTCACTACCCAAGCATGCTGTATTCTTGCTATATCACCATACCCCCTCAACCAATTCATTCCATAACCTATAACCCATCCTTTATAATCCCATCCAACCCACCATAAAGCTATCCTCCACAAGTTCACCAAAGTACCGATTGAGCTACAATAATGCACCGGGCAATCAAGGTGTAAATCAACAAAGACAACATTTTGATCCTATCCCTATGACCTATAAGGAGTTCTACTAAACCTTGCTCCAAAATCATTCAATGGCCCTAATCTATGTCCTAGAAAGAAGCCACCATACCCGCAATGGTACAACCCTAACGCCTATTAGAAATACCATGCTGGAGTAGTAGGGCATAACATTGAGAACTACATATCTTTCAAACGAAATATGCAAAATCTAATTAACTCAAAAGTCTTGTAGTTCAAGATGAACCAGGTACCGAATGTTGCTGTCAATCCTTTACCAAACCATATTGAACCAAGTACAAACATGATTGACATTAAAAAAAAAATGAAGTAAAAGTAAGCATAGTGGATGTAATGATGCCAAAGTTCTTGGTCTAGCAAGCATTAATTTAGGTCGGGTTACTTAATGCAATAAAAAAATTGCAAGACAATCTAGATAACTTCTGTGACTTCCATATAATTGTAGGTCATACCTTACAAACATGTAGGGGGTTTAGGTCTATAGTTCAAAGAATGATGAATAAAGGCTAGATAGAATTTTATCATGAAATAATACCTGCTGCCGAATCTATCAATGTGATAAGGGTGATTACTATGTGAATCCATGTTTGTCCCAATTGATAAATGAACTTTAACTCTAAAAAATGATCGAAAGAAAAGCTTTTCTTACAAAACCAAAGCATCAATATCATTGATCTCATTGAGGAGAATGAGTTTATGGAGCCCAATCTTAAAAAGTAAGGAGATTATTATGTGAATCTGTGTTTGTAGCAATTGACAAATGACATTCAACACTAAAAAATGATCGAAAGAGAAACTTTTCTTATGAAACCAAAGCTTTAATGTCATTCACCCCAATGAGGAGAATGAGTTTATAGTGCCTAACCATGAAAAGAATAGAGATGATTACGTGAATTCGTATTTATCCCAATTAACAAATGAACTTTAACTCAAAAAAAGATGGGAAAGAGAAACTTTTCTTATGAAACCAAAGCATCAATGTCATTTATCCTAATGAGGAAAATGAGTTTATGGTTCCCAGTCATGAAAAAAATGAAGATTAGTATATGAATCCATGTTTGTTCGAATTGACAAATGAACTTTAACTCTAAAAAATGATATAAAGAGAAGTTTTTCTTATAAAACCAAAGCATCAATGTTAATCATCATAATGAGGAGAATGAGTTTATGTTGCCCAATCGTGAAAAGTGAGGAGATTATTATGTGAATCCTGTTTGTCTCAACTGACAAATGACCTTTAACACTAAAAAATGATCAAAAGAAAAGCTTTTCTTATGAAATCAAAGTATCAAAGTCATTCATCCCAATGAGGAGAATGAGTTTGTAGTGCCCAATAATGAAAAGAATGGAGATTATTATGTGAATCCATGTTTGTCCAAATTGATGAATGAACTTTAACTCTAAATAATGACAAAAAGAGAAGCTTTTCTTATAAAACCAAAGCATCAATGTCGTTTATCCTAATAAGCAGAATGAGTTTATGCTGCCCAATATGAAAAGAAGGGATATTATTATGTCTATTTGTGTTTGCCCCAATTGGCAAATGAATTTTAGCATTAAAAAATAATGGCAAGAGAAGCTTTTCTTATAAAACCAAAGGATTAGTGTCATTTATCCTAATGAGAAGAACGAGTTTATAGTGCCCAATCATGAAAAGAAAGGGTGAGTATTATGTGATTCCACCTTTGTCCTATTTGACAGATGAACTTTAATTCTAAGGAATGGCGAGAACAAAGCTTTTTAAAGGAAACCAATGCATTAATGGCAGTTATCCTAGTGCGAGGAATGAGTTTATGGTATCCAATCATGAAAAGAAAAGATTATTATGTGAATCCGTGTTTGTCCATATTGATAAATGATTTTTAACTCTAAAAAATAATGGAAAGAGAAGCTTTTCTTATGAAATGAAAGCATCAATGTCATTTAACCCAATAAGGAGAATGAGTTTATGGTGCCAATCATGAAAAAAAAGGGAGATTACTATGTAAATCCATATTTGTCCATATTAACAAATGAACTTTTACTCTAAAAAATGATAAATATAGAAGGTTTTTTTATGAAACCAAAGCATCAATTCATTCATCCCAATAAGGTGAATGAGTTTATGGCGCCTAATCATGAAAAAAAAAAGAGATTGTTATGTGAATCCGTGTTTATCCCAATTGACAAAAAAACTTTAACACTAAAAAATGATGGAAAGAGAAGCTTTTTTGATGAAATCAAAATGTCAATGTCATTTAACCTAATGAAGATAATAAGTTTATGGAGCCCAATCATGTAAAGAAAAGAGATCACTATTTGAATCCTATTTGTTCGAATTGACAAATGAACTTGAACTCTAAAATAGGATGGAAATAGAAGTTTTTCTTACGAAACTAAAGCATCGATGTCATTTGTCCCTATGAGGAGAATGAGTTTGTGGTACGCAATCATGAAAAGAAAGGTGATTAACATGTGAATCCATGTTTGTCCCAATTGACAAATGAACTTTAATTCCAAAAAATGATGGAAAGAGAAGCTTTTCTTATGAAACCAAAGCATCAATGTCATTGAACACAATGAAGAGAATGAGCTTATGGTGCCTAATCATGAAAAGAAAGGAGATTACTATGTGAATTCGCATTTATCCGAATTGACAAATGAACTTTAACTCTAAAAAATGACGGAAAGAGAAGCTTTTCTTTTAAAACCAAAGCATCAACGTCACTTTCAATCAGGAGAATGATTTTATAGTGCCCAATCATGAAAAGTAAGCAGATTATTACGTGAATCCGTGTTTGTCCTAATTGATAATTGACCATTGAAACTAAAAAATGATCGAAAGATTAGCATTTCTTATGAAACCAAAACATCAACGTCATTCATCCCAATGAGGAGAATAGGTTTATGGTTCCCAATCATGAAAAAAAAGAGATTGTTATGTGAATCCGTGTATGTCTTAATTGACAAATATACTTTAACACTAAAAAATGATAAAAAGAGAAGCTTTTTATAAAACTAAGGCATTAATGTCATTTAACCCAATACGGTGCCAAATCCTGAAAAGAAAGGAGATCATCATGTGAATCTGTGTTTGCCCAAACTGACAAATAAACTTTAACTCTAAAAAGGATGAAAAGAGAAGCTTTTCTTATGAAACCAAAGCACCAATGTCATTCATCCCAATAAGGAAAATGAGTTTATGGTGCCCAGTCATGAAAAGAAAGGAGATTATTATGTGAATCCATGTTTGTCCCAATTGACTTATAAATTTTAACTCTAAAAAGGGAAGGAAAGATTTTTATGAAACCCAAGCATCAATGTCGTTCATCCCAATGAAGAGAATAAGTTTATGGTGCCCAATCATGGAATGTAAAGAGATTATTATGTGAATCTATGTTTGTCCCAATTCACAAATGACCTTTAACTCTAAAAAATGATCGAAAGAAAAGCTTTTCTTTTGAAACCACAACATCAATGTCATTCATCCTGATAAAGAGAATGAGTTTATGGTGTACAATCATGAAATGAAAGAGTGATTAATACGTGAATCCGTGTTTGTCCCAATTGACAAATGAACTTTAATTCTAAAAAATGATGGAAAGAGAAGCTTTTCTTATAAAACCAAAGCATCTATGTCATGGATCCTAATAAGGAGAATGAGTTTATGGTTGCCAATCATGAAAGGAATGGAGATTATTATGTGAATCCGTTTATGTTCTAATTAACAAATGAACTTTAACACTAAAAAATGATGGAAAGAGAAGTTTTTTTTAAATGAAACCAAAGCATCAATGACATTTAACCCAACGAAGAGAATGAGTTTATGGTGCCAAATCTTGAAAAAAAAGAAGATTACTATGTAAATCTGTGTTTGTCCGAATTGACAAATGAAATTTAGTTGTACAACATGATGAAAAAAGAAGCTTTTCTAATGAAACCAAAGTGTCAGTGGCATTCATCCCAATAAGAAGAATGAGTTTTATGGTGCCTAATCATGAAGTGTAAAGAGATTATTATATGAATCCATGTTTGTCCCAATTCACAAATGACCTTTAACACTAAAAATTGATCAAAAAAGAAGCTTTTCTTATGGAACCACAACATCAATGTCATTCATCCCAGTGAGGATAATGAGTTTATGGTGCCCAATCATGAAAAGAAAAGAGATTTTATATGACTTAATGGTCGTCCCAATTGAAAAATAAACTTTAACATGAAAAAATGATGGAAAGAGAAGCTTTTCTTATGAAACCAAAGCTTCAATGTCATTTATCCTAATAAGGAGAATTAATTTATGGTGCTGAATCAAGAAAAGAAAGGAGATTATTATGTGAATCCGTGTTTGTCCCGATTCATAAATGACCTTTAACACTAAAAAATGATCAAAAGAGAAGCTTTTCATATGAAACCAAAAAATCAATGTCATTTAGCCTAATGAAGAGAATGAGTTTATGGTGCCCAATCCTGAAAAGAAAGAAGACTTTTACGTGAATATGTGTTTGTCCGAATTGACAAATGAATTTTAACTCTTAAAAAAAAGGAAAGATAAGCTTTTTTTTTATGAAACTAAAGCATCAATGTCGTTTATCCCAATGAAGAGAATGAGTTAATGGTGCCCAATCACGAAAATAAAGTAGATTGTTATGTGAATCCATGTTTGTTCGAATTGATAAATGAATTTTACTTTAAAAAATGATGGAAAGAGAAGCTTTTCTTATAAAACCAATGGATCAATGTCTTTTATCCCAATGAGTAGAACGAGTTTATGGTGCCTAATCATGAAAAGAAAGAGCGATTATTATGTGATTCTGCCTTTGTCCTATTTGATAGATGAACTTTAATTCTAAAGAATGGTGGGAGCAAAGCTTTTTAAAGGAAACCAATGCATCAACGTCAGTTATCCTAGTTCGGGGAATGAGTTTATGGTACCCAATCATAAAAGGAAAGAAGGTTATTATGTGAATCCGTGTTTATCTAAACTGATAAATGAACTTTAACTCTAAAAAATGATGGAAACAGAAGCTTTTATTATGAAATCAAAGCATCAACGTCATTCAAACCAATAAGGAGAATGAATTTATGGTGCCCAATCATGAAAAGAAGGGGGTTACTATATGAATCTGTGTTTGTCGTAAGTGACAAATGAACTTTAACATTAAAAAATGATTGAAAGAGAAGCTTTTTTTGTGAAACCAAAGGACCAATGTCATTGATCCCATTGAGGAGAATGAGTTTACGGAGCCCAATCATAAAAGTAAGGAGATTATTAAGTTGATCCGTGTTTGTTGTAATTGACAAATGACCTTTAACACTAAAAAATGATCGAAAAAGAAACTTTTCTCATGAAACCAAAACTTCAATGTCATTTACCCCAATGAGGAGAATGCGTTTATGGTGCTCAATCATGAAAAGAATGGAGATGATTATGTGAATTCGTGTTTGTCCTAATTAATAAATGAACTTTAACTCTAAAAAATAATGGAAAGAGAAGCTTTTCTTATGAAACCAAGGCATCAATGTCATTCATCTTGATGAGGAGAATGAGTTTATGTTGCCCAATCCTGAAAAGAAAAGAGATTGTTATGTGAGTCCATGTTTATCTTAATTGACAAATGATCTTTAACACTAAAAAATGATGGAAACAGAAGTTTTTTTTTATGAAACCAAAACGTCAACATCATTTAACTCAATGAAGGGAATGAATTTATAGAGCCCAATCATGTAAAGAAAGGAGATCACGATTCGAATCCTGTTTGTCTGAATTGACAAATGAACTTTAACTCTAAAAATGGATGGAAAAAAAGCTTTTCTTATGACACGAAAGCATCAATGTCATTCATCCCAATGAGGAAAATAAGTTTATGGTGCACAATCATGAAAAGGAAGGTGATTAATATGTGAATCTGTGTTTATCCCAACTGACAAATGAACCTTTATTCTAAAAAATGATCGAAAGAGAAGCTTTTCTTATGAAACCAAAGCATTAACATCATTGATCCCAATAAAGAGAATGAGTTTATGGTGCACAATCATTAAAAGAATGGAGATTATTATATGAATCCATGTTTGCCTAATTAGCAAATGAATTTTAACATTAAAAAAATGATGGAAAGAGAAGTTTTTTATAAAACCAAAGCATCAATGTCATTTAACCTAATAAAGAAAATGAGTTTATAGTGCCCAATCATGAAAAGAAAAGAGACTGTTATATGAATCCATGTTTATCCCCATTGATCAATGGACCTTAACACTAAAAAATAATGGAAATAGAAGCTTTTTTTATGAAACCAAAGCATTAATGTCATTTAACCCAATGAAGAGAATGAGCTTATGGTGCCTAATCATGAAAAGAAAAAAGATATCTGTGTTTGTCTGAATTGACAAAATAAACTTTAACTCTAAAAAATGATGGAAAAAGAAGGTTTTCTTTTGAAAACAAGGCATCAATATAGTTCATCCTAATAAGGAGAATGATTTTATGGTGCCTAGTCATGAAAAGTAGGGATATTATCGTGTGAATCTGTGTTTATCCCAATTGACAAATGACCTTTAACACTAAAAAATGGTAGAAAGATTAGCGTTTCTTAGGAAACCAAAACATCAACGTCATTCATCCTAATAAGGAGAATGAGTTTATGGTGCCCAATCATGAAAAGAAAAGAGATTATTATGTGAATCCATCTTTGTCCCAATTGACAAATGAACTTTAACTCTAAAAAATAATGGAAAAAGAAGCTTTTCTTATGAAACCAAAGGATCAATGTTATTCATCCCAATAACGAGAATGAGTTTATGATGCCCAATCATGAAATGTAAGGAGATTATTAAATGAATCCATGTTTGTCTGAACTGATAAATGACATTTAACACTAAAAAATGATCGAAAGATAAGCTTTTGTTATGAAACCAAAGCATCAATGTCATTCATCCTAATGAGGAGAACGAGTTTATGGTACCCAATGATGAAAAGAATATAGATTATTAGTTGAATCTCGATTTGTCCCAATTGACAAATGAAATTTAACATTAAAAAAGGATGGAAAAAGATTATTTTCCTATGAAATCAAAGCATCAATCATTGATACTAATGAGGGGAATGAGTTTATGGTGCCCTATCAGTAAAGGTAAAAAGATTATTATGTGAATCTGTATTTATCCTAATTGGCAAATGAACTTTAACATTGAAAGATGATGGAAAGAGAAGCTTTTTTTTTTTTTACAAAACTAGTGCATTAATGTCATGGATACCAATAAAGGGAATAAGTTTATGGTGCCTAATCAGGAAATGTCAGGAAATTATTATGTCAATCTGTGTTTCTTCAAATTGGCAAATGAACTTTAGCTCTGAAAAAGGATGAATGTCATTCAGGCTAATGAGGAGAATAAGTTTATGTTGCCTAATCCTAAAAGGAAAAGAGATTGTTATGAGAATCCGTGTTTATCCCAATTGAAAAATGAACTTTAACACTAAAAAATGATGGAAAGAGAAGCTATTTTTATGAAACCAAAACATCAATGTCATTTAACTCAATAAAGAGAATTAGTTTATGGTGCCCAATCATGTAAAGAAAGGAGATCACGATTCGAATCCTATTTGTTCGAATTGACAAATAAACTTTAACTCTAAAAATGGATGGAGAGAAAAGCTTTTCTTATGACACCAAAGAATCAATGTCATTCATCCCAACGAGGAGATTGAGTTTATGATGCGCAATCATGAAAAGAAAGGTGATTGATATGTGAATCTGTGTTTGTCCCAATTGACAAATAAACTTAAATTCCAAAAAATAATGGAAAGAGAAGCTTTTCTTATTAAACCAAAGCATCAACGTCATTGATCCCAACGAAGAGAATGAGTTTATGGTGCCCAATCATTAAAAGAATGGAGATTATTATATGAATCCATGTTTTCCTAGTTAGAAATGAACTTTAACACTAAAAAATGATGGAAAGAGAAGTTTTTTTATGAAACCAAAGCATCAATGTCATTTAACCCAAAAAAAATGAGTTTATGGTGCCCAATCATGAAAAGAAAGGAGATTACTATATGAATTCGTGTTTATCCTAATTGACAAATGGATTTTAACACTAAAAAATGATAGAAAGAGAAGCTTTTTTTATGAAACCAAAGCATTAATATCATTTAACCCAATGAAGAGAATAAGCTTATGGTGCCCAATCATGAAAAGAAAGAAGATTATTGTGTGAATCCGTGTTTGTCCGAATTGATAAATTAACTTTAACTCTAAAAAATGATCGAAAAAAAAGCTTTTCTTTTGAAAAATAAAGCATCAATGTCATTCATCCCAAAAAAGAGAATGAGTTTATAGTGCCCAATCATGAAAAGTAAGGATATTATCGTGTAAATTCGTGTTTGTTCCAATTGACAAATAACTTTTAACACTAAAAAATGATCAAAAGATTATCATTTCTGATGAAACCATAACATCAACGTCATTCATCCTAATTAGGAGAATGAGTTTATGGTGCCCAATCTTGAAAAGAAAGGAGATTATTATGTGAATCCATCTTTGTCCTAATTGATAAATGAACTTTCACTTAAAAAATGATGGAAAAAGATGCTTTTCTTATGAAATCAAAGCATCAATGTTATTTATCCCAATAAGGAGAATGAGTTTATGGTGCCTAATCATGAAAAATAAGGAGTTCATTAAGTGAATCCATATTTGTCCCAACTGATAAATGACCTTTAACATTAAAAAATGATCAAAAGAGAAGCTTTTGTTATGAAATGAAAGCATCAATGTCATTTATCCCAACGAGGAGAATGAGTTTATGGTACCCAATGATGAAAAAAGTATAGATTATTAGTCGAATCCCTGTTTGTCTCAATTGACAAATGAACTTTAACATTAAAAAAGGATGGAAAGAGGTTTTTTTCTTCTGAAATCAAAGCATCAATGTCATTGATCCTAATAAGGGGAATAAGTTTATGGTACCTAATCAACAAAAGTAAGGAGATTATTATGTGAATCTGTATTTGTCCTAATTGGCAAATGAACTTTAACATTGAGAAAGATGGAAAGAAAAGCTTGTTTTTATGAAACTAGTGCATCAATGTCATTGATCCTAATGAAGGGAATGATTTTATGGTGCCTAATCAGGAAATGTAAGGAGATTATTATGTGAATCCGTGCTTCTCAAAATTGGCAAATGAACTTTAGCTCTGAAAAATAATGGAAAGAGAAGCTTTTCTTATAAAACCAAAGCATTAGTGTCATTTATCCCAATAAGAAAAATAAGTTTACGGTGCCCAGTCATGAAAAAAAAGAGATTACTATATGAATCTGCATTTGTCTTAGTTGACAAATAAACTTTAACTCTAAAAGATGATGGAAAGAGAAGCTTTTCTTATGAAACCAACACATCAATGTCATTGATCCTAAAGAGGAGAATGAGTTTATAATGCCTAATCATGAAAAGAAAGGAGATTATTATGTGAATCCGTGTTTGCCCTAATTGATAAATGAACTTTAACTCTAAAAAAAGATAGAAAGAGATTCTTTTCTTATGAAACCAAAGCATCAATGTCATTTATCCCAATAAAGAGAATGAGTTTATGACGCCCGATCATGAGAAGCAAGGAGATTGTTATACGAATCGGTGTTTGTCCCAATTAACAAATGAACTTTAACACTAAAAAATGATGGAAAGAGGCATTTTTCAATGAAACCAAAGCATTAATGTCATTGATCCCAAAAAGGGGAATGAGTTGATGATGCCCAATCAGGAAAAACAAGGAGATTATTATGTCAATCCGTATTCGTCCTAATTGACAAATGAATTTTAACTCTTAAAAAAATGATGGAAAGAGAGGCTTTTTTTTATGAAACCAAAGCGTCAATGCCATTTAACCTAGTGAAGAGAATGAGTTTATGGTTCCCAATCATGAAAAGCAAGGAGATTACTATAGAAATTCGTGTTGTCTTAATTGACAAATGAACTTTAACTCTAAAGAATGATAGAAAAAGAAGCTTTTCTTATGAAACCAAAGTGTCAACGTCTTTCACCTAAATTAGGAGAATGAGTTTAT
>JBBYHO010002767.1:0-14316 GCA_038382025.1 Adansonia gregorii | reverse complement strand
ATCTAGCACAGCCTATGTACCTCTCAAGCATGTTAAATATGATCTTACTGCTTACTCATCAGCACCACAATTAGTCTCTGCTATTGGGTTTGCTTTTGTAATAAGCTTTGCATTGAATCTCATTCAACATACGACCCAGAATTCACAGCTTTACAATATGCACAATGCAAGAGCTTCGAATAACCAACAAGCACCCTGGGAAAGAGAGCACTTTGAACCACTCCTTTACTTTTTTAAAAAGATTTCTCCTACTTATTAGCGTGTAAACTAGTGGAGTGCAAGGTCATTACATTGAGAAATGCACTTCGTTTGAACAAAAAATGCACGGTCTACTAGAAAAATGAGTGATCAAGATCAAACAAGGTCTTAGATCCGAGGCTAATCCATTCCCTAATCATGCTAAATCGAAAGTGAATGCGATAGTCAATAGGAAAGTTTATTGGGTCAAAAGAAGCATTAAAGAAGTCAAACCCTGATGAGCAAGGTTTGCCAAGCTTTTGTGAAAGCTAAAATAGTGAAAGATGATAAAAATGCCATTAAAACATTCTGTTGCCATTGTGGTCTAGAACATGATTTGCAACGTTATGCACCATTCTTGAAAATGGTCCAAGAGATGATAGACCAGTTCGAGATTAAGTTCTACAAGGAGTGGAATGGATATGATGAACTATTTATTAATGTCACTGATGAGGAAAGACTTAGCAATGATTACATCTTAAGCTATCTATTTCTTATGAGCATGAAAAAGAGATGTAATGAAAGTTTTAGGCAATATGTTACAAGATGGATGGAGGAGGTTGCCTAGATTCATCCCTTACTGATAGAAAAAGAGATGATTTTTAGATTTATCGGGATGTTGCAAGCTCTTTATTATGAAAAGATAGCGAAAAGCTTCCCGAAAAGCTTCGCAGATGTGGTCATACTTTATGGGATCATCGGTTAGGCCATGAAAAATGGACTATGTAGAGCAAATATCTGCAAAGATGAAGGGAAAGGAAAAATAAAAGCTAGTCTTCAATCAAAATCTAGTAGTGAAGCCAATTCATCTCAAACTTGTGCCAAGTTAGACCTAAAGAGAATAGTCATGGAATAAAACTATGAGATTGTAGAAAATAGAGAAGTAGTTACAACACCAATAAATTCGATTTGGCAAATCATGGTGCAAGCTAAGCCACTTAATGCAATCGAGAAAACAAAAGAAAAAATTGATGACTTACATGATTTCCATACTATTTATAGCCATACTCTTCAAACGTGCAAAGATTTTTGTGCTATGGTTCAAAGGATGATGAAGGAGGGTAGCATCAAATTTTATGATGAAAAGTAAACCCTACACACTGAGTCTGCAAATGCAACACTGTCTATCAATGTTGTAGAAGAAGAAGAAGATAATCTTCCTTACGAGGTTGGAAGGCCATTGATTCTGTATGACAATCAACTGAGAGCCAAAGCCACCCCTATCCAGCCTACACTAAGGATGATCATTCAATTTCCATCTCCTTTCCCTTATAAGGATGATAAAGTGGCTCCCTGAGACTATGAAAACAAAACCTTAATCATTGAGGAATCTAGTCAATAAGTAGCTAGTGTGGACCTTTCAGGAGTAAGTCACCTAATTTGAAATGGTAGATGTTGTGCCCCAGTAAAATCAAGAAGTGAAACCTAGCAGGAGAATACTAGCCTTTTTCCTTAAACGCCAAAATTTATAATACAAAACTTAGATTTGTTGGCCTTCAAAGAGCTAGTGAATGAGAACAAGCTATAGAATTCCTTAAGTTCATCAAAAAAATGGATACAACATTGTTAATCAGTTAAACAAGCATCTCGCCAAGATATCTATGTTGTCACTACTGTTGAATTCTAAAGCTCATAGGAATGCCCTTTTCAAAGTTTTGAATAGGGCTTATGTCCCTCCCGACATTTTTATAGGTCATTTAGATCGCTTAATGAGTAACATCACTATCGTTAGTTAGTTATTTTTTAGTGATGATGAAATCCCACTGAAGGGAGAGGAAACTACAAAGCCTTTCATATCACTAGGTATTGTAAATGCACTATGTTGCCTAAGGTGCTCGTCGATAACGAGTTGGCTTTAAATGTAATGCCTATGTTATACTTGAATAAACTCCCCATTGATGCATCTTATATCCAAAATAGTCATATGATTATGTGAGCGTTTGACAGAACTTGCTAGAACATTGTAGGGAACATCACCATTCTGCTGTAAATTGGCGTATATACTTATGAAGTTAACTTTCATGTAATGCACATTGCTCCCTCGTATAACTGCCTATTGGGAAGGTCTTGGATTTATTTTGCTAGGACAGTACCATTATTTTTGTACCAAAAATTAAAATTCATCATTTAGAATACAGTTATCAACATTGGAGGAGAAGAAGGTATCACTACTGCTACCTCAACTGATAATATCTTAAAATCCTCGTTCCAATCTTTTGAGTTTGTTAGTGCTACTTATATCAAGGAATGATTACTAATAGTCTAGCCCTACCTATCAGAGAGTACTCACATGGGTTTGAAGTTTACTATCGATAAAAGTGCCCAGGTTAGAAAGGGACTTGAAAAACCCTTTAAGGAGTTGCTGAAGCATTAAAAATGGTCAACCAGATCGATAAAAAAGGGTTAAGATTTAAGCCCACTGCACAGTTGAAAAGAAAGCAAGCTTTGAAGAACTGTGAGAAGAGAATGGCTTATTTATCAGAATGAGACATAGAGGATGAGCTAAGGATATTGCTGCCACTTCGTGAAAGTTTTTGCTTAGGGAACCATGTAAATAGTAGCTCCACTAGTGCTATGCTAGTATTAAACAAAGCATCCAAGGATGTCTCCATCAATATGATTGACGAGTCAAAGATGTCAACTACAAGTTTGAAGATTGGTTTGTACCTTTCAAGGTTTTATTCTGAGTGTTTGGACTGAGACTGAGATTCTTGTACTTTCAAGTCTATTTCAAAGTAATGTTATGAGCTAAACCTACATGCTTTCGCCCAAAAGCATTGCAGGATCCTCTGTTTAGGTAGCTTTTATTAAGTATTATCAATGAAAATAACTAAGCATTACGCATTCATTCTTTGCGTTCATAGTTCTTGCCAACCTTAAACCTTTATTTACATATTTTCCACCTATATTATTCCTTTCCATATTTTCAGGTACGTCGATAAAGGTAACCTGAATGTTCATACTGAAACTTCAAAAATCAATTTTGAGCAACTGATTTTTGCTGATGAGGTTGAATCTGAAAAAGACCCTGAAAAGAACCCTATACCCCTAGACCTATTAAGACTAGTTGAATAGGAAGAAAAACAAATATTACCTTATGAAGAACCCACTGAAACCATAAACATTGGTACAGAAGAAGACCCAAAAGAAGTTAAAATGAAAACCTCGATAAAGCCATCAACTTGAGCTGAACTAATAAGTCTTCTACAAGAATATCAAGATGTGTTTGCATGGTTCTGTCAAGCATGCTTGGATTAGATACCAATATTATGGTTCATAAACTTTCACTTAAAATCGAATGTAAGCCCATACAATAAAAGCTCAGAAGGAGGAAACCTAAAATGCTTCTAAAGATAAAAAAAAAAAATGAAAAGGTAATTTGAAGCAGCATTTCTCAAGGTGGCCAAATATCCTGAATGGGTAGCCAATATAGTTTTAATCCCTAAAAAGGATGATAAAGCGCAAATGTGTGTGGACTATAGGGATTTAAACTAGGCCAGTCCTAAGGATAATTTTCCCCTAACTCATATCAATACTTTAGTAGACAACACTGCCAAAAACATATTACTTTCTTTCATGGATAGGTTTTCGGGCTATAACATAATCAAAATGGCTAATGAAGACAAAGAAAAGTCCACCTTCGTAATCATATAAGGCACTTTTTGCTATAAAGTGATGCTTTTCAAGCTTAAAAATGCTGGGGGCAACCTACCAAAGGATGATGGTAACATTATTCAATGATCTCATGCATAAGGAAATCGAGGTCTATATAGATGATATGATTGCCAAGTCACCAAAAGAGAGTGAACATTTAGCCCATTTGCGAAAACTCTTCAAAAGGCTTTGTAAATACCAGCTCGAGCTAAATCCTACTAAATGAACATTTGGCACCACATCCAATAAACTATTAGGTTTCATTATGAGTGAGAAACAGATAAAGATTAGTCCTAACAAGGTTAAGGCCATTCATAATCTGTCACCACCTTGAACTCAAAAGCAAGTGAGAAGCTTTGGGGAAAGGTTAAACTATATAGCCCGATTCATATCTCACTTGACAGACAAATGTGATCCAATCTTTTAGCTATTTTAAAAACAAAATCCTAGAAAATGGAATAAAGATGTCAAGAATCTTTTGATAAGGTCAAACATTGTCTTTTAAACCTTTTGGCACTTATGCTACCAGTGCCTAGTTGACTATTAATCCTATATCTATTAGTTTTTGACAAATCAATAGGTTGTGTATTAGGGCAACATGATGAATCAGGAAAAAAAGAATAAGCTATCTATTACTTGAGCAATAGGTTTATAGAATATGAATATAATTATTCATTCATAGAGAAGCTATGTTCTGCTTTAGCCTAGACAGCCCAGAGGTTAAGGCAATACATGCTGTACCGCACCATATAGCTAGTCACCAAGCTTGATCCTATTAATTATTTGTGCGAAGCTCTTGCTTTGTCCAAGAGGTTGGCAAGTTGCTTTTTGAGTATGATATCATGTATGTGAACCAGAAACCCATTAAAGGTAGTACGATAGCAGACTTTTAGGCAAGTCGAGCCATAAATGACTACTAGCCTTTAGACTTTAAATTCCTTGACGAAGACTAGATATGCGTATTTGAGGTAAAAAATGCTGTCAAGTGTGGGTCGTCATGAAAAATGTACTTCAATGGAGCTTTAAATGCATTAGGGCATGGAATTAAGGCAATTCTCATTTTGCCTAAGGGAAACCATTACCGTTTCACAGCCAAATTGAACTTTGGCTGCACTAACAACATAGCTGAATATGAGGCCTATATCATGGGACTCTAAGCTGCTATTGAAAGAGGCATTTGAGCACTGCAAGTGTTTAAAGATTCAGCCATCATCATTTACCAATTAAAGGGAGCATGGCAAACATGTGATGTTAAACTGATCTACTATGGAAATTTAATATCAAAACTTAAGGAAGAGTCAAATAATATCAGTTTTCAACATCTACCTAAAGAAAAAAACCAAATTGTTAACACTTTGGCCACTTTATCATCTATGTTCAAAGTCAATTGAGAATCAGACATCACTTCTATTTAAATGAGTATTTATATAGCCTGACACATTGTCAAAATGTTAGAGAAGAAAAAGACAGTTTACAATGGTATCATGACATCTTTCAGTACATCAAGGATCAACAACACCCAAAAGACACCATCGAAACGGATAAGAGAACCATCCAACAATTAACTGCGAGGTTCATTTTGGATGAGGGATTCTATACAAGAAAAGCTGGATGCCTCTGAAGCCAAAACAATACTTAAAGAAGTTCATGAAGGAATTTATGGTACGCATGCTAATGGACACCAAATGGAAAAAAAGTCATGTGATCAGGCTACTATTGGCTTACTCTGAAAAAGGATTGCATTAACTATGCTCGAAAGTGCCACAAATGCCAAATCTACTCTGATAAAATCCATGTCCCACTAACACCCCTACATGTTATGACAGCTCCGTGGCCTTTTTCTATATGAGGCATGGACATGATTGAACCAATTACCCTTGAGGCTTTTAATGGGCATCATTTTATTTTGGTCACAATTGATTATTTCACCAAGTAGGTAGAGGTAGCTTCTTATGCCAATGTCACCAAATTTGTCGTGTGCAAATTTATGAAATGGGACATCATCTGTAGATATGGTCTTCCTGAACAAATCATTATTGATAATGCACACAACCTGAAAAACAAAATGATGCAAGCAGTCTACTTTCAGTTTAAGATTCAACATCAAAACTTTCTCCCATACTACCCGAAAGTGAATAGGGCAGTTGAAGCAGCCAACAAAAATATCAAGAAGATAGTTGAAAAGATGGATGAGACATATAAAGATTGGCATGAGAAGTTGCCTCTTGCCTTACACACCTATCACATAGCATTTCCATGAGTGCCACTCTATTCTAGTTGGTCTATGGGGTGGAGGTTGTCTTGCCAATTGAAGTTAAAATCCTTTCACTTAGAGCCTTGATAGATCCTAACTTAAAGAAGCTGAATGGGTTAAAAGCTTATATGAGCAACTCAATCTCATTAAAGAGAAGATAATTAAGGCCATTTGTCATGGGCAATTATATCAAAATCGGATGATGAGGGCCTATAACAAAAAGATCTATCATTATTAATTTCAAGGTGATTTGGCACTCAAACAAATTGTCCTAATCCATAAAGATATTCACAAAAAATAGGCCCTAAATTGGGAAGAGATATACATGGTGAAATATGTATTCTCTAAAAGGGCCCTAATCCTAACTGAGATGGACAGTAGTGACCTACCTAACCTTATAAACTCTGATTCTGTTAAAAAATACTATGCTTAAAAGGATTTTATGATGAACCAAAAGGCTATCCTATTTTTCTTTCTCTTTTTAAAAACAAAAAAAAAAGAAGAAAAAAGAGAAAACCAACTTAAGTTGAAAACCTGAAAGGGTGGCTTAAGCAACTAGACCCTCTTCCCCATATTCAGCACTCTAAATAAAACAAATTATAACCTAACCCATCTGCTTTATGCTGACCAAACCCCACCAAACCTCATCCACATCTGCACTCAAAAAATGGAAACTGCCTAACTTTAAGGCCTCTATCCCACCATAGGGCAATTTAAGGGATCTTCTTATGAGTCAGCTAGCACCAAAAGGATCAATTGCTTGAAAGAAATCTCCAAAAGAACTTAGTAGAGAATTCATATCATCAATGTCATAGCCAATTGACTAGGAAGACTTATCTTATCTCTTGTGTATTTCAAAACCTTCCATAATCCTATAAGTTTATCACAACTTATACCCTCTTTCTTTAAATAAAAATATTACTTAATTTCTTGCAAAATCTTTCTGTAGCATTGTATGTCATATTGCATGATGTTCATCATTTAATTGATAATGCTTGATAAGGAAACATAGCTAAGAATAGGATTTCCTAGCATTATTTCAAAAGATAAAACTTTGCAAGAATTTGTTTCATGTTTAAAGACTAAGAATGAACTCTTGGGGCCAAAACCAATCTTACTCTAGGACCCCAAATTATAAAAATCTGCTTAAAACCTCATCCCAGTAAAGGGGCATGGGCCTTTCATACCTTTAAAAAAGGGATAACCTTAATATTTAAAGCCTCTAAAAATCTAGAGCAAGTTTGATAAACCTTAGGCAAAATACCCCCTTATCAAAATCAAAGAAGGCTAAAATTAACCATCAGATTAGGATTTTAAAGTCATTACCATTGCATCATTTAGACAGGCACTTGCACCTCCATATATTATGCATCATTAAACATCCTGTAGGTACCAGCTCCAGTATACAAAAGTTAAATTATAAGGAACTTACGGTACCATGCTCTGATTTTGAAAAACCTTAAAAGGCCTTAGTACCTTTGACCTTACGCTCTCATTGAAAATCACCCAAGAAAGGTATCTAAACTCATTTCCATCTAGTCCTTAAAGAGTAGAATGTTTCCTTATAAAAAAACCCACATAAGCTAGTGGCAACTACCTACCTTAGTCCTTAAAAAATAGGATGCTTACCAAAGCCCACATAAGTTGGTGGCAAGTACCTACCTCAAGTTCTTCAAGAGCAAGACACTTCCTTACCATAAAGCCCACACAAGCTAATGGCAACTACATACCTTAGCCTTTAAAGA
Organism: Adansonia gregorii; assembly: GCA_038382025.1. Classification (NCBI taxonomy): domain Eukaryota; kingdom Viridiplantae; phylum Streptophyta; class Magnoliopsida; order Malvales; family Malvaceae; genus Adansonia; species Adansonia gregorii. Next base: position 6,426 of record JBBYHO010002767.1, on the reverse strand, counting down.
GTAGGATGTTTACTAAAGCCCACACAAGTTGATGGCAATTACCTACCTCAATCCTCAAAGGGCAAGACATTTTAACTAAGCCCACATAAGCTGGTTGCAACTACCTACCCCCAGTCCTCAAAGAGTAGGATGCTTCCCTACCACAAAGCTAACAGAAACTAGTGGTAACTACTTACATCAAGTTTTTAAAGAGTAGGACGCTCCCTACAACAAAGCCCACACAAATTGTGGCAATTATCTACCTCAATCCTTAAAGAGCAAGATGTTTCACTACTATAAAGCCCAGACAAGCTAGTGGCTCCATATAACCTACTTCAGTCCCTAAAAAGCAAGATGTTTACTTACCCTAAAGTCGACACAAGCTAATAGCACTTGTTTGAGGCATGCAAATCTATGATCTCATCTAAATAAAATAGTGTTTATTTGTCTTTGTCCTGTTTCTAATACTTAGCAACGGCCAAAGAAGGGTAACTGTAGACACTTTATTTTGTCCAACCCATTTTTGGCACCCCAAGACTCAATTGAAAGATGATAAAATCAAAAATTAAAATACAAACTAGGAGATGATTGTTGCGTCTTGTGTTGTCAAGCACTATTAGGTAATGCGATCTAGGTGAATTTTTTTTGAAAGGTCTGAAATGTCTATGGGCCACCGTATTAAAGAAAAATATAAAAATAAGGTATTAAAGCCCACTTTTCATGCTGTCATTGGAGTTATTCAAATGAGTACATGGATCAATTTCCCACTGTTTCTGACCAAGTTAAGGAAAATTAGGAAGCCACAGGTGTGTGCAAGTTATATTGGTCTATAAGTATTGATACGACACTTTATGTCACCAAAAACTTGAATTTTCATGTATAATATCGATACAAGAGGGTTTGGTAACGATACCTAAGATGTGGTATCGATGTTTGGCATATTGGTATCGATACAGAACTTAGCAGTAGCTAATATTGTGATTTTTGGCAAAATGTATCGATACACAAGCATAAGTATCGATATAAATCCATGGAGTATCGATACAGACCTTTAAGTCTTAAGAATGAAAGAATTTTTTGCTCTTAGTATCGATACACAGCTTATTGTATCGATAATCATGGGTAAAAAGTATCTTGTGTATCGATACAACATGTTTTGTATTGATACACCATGGCATTTTCCCAAGTTTGAGCCACTTTTCAGCTTTCGAAAACCTTATTTAAACATGTTTTTACACCAAAAAAATATCATAAGTCATTGCAAACCTCAACTATGGGCTCATAATAAATTCAAACAAATTTTTAGAGCTGAAACAATCAATGACAAAGGTCACTTTCATAAGATATGTGAGTGTAAGAGGGTATGGCAAGCATATCTTTAGTTGTAAGCTGTCACAACCTTTCTGCGTCCTTGCTTAACATGGCTAAGCTAATAAGCAAAGAGTCAACTGAACATGGTAGCTGAAGATGTCCCTCAATGCAGAAAGGAAAAATAAAAATACGCTTGCATTGTCTTCTAAAAGTAGTATCTAAACATTGAACAGAGGACTCTCCTAGTGATCTAAAAAAATCTTAGCTATCAAAAAAGCTTCAGCAATATAAAAAACTCATCATCCATCCCCACAAATCTTTCAACAATTTTAGCTCTAAAAACCCACTAAATATACTATTCCATTGCCTTTCACCTTCAACCAACCTCTATTCTCGTAACTCCCTAATACTACCACCAGAACACCTTTAAAAACTCGCATACTTTCATCCTTAAAACACCCTACCATTAACCATATTCCCAAAAAGCTTCTTTCTTTCACTTACTTATTGCTAGATAATAGCAAAACAATGGAAAAAACTGAGCTTAAAGTCAATACTTTTAAAAAATAAGGAAAGTTCAAGCTTTTGCAAGTATATTTTTTACCTTATTCCATGTATTTTCTATTTTGATCATCCATTTCATTATAGTAAGCCCTTCATGCAACCATCACCTTCTTAAGGCTCTCATTCATCATTGTTGCCTTGGTTATGGTACTTTTAGAATTTTGATGACTTTTTTAACACTTTGATGTTGTGGGACATATAACCTTACCATACTTCATTTTTATTATTACACAACCTTTGTTCATGCATGTTTTGCCATATTCCTTCTATATTCACATATCCATTTCATATTTAAATGGTCACCTTAACATGTCTTACGTATGTTTAAAAGGAGTCTCATGAAATAAAAATGTTGTCGCAACAACTCCAACATCCATTTCTTTTAAACATGTTCAAATCATCTTCATACATCCTATTTGTCATCTTCTTACATTTATGTCACCCAATTTCATGTCAAAATGCCATCTTTTATGTTTACATGTTTAACCTATGTTTATCTTGGTATGTGTTGCATTTTGTTCATGATATCTCCATCACAATGCTTGCTTATTTCTTAAAACCTGATTTTTAGAGACATCCTCAAGTTAGGTTCATGCTGCCCCCGATAGATAAAGAGTAGCATGGACTTAATGCTTTCATCAAATTGATCTTCCAATCTTAGGGGTAAATTAACATCCCATCCTAGATTCATGTTGAAATAAGTTTATTTTAAAAGAACAAGGAAATCTTTTTAGTATTAAACCTTGATCTTGAGTCTTATGTTCCCTTCAGTAACATGGTCACCAAGTTGTTCCATCATCCCAAACTACTTCAAGATTGTGGAATGAACTCGTGTAGCCTATGTTACTTTCTATCATGGATATTCAGACGTCTTACACTTGAGTCTATCTTAAAAAAAATTAGAATATCAAATAATCCTCTATTATTACTCTGGTAGTACTTAATTTGAATTTAAAAAATCATTTTCAGACCATAAAATATTTCTTTTGATTTTACTAATATTTTCCCTTAAAGGACATCAAAGTACCTTTCAATGAAGTCTCATTTACTTTTGAATCATCCTCAATAAGAGAGTTATGATTTTTCAAACCTTTGTTGGCCAAAACCCTTGGAACTAATGTGCAACATTTTTTTTGGGCATTTTGGCCTATCAAATGATTTTGATGAAAATTTTACGTATTTTTCCTAAAATGTTTACAAAATTCCCTTTCTGGAAAAGTATTGTTCACAATTTAACAATCTCGAATGAGCCCGAAAAGATTTTTCAAACTTCAAAATGTTTTTTCCTCTGTAAGTGCTACGGTGTCAACATAGACTTAACTTCAAAAATAATTTTACTTAGAAAGTGACCGTGTATAAATTTTAAAATATTTTTACAGTAAACCTTATCGAGTTATATTTCTAGCGATATCTTATTCATCGCCTAAAGCCTTCGAACGAGCCTAAAATAAATTTAGGAAGAGAGGTGACATGATGTTGTCTCCTATTTTTATCTTAGCTTTCAAATCTTCTTTTATCGACATGTTCAAATGTTTCAAAATATGTCCGGTTGGTTCCCCCATAATATCAGCCCCCTTTGGCTCAGATCAAGATTAAAATACAAAAAATAAGATTTTAGACTAAAATTTTTGCTAATAGAGATACTCTAACTCCATTACTGAAAAGGGATACTCCAACCTTATTTTTAATTAAAAAATTTAAAGTTTCTCCTTGTTCCTAAATGTTTTTGTAACTTTAGGGATATTTTAACCTCATTACTTTGAATGGGTACTCCAATGCTATTTTTTTTAAAAAAAGATACAAATTTTTTCTTTATTTCTTAATATTTTTTTTAACTCTTTAGGGATACTCCAACCTCACCTCTCCATAGGGATAGTCCAACCTCGCTTTACCTCGAAAACACTTAAAATTTTTTTTCCTTTCGGAGGTCTCAGAATACTTTGATGAAAACTGTCTTCATTTTTCAAATTAGCATCAAATCTAGACCAGTCTTAAAAATTATCATCTCTGTTATTCTTCAATAATCAATTGCAATTATGAGATACATTTCAATTGCGTTTGCTTTTTATGTTCTTTTTGTTTGTGATTGCTTTATATCATTATATTTCACTTTTTTCGCCTCACTAACTTGTTTTCTTTTGTAGTTATTATCATGCATCCATATTTAAAATTTATTTTTCTAATAAAATTTACAAGATTATGTTTTGTGTTGGTATCTTTCTAGTGCCTAATGTGCAATATCAAAATTTTCAAAACTTAATTCCGCACTTTATACTCATAAAAACTCCTAATGTTCCTTACATCTTCGAGGTGCATAGATGAGCTAATTTAAAAAAAAAATTGAATCTATTTTTACAAAAATTCATGCATTAAAGGGAATTATATCTAAATAGAGGCTAAATGGAACCGATTTAATCGAAACCAAAGTGAAATATAATTAGTAGGCGCTGATTTCAGGCATCGCAGGGATGTTAATCCTTCCCCATGCGTAATCAACTCGTGAACCCAACCAATGAATCTCTGGACTTTGTAGACCTTAAAATTGATGTTTCAAGTTTCGTAACTCTGAATATTGTAGGCATCCAATCCTACCTAGCCAGAAAATGATTGGTTGTGACTGCAAGTTTATGACCATCTTATGGTGGCTATTCGAGACTAGTTGGATAAACGACTCACAGATGGTCTCTCTTCCCTTCATATTATTACATTTAATCCAAGGGATAACTCAAAGGCTTAACTATTACCAACTGTGGTGGCTATGTCTTTTGGATCAGCTAAAGTTTTAAAGGTGGGGCATGTGGTGACAAAGTTAACCAAAGCCAATAACAAATGAGATATGTCTCCAAAGTCACTTGGAGTGGTGAATCCATTTAGATCATTCATCCAGCTTTATATGTTTCATGTCATACCTAAAACCACCGTACCATAAGCATCTATTTGTTATGGACTCTTAATGATGGAATCAAAGTGTGATAGTTCCCATACAAGATCTCTTTCCCATATCTGTTTAGTTTTAGCATTCTTTTATCATTCCTTTTTTCCTGACATCTCTAGAAATATCTTAAAAATATCCCCCATTAGAAATGTTAGTATATGCCCTAGAGCTAGTTGGATTGGATAAGGCATATAATAATTAATAATGTAAACCAATCATTTTAGTTAATGATTTAAGGTTTTCATTCATGGTAATGGCACGATTAATAATTATCCAAATACTAATTAGATGATGCCCATGAAATAAAATGACCTTACTAAGTTAGTAACAAGTTACGATGATGACATCTTTATCCATGAAAGCCATATTTCTAAAAATATTCCTAGTCATCGTATTGTCAAGATAGGCATTGACAATGCATAATGATTACCATATGTTAAGCCTTCATTCTTTTAATGGAAGCTATTCTTTGATCTCATAGAAGTTAAAGTATAAAGATACTTAAGGATAACATATAGGTGCTTGTTTTGTGGAAACAAGTTCACTAAACAAGTTTATGTGCCAGTTATGTGCTGAAGGTTTTAACTTGTTCAGAAAAATTTAAGCTATACTTTTAACCTGTTTACTAATATATGGGCCTAACTCTTTTAACTTGCTCAGAAAGATACAAGTTCAACTTTTCTATTCAGAAGGATACAAGTGTAACTCTTTAACTTGTTCAGAAATAGACAAGTTCAAGTCTTTAACTTTGTTTAAAATCATATAGGTCTAACTCATTTAACTTGTTCAGAAGGATATAAGTTTTAACTCTTTTAACTTGTTTGGAAGGACATAAGTTTCACTCTTTTAACTTGTTCATAAGGATAAAGTTTAGTACTAATTTCACTGAAGTGCATCTTCTAGCTATGTTAGGCTTAATAAACTATATGCCAGCTTCACAGGAGTGGATCTACCAGTTACACTGGACTTAAATAACTATATGCCAACCTTTTTGTTGTGATTTTACTAGCTATACTAAACTTTCTCAACTATCTGCCAACTTCACTAGAGTGGGCTTAATAAATATGTTGGACTTTATCAACTATATGCCAATTTTGTTGGAGTGTACCTCTAGCTACATTGGGCTTTATAAACTAGGTGTTAGTTTTAATTGGAGCTAAAGCTGCTAGCTACAATTGGACATTTTCTTATTAGAATTTAATGTCTAAAAATTGTTCAGATGAAATTTTTAAAAAGAAAGAGATGCAAATATCTCATGATGCAAATGCTAACATTTATATATAATGCAAAATGCTTTTTGGAATGGTGCAAATATAGATGTGACCTGCATATGTAATGTCTGTTCAATAAATGCATTATTTCATGCTATGCAAAAGAAAAATTATAAGGATTAATCTTCTTATGTGTTGGTGAGTCTTCATCAATTTGTGTCTTTTTGTTGCCAATTTTTTCACTTTTTTAGGTTATCTTATCATTGAAAGTTTATTAAACTTTTCATGGGTGATCTTGTGCTTACTATGATTCTTTTCTTATTTTGGCTTCAAAATTTTAAGAATACTCTGATTTTTCATAAAAAGTCACTAAATATCAAATTAATGTTTATCAATTCAAGACTAAAACTTTCCAAACTTTATACA
>JBBYHO010002756.1:0-14318 GCA_038382025.1 Adansonia gregorii | reverse complement strand
GAAAACCTAAAAATGAGAAATTCTAAGAAAAATGGCTAAATTTGGCCATGGAAATCCTTAGCAATTTAGGAAAAATTGTTTTATGGTACTTGAAGGTGGGAAGGACGACAACAAGCCTTCTTTTTTTCTTCTTGGTCATTGGCCTTTTATCTTTATCTTTTTTTTGTTAAGTTAACTTGTTAGGTTAGAAAATAATAAATGTTTTGTCATAAGCCCTACCCTTGTCATCTTAAAGTGATGTCATGCATGACATCATTGATTTCTAGAGATATTTCAAGTGATTTTTGTTTATAATATGTAAAATTATTTCGTAAAAATTAATTAAAAAGATTAAATTATAAAAATTAAAAATTATGTTTTTAAAAAATAATTTCAAATAATCAATTTAATTCAATCTAACACTAAAGATAATTTTTTATGTACAAAAAAATTTTAAATAGCAAACTCATAATATTTTATGGGAAAAAACTTTACGGAGGAAAAATTATTATACGTAAAAAAATACAAAACTCATAAAATAAATTAAATTTTTACAAATTGAATTAATAGGGGTTAAAAATAATATTTAAAGAATTTTAAAAATTATGAACTCTGAAAAATCCTACTGAAGATATTTATGAAGTAGAAACTCTATATTTTGGTAACTTGAAAAATTTTAAAACAAATAAAATAAATTGAAATTTTCAAAACTGATTTAATATAAATTAAGGAATAATATTTTAAGAATTTTAAAAATTATAAACTAAGAAAGATATTCATAAAAAATAATTACGGAGTAAAAAAAACTTCATATTTCACCAAAAAAGAATTTCAAAAGAAAAATACAAAACTAATAAAAATAAGATGAATTGTCCTAAACTGATTTAATATGAATTAAAAAATAATATTTGAAAAATTTTAAAAGTTTTAAATTAAGAAAAATCTTCTCGAAAAAAATTTGTCGATTAGAAAACTCTATATTGGAAACCAGAAAAAAATGTAAAACTTTTAAAATGAAATAAATTTTGAAAAAACTGATTTAATGATAATTAAATGCAAAATTTTAAAGAATTTTGAAGTTAAAAACTTGAGAAAATTCCATAATAAAATTTTATAGATAAAGGAAAGCTCGTATTTCAAAATCGAAAAAATTTTAAAGAATCCATTAAAATTTATATAAAATGAATTAAATAAAACCCATTATCTATAATACTAATTTACAAAATGGTAAAGATGAGAATCGAGAATCTGAAATAATTTTATCAGAAAAAATTTTACGAGAATAAAACTCGTAATACTATGAAAAATTCAAAATTAGTCACAAAAATGGACAACCAGACTCTTTATGGTATAAAATGCCAATATGAACTTTTCCTTGAATATTTCTGATTTTTCAGAGTACGTATCGGCATAAATGCCATACAGGTATCAGTATAATTATACGACGGTCAACTTTCAAGTTTAATGAAATCTTTTCTAAAAATTCCTAAAAATGAAAAATTTGACTGCGATATCATTCGCAAAAACAAATTCTCAAGACAAAAAATTTAAAAAATAATTTTTCTTTTAAATATTCATCCTATATATCTGAAATTAGAGATGGAAGTGTAATTCTTTTTTTTATCACATGAACTTGTCGTCATTTAACCATGAATAAAAATGTTTTGAGAATGTCTGATTCATCTAAAAAAGATCATTCCCAATCAGGTTGCCATTAAGTCCTTAATCTCATATATTCAGGATTATTAAAAAAAGAAAAAGAGAACCTGGATGAAATCAGGTGTCTACAGGGATTAACTGGAGAGACTTCTATATTTACCGCTTAAAATTTGAGGATGAATTAATTTGCCAACATAGGGTTCAAGTTAATTACTAGTGGTACCGGAAAGGCTGGCATGGTGTTGCGTTAGTGCTATCGATAGGTCTTTCCTATGTAGATTAATACCATTAATGGGGTGATTTTTCGGGTTACCCAACTTTTTCTTAGTATCTGCAACACTACAATATCTCTTTATTTTTAGGGAAGGCTGTCATTAGCTCCATAAGCTTCATGATTTGTGCTTACATTTTGTTTTATCGATAAAGCATTTGATACTCCTTGTAGATTAACTTAACTCATTTAATGTATGCTTGATGATCATTTTCCATGATCTGTTTGTGACGACAACATTGTAGCAATGTGAAATAATTGGTTCTGTGTTCCTTGCTTGGTTTTAGAATCCCTTATACTTTTATAACCATTCCCGTATTAGAATTTCATTCAAAATGTTTTTATTGATGTTTTTTCATGATGAGATGATGATAAGTATGGAATCATGACAATGAACGATTATTCACATGAATAAATGAATCAAGTAGCAAAAGAATTGAGTTTGTTATCCAAACGCAATAAAGACAATTGACTTATGGAATATCTTCACTAATAGTGGCTTTCATAAAGTAAAAAAATAGAGTTTGATTACACATGATTACAGCTGAAAGTGTTAGACATGATTACATTATCTAACCACATGTTCTGAGAAATACAACAACTCTTGCTCATGGTCTCCAATGGGTATGATATCTCACTTCAAAGATCGAGCTATCTAGATCATATCAATTGCCTCTATTTGCGCTACTTGAATTTGCTTAATGAGATGAGGGTGATGTTATTGATGATTTAGGCATCCCTGATTAACCATTTGTTTTCATTCTTTTTCTTGTTGCTCTATGGCTCTTATTTGCTCTTCAATGTGGTCTTGATAAGTTTGTAAGATTATTCTAAGCTTTAAATTTTGAGTGATAAAACTTCATTCTCAACCCTGTCTACTTTTAAGTCTTATACTTGAGCTTCAAGTCATCCTATCATACTTTAGTAGGTTGATTTAAGGGCATAAGCCTTAATGAGCTTCTCTTTATGACCTTAACCTCTTTATTCCATTAATTAAACTCCTTATCAAGGGTAAAATGCTCTATTTCCCACTTAAATAATGACTTACTAATATGCTAGTATTTGTTTCTTTTTCTGATGCTACATAATCCTTATTTGGACTTTCGAGATCCCCTTTGACATAGTCTCTCTCTTTAAGAACCAATTCATATTTTGCATCTTGGAAGTAGATTTTTGGTCTTAACTGACTTTTTTTCTCTCTTAAATGGATGGTCTCCATGATCTAGGTTGTCGTTTCTTGTTCAAATTCCTGCTCAATAGCTTATTCTCAGAAAAAGACTTGCCAATAAAGACTTGAGCTCTTACAACATCAGATAGCAGCAAGGGGTCATTGATACAGCAAATCCTTTACTTATCATACTTAGAGTCATGTCGCTTTCTCTCTTAAACCTTCTCATACAGTGGACTTGCCTTCAAGCAAGGAAGACTGAATGGAATTTTAACTTGTATTTGGCTTTATTATGGTCAAAGTCCCAAAGCTTGAAATCTTAGATGAGTGGGATGAATTACTAGCATTGAAACTTTTGTAAACTAGGAGAGGTTTGTAGTTGTTGCTTTTTTATAATCCTATAAGTGGCATAAAACTATGATCTTCACATCTATATATGATTGATTAAAGGGAAATCCATGGGACCTTCCATGCAACCTTTTCTTTTTTCAGATTCGAAAACTTCTCAACCCATTATTTCGTAGACTTCTCTTGGGGCCATTCCTTCTAAAGGACCTTGGAGAGAAAACTGAAGTTAGGCAAGAAATTATGCAACTTTTATTTCTTTTTTACGCAAAAATGGCTACTAAGCCAAATATGAAGAAATGGGGCACATTAATGAATCAACCTATTTTTATTTTCTTAAAAAAATTGTGGGCTCGAATGGTTTCAACAATAATAAGGGATGTAATGTTGATATTGCAGTAGAATCAGGAGAAGAAATCTATGTTGCACTTCTACATAGCCTAAAATTTTTGAGAATATGACCAGCCTATATATTGCTAGAACATAGATATCCTAAATTTTCCTTGCATCGTTGAAACTCACCATTGTTTCCCTTTGACTAACCTAAGAAACGCATTCACTATTCCTTTTCACTTAATGTAGCTATTCATCCATGACTTTATGGCTTTGAGGATCTGTGCTAATCTCTTCTTGAAAGGTAGAGTATGTGGTGCTTTACAGTATATTCTATCAGACTTGGCCTTTTCAATGTTGAACAATGTAGTGTACTCATAAATGGAAGGGACTAAATCTTCCCGATTAAAAGTTAAGCATCAGTATACTAAATTCCAAAGTTGTGATACTACTTGCAACTAACCAAAATCCAATCAAACCTAGAGTAAGAGGGCTATGTCCCCATATCTCTCTGTGAATGACTCCCTCTCGATATTACCCTAACTAGACCAAATGTATTTTAAATCTTGCCAATCGTTCTAGCATTACCTAATTTTGACCCATTCGTGCGATCATCGAGATATAACTAGGCTGGAGGACATTTTATTTTTGCACTATTGACCTTTGGCCATGCTTTGACTTCTTAAAAAGACTTGAAAAGCAAAATGGACTAGTACTCTATGATAAATGCCCTTTGCTAAACATTGAACCTTTAGCGAATTGCCCCATGTTGATGACTATGATGAAATAATGCATGCAACATAAAAAAATAGGTCAATGGTAAAACAATGACAATAAACAAGAATAATGAACAAAGGAATGGAAACAAAAATGAATCACTGAAATTACCCTAACAATAGGCTTTATAATGCCAAGGGCAAGCATGACAATTGCAAATATTATGACAAAGTAAGTATAAACGGATAACATAATGATGTGTTCAAGTTAAAAATTGCCATGTTGAGGTGATATGGTACCTCATGATGGTAAAACTAACCTGTTAGGTGATGATCTTCATTCATCACCATTTATGGTGGGTATAAATTAAGCCATCACTTAAACAACATAGTGGCTTATTCGGGTTGAATATGTTTTTTTTGGGGCGAGATAGGGCTTTGAGGGTGATAATTTTTACTTGCCACCACTTACTTATTGAAGAGGGATAGCCATCAATTGGACAGCATAACGGCATACCGTGGTGAAGAAATGAGATATGAATGTCTCTTGAGGCATGAATGACAAACGTGGGAAACAAAGTTCGTTCATCATTGTTAGTAAGGCATTTGAAAGATAAGGTAATAGATGTGTTAAATGAATCACACAAAAAAGGGGAAAAAGAAGAAACGATCAAAATATATCTCATAATTATGATTAATTATCAAGAAACATCCAAGTTAGCTTTTTGAGATATGCCTAAATTTACAGACTAACTAATGTTTGAAAAACAGGTTTGGGAAAAATATCTGGCAAAATTTGAGAGACTACAATTTTGAGTTTCAAGTGAACTTTTGAAAAGCTAGGTTGAAATATCTTCTCGGAAACTAGGGTTGGAGTATCCCCAAAGATGGAGTTTTTGGTAATTTTTGGAAAGACGGGATTGAAAGACTTAAATTGGTAAAGGTTTGGTAATTTCTTCATAAGGTGGCACTTCGACAATTTTTGTCAAAATTGATGGTTTTTATTTAAAAATGAGAAATTAACAAAATAAAAGTGGTGGAATTGGAAAAAATGCTCATACCTTGATTCGAGCCTAAAGGGGCTGACACATATTTTTTTGACTTAACTAGGTTGGTCAGACTCATTTAAAGGCATTGAATGCCTTGAAGTGGGAATTTTGAAAAATCAATTAATTTTGATAAATGCAGAATAAAAAAGACATCACCATGCTACATTTTCGATTTTATTACAAGCTGATCTAAAGGTTTTTGGGGTCAAGTAAGGCACTATTAGAAAGATGACTTGGTAAAGTTAAAATTAAAATATTCCAAAATTACATTCTGAGAGGCAATCATTTTTGAAGTTGGTTTTAATATGATACTGACAGCATATGCTAGAGAAAGGTTGTAATATTGAAAAATCATACTTGACTCATTTGGAATCATTAAATTGAAAATGATACCTTTTTGGAAATGTAATTTCTAAACTTTTCATGAAAAATTCTTAAAAAATCCAAAAAAATTATCTGGTTGTCCAAAACAGTCCGAACAAAATGTAAATAGCTTATTCTAAAAGTTTCAGATAATAAAGGTTTAAGAAATCATAACTCTTTTATGCAGAACAATTTGGGGGCAAATAAGATATCTTAGAAACGTAATTCGGTACCCTCAAGGGAAAAATATTAAAAAATTCGTGATAAATTTTTTAAGTTCAAAAATGATTTTTCAAGTATGGTTACAGTTCTACCAACATGAAACAGGGGACTTTCCTAGTTTTTTTCAATTTTCCTAGAATTAAACCCAATATTTGTATGTCCATGACAAAAAAAGGTTAGTGATAATGGCTTTAGATGATCATTTGCACAATCTCAGAGTAGTTTGGGATAATGAAATAGCTTATTAGCCATGTCACAAACAAAAAGACTCTTGACATAAGACCAAGGCATAAGTAATTTATTTCAAGTTCAGAAAGATATTTTATTTTCTAAAAATCAAAACATTGAGCCTCATTTAACCTTGAATCCAAACATGGAAAGCTTTATTTTTCCCCAAGATTGGAAAATCGATTGATAGATAACATTATTCCATGTTAGTCCTTATTTACTGAAGTCAACACGAGCCTAACTTAGGGAGATTTTAAAAAACATGTTTTTGCAACAAGAATGAGACATCAAGCATGCATCTTTAATCATATAAAATATCCAAACATTGCATCAAATAATCGAAACATGCTAGAACATCAAGGTACATGTTCAAAATGCAAGAAAAATATGGATGATGCATAAACATAGTAGAATATGCTTATTGATGCATAAAACATGATATGAACGTGGAAAAAAGTGTTATCATGACATGACCATATGCTAAAAATTTCATGATAATATAAATAATGATTTTTTCAGCAAAGGAAAATGTATGAACATGTATACAATATATTTATGGAGGCATGGAATATGATATATGCGTTAAAAAGTGTATTTTTTGAATAAGGGTTGGAAATTTCATGATAGCATAAAACATGTTTTTTTTAATGCATAAATGTATGACAAAATCACTAAATAATGAAAAAAACCATCAAAGAAAATGCTTGGAACCTAGAAATGGTCATGGTTGCATAAAAAGGTCACTAGCATGATGAAAAACATGAAAATAGCAATAAATAAAGAAGCAAGTTAAGAAAAATATGCCAACAAGAGCTCTAACAAATTTTCCTCCCAAAAGATAGGTTTTTTTTTTAGGCAAAGATGTTACCTTTGAAGCTTTTTTTTACTTGTTATGAGCTAGCAAGAAGAAAACCATGAAAAAAATGGCTCAAAGTGGTTTTCTGGAGGTGTTTTATAAAGAAAGTATGGAAAGCTGTAAAAGTGGGAAAGTTTGAGGTTTTTTTTGATAACTATTATGAGTGGAAAGAATGTTTGAAAGTGAGTGCTTTTGCTAAGAATGACTGTGTGCTAAATATGTGAATATTCAACTAAAGTTGGCCCTATACAACCATGTGACAGTAAAGATAAAATACAAAAAGCAAAGGCATTTTGGGGATTTAGTACATGCACCTCCTATATGGACAAGTTACCATGATTAGCTACTATTCAAATTCATTGGTTTTCTTAGATAACATCTTACCATTTTATGCAACTAGGCCATGTAAAGTTGCCAAAAAACTCTCAAACAAGTTGCATTAAGTTAGGAAAATATCTTTTATCATGGCTATTTGGGCTTCAAAAAATGTTATTTATCTAATCGCAACCAATGTTGAGTCCTAGTATGAATTTAGGTGATTTTTGGTGCCAAAAAATGGTCCAATTTGTGTTTTCATGTCATGCTGCAAACAGATGAAAATGTCACAAATTGGACCATTTTGCTTCTGTGCATTGATACATGCATTTTGTATTGATACATAAACAAAATTTGGCCATATGTATTGATACATTGAGCCTGGTATATATATAAAAGCTTGTTTATTGATACACTTTGGCCAAAAATAATGATTTTAGCAACTGCCAAGCTTGGAATTGGTGGAACAAGCCAATGCATCGCTACATAAGGCAATATATCAATACAGTGACATGTTGTATCAATAAAACTTGCAAAATTTGAATTTTTGTTGATGTGAAGACCCTGTATTGATACACTAATACTTGGTATTGATGCATATATGAAAAAATGTTAATTTTATGCAACTTTGGCTCTTTGAATACCTTACCATGGATAGGAATAATGAATGATTGATCCATATTTGTCGAAATGGCCTAAATGATGCCCCAAATGATGACTTTTTTAACATATTTTCAATAGGGTCCTTAGGTATTTCAAACCTTCAAAAAAAATTTGCTTGGTGACATAGCACCCAGCAATTGTCCTTATTTTTTATTTTTATTATTTTATTTTATTACCTTTTAATTAAACCTTAGGATATCTACAAGTGGCTCGAGAAGAGAAATGAGTGCATTTCATCTAAAAGTCTTTGATTCAGCACAGTTTGTTCAAAAATGCCAATACACCAGATTATGGCCAGTAACATTAGACTTTGAAAGGATTTCTTAATAGAGGTTCTTGGATGAAAGGCCTACACTAAAAACCTAGGCTCAACTTATCCCTAGGGTTAACTTAAAATGACAGAATGCCAACTTGTTGGATCATGGCCAGTAACATTAGACTTAGAAAAGATTTCTTGGTAAAGGTTCTTGACATAGATGCTAATGAATCGGATCACGAGCATCTAAGAACACAAACTTTGAAAGGATTTCTTGATAGAGGACTTTGGATGAAAACCTAGACAACAATGCTAGGTTCAACCTATCCCTAGGTTTAACTATAAAATAATAGAATGCCTATAAGCTGGATCGTAGCCAACAACATTGAACTTTGAGGGATTTTTTTTACAAAATTCTTGAGTGAGATAATTAGCCAGATCTAACCTACTGGCATCATTAGGCTTTGAATTTTGACGACATAGGCCAATTAGCCAGACTTGACCTACTGCCATTGTTGGGCTTGATTTCTTTGACACAATATCTTGTAGGGATAAGGTTCTTACCTGAGTGATTGTATAATTTGTTGATTTCAAAGTCAAAGGTTTTTACCATGAAATTCTTCATGATTCAATAGATTTTGCTTGACATGATGCTTACAAATAATGTTATGTGTTACAACATTAATACATGATGTCATAATGCAAGATATGACTACATAATCGTAACATAAAGTGTAATACAAGAACAAATATTGCAAACTATCTTTTTAAGTAGAAGCTTTGGCAACTATTTCCCTAATGTCGTAATTTGAGGTGCTAACTTTGGACTTGATGGTCTTTGAGATCATGACTTTTTTTTAGGACTTGACATCTGGATGATTGTTATCTTGAATTGAGGTACTTTGGGTTATTTTGATAGGGTAAGGATTTAGATGATAATGTTTCTTAACTCATGATGTTTCCTGATTTTTTCCAACAACAACAGTTAGTTTTGTTGATAGTTTAAAAACTGGGTAACTTTTGGTCTGGTTATTTGTGTATCTTGACTGGATTGGTTATTGTTTGAGTCTTGACGACATTTTTGGTTGGGGTGGTTGAAGAATATTCCTCCACTCAAATTTCTTGGAATCTTATCATGACACTTTCTTGATTTTCCAATGTAATAGTTTAACAAATGCTAAACTAGGCTAGTGACCGTCAGCTCTCAAGAGGTTGTTTGGAGAGCCTTTTTGGTAGGTGCAAGTCCTAATTGAAAAGTATTAATCAAGGAAGTATTCTAATAGAGGTTTTGAAAACTAAACCTCTTGTCTTGACTCATGAAAAGTCTAAATATCTTGAGATTTCAAAAATCTTCGTAGCCTTTTTGATTAAATGGGATAATTTTCCTTTTTATGGCTAATTGGATAACATCAAAGATGACTTCAAGATTTTTAGCTTGCCTTTAGACTACAGTTTTTTAGATTTTTATCTAGAGCTTCATTATTTTCTTTTTTTAACTTTTTTTTGTTTTTTCATTAACTACTGCATCATTTCCTTAAGAGAACCTAAAATTTTCCAAATTTTTTTTTTTTAAGAATGAGGTTATCAGTTTAAATAGCCATGCTTGATTGAGATAAATTTTTTGAGGTAAATAATGTAGGCTTAGGTTTGAGGTTCCAAAAGAAAGGGTATATAGGCCTAAATTTAGTGCTTTAGGGAGATTAGATCAAGGATCACTTCTTTTCATAAAGGCTTCCATCCCTTCTTCTTTTTTTGATATCTTTATTTCCTTTAATTCCCTCTCTTTTAACTCGATCTTTAGATTGATCTTATTTTTTACTTTGGCTTTAGCTTTTCTTTGATTTGTTGAGCGAATTTAGATTTTGATAACTTTGTACATCTTATATTTACTGTCTGATGTCAGGCATTTTGATAATTATAAAAGCAAATACCTATCATATTTCCCTTAAAAGTCTTTCCATGCCCCCTAACGTAGAAGGTGATCCTTGATCAAGGTTTTAGAAAGAATGAATTCATTAAGTTTAAAAGGGTAGCAAAGGAAATGATTTTGTAATTTGTGAAAAGAAGAAAGAAAAAAAGGGTATATTTTATTTTGAACATAACTATGTGAATTGATAAGTCATTTTTCAGGACAAAGTTCTCTTAGAAAACATATGAAATGTCTTAATCACATGATGTAGCATTTAATTTTGTTTTCCTTTTTTCTTTTCCAAGGTACAGGCCTTAGTATTCCTTTCTTTTCACACTTGAAGGCATGTTTCTTAGAGTCATTAATTTACCCTAGCCACAAGTGATCTTAAGTTTTGTTTACAATTGTAAGAGAGTCTCATATTCTATTTTCCTTATGTTTGATTAACTTTAATAAAATCTGATGGCATAAAACGTTCCTTAGAACCTTCGTTAGAGTTAACTTCATCAGTGCAAATTGACCATTCAAAATCAGTCTCTGGAACTTTAGTGAAAATGTATGTTATTTTTATCAAAGCACCTAAAAGGTGAGTAATAGACAAAAATATAAACAATGGGTTTGAGCAAAGGGGAAGAATAAAAACTGACATTAAAGATGAAAGGCATTATGCTAAGTCATTTTCATTAATAATACTTGATAAAAGATGCCTGCGCATGGGATTTCTACAAGCTCTTGGGCAAAAGCAAATAGATTTTAATTCTTGACATTACATGAAAATAGACTTAAAAAGCAAGAGGGTTTTTAACTTGAGCTGTCATCAAGAACATATTTTAGTGAGTGGGGATGGGTCTTATTATTCAACTTGTATGGTCTCGATTGATTATCGATGACGTTGACATAGAAGTTGTCGATGCTAATCATGTTCATAGCTAGTTCGATATTATTGAGCAAATGGTTTGCAGAAACATTTGGCCTTGGATTTGTCCCAAGTTGTTAGACTTTTAAATCGATAAGGCTTTGTAACTTTCATTTAAAAGATTTGCAATTTTTGGTAGCATGCCTCAGTGCCTCAACATGGTAATTACAGTGGGTATTGGCATCATATCACTGAAGGATAGAGGCTTTTTCTTAAGGATGTAAATAGGAACAACTAAGTGTCTTTGGAGTAATGTTTGGTAAATATCTTTGTTGGTCATAAGAATGGGGTCAAACTGTTGTCTCTTAGGATTCACTCCTTGATTGTTTGGGGCATTGCTGGAAGGGTCATTGGCATTTCAATTAGTTAGAGGTAGATTGTTTAATGGAAGGTTTAAAGGTATTGTAAAAGATGGGTTATAGGTTGTGGCATAAACTGGCTAAGGAGGGATCACTATTTGGTTAGAGTGGGGTATGCTTAGGTAATCTGGACTGGGCACTTGATAATGACTTGGTTGAGATAGGTTAGCTTAGTTAAAGACCTTTGCCTCTCCTTCTTTCTATTTGTTGGTGATTGGCTTCTTGCTTGATCTAGATTACTCTCCCACTAACATTCTACCATTTTTGATTGCTACATCAATCATTTTACTTGAAAGAACAAGATCAGTGAACATTTTAATGGCATTTCCCTACTAGTTTCTCGTAGTATGGCTACATAGTTTGTTGAAGAATGTCATAGTCATCTCCTTTTTAGTTAGAAGAGTTTAAACTAAAACTATCTCATTTCTCCATTGTTGACTACACTGCTTAAAACTTTCAATGGGCTTTTTCTCTAAAGTCATAAGAAAAAATCGATTGAGAGCCTAATTCGACACATGTTAATATTGATTTAAGAAAGCTCTAACTAGGTTGGCTATGACTAAATTTGAATGTTGTCAAGTTCAATATACCATCAAACAACTACTTTAGTCAAGTTATGTTGAAAATAATGTACAAGACGTTTTTTTATCCTTTTCGTGCTTGACCATTTTTATTAAGTTAAATTTGAATGTGCATAATAGGATCTATAGTTTCACTTAACTTCTCAAAATTTGGTACCTTGAATTTCAGGGGAATAATAAAATTTGACACCAGAGACAAAGCTTTGACATCAGTGGCTCTGAATTTGACATTTCCCTTGATAGCTTGTAAACACTTCTCCAAAAGCTGATACTTGTTCATATCACAGTAGATATTACAAGGTTTTGACCATCGGTATTTTCTTGCTCATCATGATCGAGAGTTATAGGATCGACTAGAGAAATTCTTAAATTTACTAGAGGTGGTAATTGGGTGGGTTAGGGCAGGCTTGAGACAGGTCATTTCGAATTCAGGTTTTTTTGAGTTTGGGCTGATTCAGGTTTGGGTCTATTCAGGTTCACGCTAATTCGAATTCAGGCTAATTCGATTTGGGTTCAGTTCAGGTTTGAAGATATTTTACATTATTTTTTCATTTTATGTTAAATGTAATTATTTTTACGTAATTTTGAATTCTAAGCCTAGGCACAAATTTGGCCCTGGCTAGCCCGAAAAAATCTTAATTCAGTTCTATAGGCCTATGCATGGCCTAAAAAATTTTTGAATTTTAAGCTCAGCGCCGAATTTATCCTAGCTCACCAATTTAAATATAAATCATTGTTCATAATATTAAAAAATTAATTTTTATATTAATATTTACATATTTTATAATTAAATTTAAATAAAATATATTATTTTATTTAAAAAATACTATTTCAGGTCGAGCATACTTAAAACTTAAAATCGAAGACCTAGGCTTGATCGTGCCGAGCTTATTGTGTTGGGCAAGATGTCTGGCCGATGGACAGGTCATCTGGCTCATAAGCAAGTCTAGTTGCTAGTTTAACATGTGATTTTTTTTAATTTTTTGATATGGTATTATCTATTATGGCTTTAATATTTTTTATTTTATCTTATTATTTTGTTATATTATAATTAGACTCTAATTATCATTACTTTAAATAATAATAATAATAATAATAATAATAATAATAATAATCAAAGAAGTATTTAAAATTTTATTATTAACATGCATAAACTCTCAATATTTATTGAGTTTAACTAATTAAATAAAAAAATGATGAATTGATGATATACTTTATTGATAATACTTTTAAAGCTTATGATATGATTTATTTTTTAATAAATTATTATTTTATCATATATAGACTTGTTTAAGGATCGACTATCCACTTGACTCAATTGAGCTTGAGCTTTGGTTCTCATATTTTGGTTTCAACTAGCCCAATTCGACTTAAAACAATTATTTTAAATTAAAATAAAATCTATTTTATTTGATTTTAATTATAAAATATATAAATATTAATAAAATTTTTTTTAATGTGATCAACAATAATTCTAGCTTGAATAGGCAGGTTTATGCATATTCAATAAGGGCTTGCGCTTGGAATTTTAAAAATTCAAGCCGCGATTGGCCCAACCCATAAGTAGGTTTAATCATATATAAAATATAAATTAAAATTTTAATATTTAATTAAATTATATATTGTATTAATATTCAATAATTTAATATTTGATTCATTTTTATATGGTATTATCTATTATGGCTTTCATATTTTTTAATTTATCTTATTATTTTGTTCTACAATTATCAGATTCTAATTATCATTACTTGAAATAATAATAATAATAATAATAATAATAATAATATTATTATTA
The DNA here is from genome assembly GCA_038382025.1 of Adansonia gregorii. Classification (NCBI taxonomy): domain Eukaryota; kingdom Viridiplantae; phylum Streptophyta; class Magnoliopsida; order Malvales; family Malvaceae; genus Adansonia; species Adansonia gregorii. The sequence continues at coordinate 335 of JBBYHO010002756.1, read as the reverse complement.
TTATTATTTAATGAAGTATTTAAAAATTTATAGCTAATATATATAAGCTCTCAATAGTTAATGAGTTTAACTAATTAAATTAAAAAATATGATAAATCAATAATATACTTTATTGGCAACATTTTCAAAGCTCATAATATAATTTATTTTTTGATAAATTATTATTTTATCATATACAGACCTGCTTAAATGTCGGGCTACGCACTTGACCCAATTGGGCCTAGGCGTTGGTTTATGTTTTTATTTTAGACTAGCTCAACCTAGTTGGAATAGTGATTTTAAATTAAAATAATATATATTTTATTTAAATTTAATTATAAAATATATAAATATTA
>JBBYHO010002726.1:0-54709 GCA_038382025.1 Adansonia gregorii | reverse complement strand
TTTTTGAGACTAGGTCTAAGTTAGCATTGATAGCAAGTGCAGGGAAAAAAGGATTGTCAGCTTTGAAAATTGTCCTAGGCTAATTCAAAATCTTTGAATCGCAAGCAATACGCTTCCAAAAAGGGAATTTTATACGCTTTTCATCAAAAACCGTTAAATAATTAAAAAAATATTTAATTAGTTAGAATTGCTTGAATAGAATATGAATTGTGGATTCAAAGGTTCTAAATGGTAAGGTTAAAAAAATCATAACTTTCACATTAGGTCAATCCAGGGGTGAACGAGGTGTTGTTCTAAAGGTGATTTGAAATCCCTTTAATGAAAAATGCTAGAAAAATCCAAAAAAAAATCATTTAGGGTCCAAAATAAATTTTTTTAATAGGGGCCACTATGCTACTAATGCCAAAATAAAGGTTTCTACGAGTTAGAGCTTTTACGATCATGCGCTAAAGCATTAAACATGCGAATGTCTCCATTGAGGTCCATGGCAATAAAGTAACTTAATAACCCAGTTCTTATAGAATAGGCTGCCAAATCATCTACTATCCATACCTATTGTAATGACAGGACTAAAAAAATCTCAAACTAAGCACATGAAAACTTTTTTGATGTTGATTGAAAACATAATATATTTGGCCAAATGAGACCATGATCCCAAACATTTATACTTGTTATATCCCCAAAATTAAAGAACTAATCTATTAAAAACCTTAAATCTATGGTAATCCTCATTGATTGAGGTTAAGATAGATTTAACTTATGGTTGTTTTACAAAATCAAATTTCAACCCACATCAAACAAACATTATTGCAAGCATGTTATGGGCTAAACAAGTAGCATGGTATCAAACAATTAAGTCATAGTTAGGCACATATAAATTGGAATTTTAACAAGTATTAGTGACCAAAACACAAGTAATGACATGAACAACATTTAGTCATGTAATAATAGATATCTAGCATCATAAATCAAATTATAGAGATGTAGCAAAAATATTAAGACTAAAATACAAGCTGGCTGAATTAAAATGGAGCAATAAACAAGGATTTTAGCCACCAAAATATCATAATAACCCATTAACCACACAACCACATTAAACAAGTTCAAAGAACTGCATAAATCCTTTAAGTTTCATCGTTATCATTCAAAGGGCATGCTAAAATAGCAATGAAAAACAACATGAGAAAGCAAATGATTTGAAAATATGTGAAGGAAATATACCACATAATAAACCTTAAAGCTTGCTTAATCTCCTTTTCAATGTCGTGCCTCCATCCTTGTCCTTGTTTGGTCATGACTTTTTTTTCCATTTTTTTGATAGCTATGAAGTTTGTTTTTGCTAAAATTTTTTTTCTTGAGGCTTGGCAGCTAATGAGGGAAAATTGGAGAGTTTTTTTTCTTGATGAAAGTTAACCTTTTGGGTTTATAAGGGCCATTTAGCCAACACTATTCAAGGGCAAAAGGGGTATTTTTGTCTTTTCGTTTGTCAAAAATGACAAGTCATGGTGTACTAGAGTATGCTTTCAATTTTTAATTGGCTAAAGTATTAATACTTGAGTACCAACTAACAACCAAGGTTCTAAAATATCCCTTGCATATTAAGTTTTGCCATGAATACCCTACTATCAAGCTAATTGGGTCCTTAAAAATTCATTAACCTAACCCAATAGCCCAAAATTAATTCAAATAATGGACATATTGAATTAGAATAATTTAATAAGCTCCATCAAGAATTTTAAAATATTTTGAAAGATGACCCAATACAATTAAATAAAATAGGCCCAAATAAAACAATTAATATGCATGTGGGCTCTACTTTACTTAATGTATATATTTTATAAGACTTGATCTTAAACTAAATAATTTATGACCCAATATAATTAAATAAAAAAGCCAAAATAAACTAATTAAATGTACACATGGATTCTATTTCATTTAGTATATATTTTTTATAATGGTTGATTTTAAATAAATAATTTATGAACTAATATAATTAAATAAAAAAAGACCAAATAAACTACTTACATATGCACGTGTGCTTTCTTTTATCTAAGGTATACTTTTTACAAGGCAAGGTCTTACATTAAATAATTTAGGGCCTTACCTTAGCTAGGAAACGTCTGCACATGTTTAAGATGAATAGGCTCCTTTGGTGAACCTCGACTATCATGTTATTTTAACTTTTCCTTTCTTTTTGCCCCTGCCTGATTCTCTTTTCAAAGCTTTATCCATCATCCCACAAAGTATGACTACATCCATAAAGCTTTTAGTGGTTTTTTCACCACTTCTTCATAGTACGGTGATTGTAATAGGCCGATAAACCTAACAATCATTTCCTTCTTTGTCAATAGTGCTTGAATTTAGGTAGCTTTTTCCATCCACCTAGAGATGTAATGCCTAAAGCTTCTATTTGGCCACCTCTCCATACTCATAAGTGAAAGGCAAATCAAGACACCATCGTCATTAGCTTCCTCCTCTTTGATGATGTTAACAAATAGATAAGTTGGTTCATGACATTCCTCATAGAATTCTATCTTGGATCAGTCCAACTTTCCTTGAACTATTTTTAGGAATAATGAACATTTCTAAAAATCATGTTCTTAAGCACAGTAACAGTAATAGGACTTCGGGAATTCCTCTCTTAGGGTCACTATCCTAACCTCCCTAAATGCTTGCTATACTTTAATCATTGGCATCTTGACCTTTCTAACATCTCTTTTAATACAACAACCTTTCCCATCAAACATGGTATTTACCCTTAGTTCAGTGTGATTAGGGAGTGGGTTGGCCCAACATTTGGTTTGGGCCCTTGCTCTATTTTGATTATGCCTCTTTTCAACAGGTCTTGCACCTTTCTCTTACATGAGGTGCAGTTCTCAATTAAGCATCCTTTTGGTCTGACATGGTATTCATAGTAAGCATTCTCATCATACCAACAACGGCATGATGGATATTTTGGGTTTAAGAATACTAAGGCAACCAATCAATCTGCTAATAGGTGATTGTAGATCTTTTAATATGAGCATGGTGAAGGGCCAAAATGTTCCCTTTCTTAAGGTGCTTAATGATTACTTGGGGCTCTTACATTGTTTATGCTACGAGATTGCATGCATAGAGGAATGTTTTGAGTAGGATTTAGTGTGAGGGTAACTGTTAGAGCTATCCCAGTACAGTGAACTGCTGGTGTTATTTGGTAGGGCTAAAACTTGGATACAACATACTTGCGGCATACACTCCTTGAATTAAGCTTGGATTTTGAGGGAACTTTATGGTGCCACGACTGACAACGCTTACTTCTTTTTCCTTTTCTTTACTTGTTGGTTTCTTAATTTGACCCAGATGATTCTCCTATAGATATTTTCCCACTTTTGATGGCATCACCATATCAGCAAAATTCTTCATGAAATTTCCCCCAACTTCTCATAGTAAAGAGCTTTCAAAGTGTTTACAAACATAACTGTCATTTCTCTTTACTTAATGGAGGTTGAACTTAAGCTACCTCCTCCCTTCATCTTTGGCATATTGCCTAATACTTTTAGAGGCTTTTTCTCCATGTTCATAAAGGAAAGGCAATCTAGGGCCCAGTCAGATATGTGTTTATACTGATTGAGGAATTCACAAGCTAGATCTATCCATGTTTGAATTCTTATAGGGTCTAGCCTTATATACCATCAAAGAGTTGCCCTAGCTAAACTATCCTAAAAGTAAATGATTAGCAATTTTTCATTTTTTTCATACCAACTCATCTTGTGATAATACATTTAAAGGTGGGCAGTGGGATCTATGGTCCTTTTATATTTTGTAAACTCTGGCACCTTGAATTTATGCTGAATAATGAGAATAGAGACCAGTCTTAGAGCCTTCGTTTCTATAACTCCAAATTTATCACTTTCCTCGATAGCTTGAAGACATTTCTCTAAAGATTGGTATTTATTTAAGTCTTCAACATTTTTTAAAGACTTTTTTGCCCTTCCTACTTTGTTTGTTCATTAAGATCTAGTACTATAGGTATAGCAGGCGAAAAGCCTTAAACCAAATGTGGTGATGTTACAGGATTGAGATAAATGAATGGTTGTGTCATTAGAATTCTTGTTGTCGGGGGATATTATTCATGCAAAGCTACTTCATGCATATTAGTAGCCTTAGTACCACTATTCAAATTACTCTCAGGGTTAGTTGGTCCTTCACCAGCATCAATGGTGCTCATTTATCCCTTATCTTTTAAAGCTTCAGATAACAAATTTGTCAATTTTGGCATTTAAGATTGAAGTTCTTCATTCCTATGGGTTGGTTGTTCTTGAGATTCTCTGTACATGAGTTCTAGTCACTCAATGTAGGATTGATGATCGTTCTCCATGGCTTTATGACAAGTATAAGTGTTATAACGATGGCGAGCTAAAGATTTCATGTTTTGGGACACCTTCACTTTAGATTATTGATGGATTAGACCTTTAGAATGTGTCATGACATAACATGAAAATGGATATGAAGCAAAAAAAGAATTATGTTATTGATGTAATGTAAAAAAAATAAAAAGAATAAATGTTATTGATGCAAATGCAAGAGGGATAATTGGATTAGGAAATAGCTCCACCAATAGCATCTTTCATTGAAGCAATCAAAGTCTTAAATACATATGATTACATTCGAAAATGTCTGGCATGATTACATTGTCTAATCACATGTTCTAAGGAAAATAGTAGTTCTTATTCGTGAGCTCTAGTGGGTAAAATGCTACATGCTAAAGATCAAGTCGTGTCCATCATATATTTAGCCTTTAATTGAGCTACCTAATTTTGTGCAGTGAGATGGTGATGATGAGTCTGATAATTTTGGCATGCCTAATCAACTATTTGTTGCTATTCTTGCTCCCGTTGATCTGAGGCCCGTACTAATTCATCCACCTGATTTTGACAAGCTTGTAAGGATTACTCTAAGCCTTGAACCCTGACTGTTAGTGTTTCGTTCTCAACTTGATTTGCTCTCAAATCTTAAACTCAAGCTTCTACCCGTACATTTTTTCTTTGATAAGTTGATGAAAGGGTTTGAGCTCTAACAAGCTTTTTTTTATTGTCTTTAGCTGCTTCTTTCCACTAATGTAGTTCTTTTTCGAGGGTCTTAATTTTTGTTCTCCAGTCGATTAAAGACTTGACTCGACGTCATGATTTGTTTACTTTGCTGACAGCCATATAGTTTTTCCTTAGACTCTTGAGATCTTCTTTGAGATGATTCTTCCCCTTATTAGCTCATTTTACCTTACCTTCACACAAATAAAGGTCCATCTCCAATTGACTTTTTTTTTCCTTTAAGCGGGCAATTTCCTTAGTAAGGTTTTTCTTTTCTTGTTTGAATTCTAATCTAAGATATTTGATTTTAAAAAGGAATTCTTCATCTATAGATACAATAGTGAACGAAGGCAAGGTATCATTGGTGTAAGATATCTTCCATTCATTATAGCTGAAGGTCATACAGCTTCTTCTTTAGCATCTTTCTATGCAATGAGTTCATCTCCAAGCATAAAAGGCTAATTGAATTTTTTACTTATAATCCAACTCACCATATTCAAGGTTGCATCCCTCTAGGTCTTGAACAAAGGAGATAAATTGCTAACACAAAAATTATCAAAAGACTAAAATAGATGCGTAGCTGGTATTTCCCTATAATCCAATGAATGGCATACAATTGTAATCCCCACATCTGTACATGATGGTTTGTGGCAAGAACTAGGCAGCCTTTCATGCCACTTCATCCTGTTAAGATTATGAAGTTTTTGGATCCATTGTTCCTCAGACTTTTTGTGAAGCCATTCTTTCTCAACAATTTTGGAGATAGGACTGAAGTCAAGGAAGAAATTGTATGGCCTTATCTTTTCTTCTGAGCAAAGGTGGCTAACAAGCCATAGGTAAAGCATAAATGTACAACCATGAAATGTCCTGTCTTGATTTTCTTGCAAAAATTAAGGGCTTAAATGGTTTTAACGATGATAACAGGTGCCAGGTTAATGTTGCAACATAGTCAAGAAATAAGATATGCCACCGCTGCTTCGATATAACCTAGCATCTTTGGGAAAATGACTAGGCCATATATCGCCAAAGCAAATACATCTTGCATTTTTGGAGGTCGACGGTATTTCTTATTGCCTCTTTTAAACTAGACCCTGAAATGCATTCGTCGTTTCCTTTCTTCTTAATGTGACCCTCAATCCATGCCTTGGGTGCACTAAAAACCTAGGCCAATCTTTTTTTAAAAGTTGAAGGGTTCAATGCCTTGCAATATATTCTATCAGTCTTGGCCCTCTTGATGTTAGGCGACGGGGTATATTCCTCTATTGTCAGGGTCAAATCCTCGTGGTTGAAGGTACAGCATCGATCTACAAGGTTCCAAATTTAGGAGGTGGCCTGTAGTAGATTAATATCCAAATGGACTTGAAGTAAAAGGGCAATGGCCTTGTATCTCTTCGTGAATGATTCCATTTTAGTATTATCCTAACTAGTCCATATATATTTCAGATCTTGCCAGTCATTCTGATGATACCTTATTTTGATCTTTTCATGCATTATCGAGATATATTGGGGCTTTAGGACATCCCCATCTTTATGCTATCATTACTCAGACTAGGCTCAAACTTTTTTGAAAAATTTCAATCCTAAGGTGGACTGTTGCTTTATGATAGACATCCCTTGGTAAGTAGTGCACCATTGGCCAATTGTCCCATAGTAATAATAATAATGAAATAATGCATGCATGCAAAAGAGAAAAAAAAAAAGAAAATAAGTTAGCAGTTATGCAAAGAAATAAGCAGACAAAGGAATGAAAGCAACAAAATAAAAATGCCACATAAAAGTTTGCCCCAATAATAGACGATATGATGCATAGGGGTGAGCATAACAATCAGGCAGCATCATAGTTATCTATGCTAAGATTGCCTTTACACGTAGTGATACAATACCATGAAGGATACACCTAACCAAACAAGCGGTGACGTTCGTTCATCAATATCTATATTAAGTTATCAACATGGTGACTTGTTTTGGTCAAATTATGAAGTTTTGGCATCGTAGGTGTGAACATTCGCTCGTCATCACCCACTTGCTAAGGAAAGGTGAGCCACAGAACATGATAGCATACCCTAAAGAAATGATCATAAAAATAACATGACACATGTGAGGGACGATGTTCACCTATCATCGTTTGTATAATATGGCATACAAGAGTAAAGGTAAGAAGTGTTTCCCTAAGTGACCCTACTCTCCAAGTTATTCTATCAGCATTCTAGTATGGTTTGACATGGTTTGGCTCGTAGGGCTCACTATATGAGTTTAAGTAAATGCCTAAATAAGTATCTAGATCGCTCTTCTGTTAGATAAAGACAAGTGAGGCACCCCGATCTTGGGCCAATCACGAGCTTGGTAGAACAGATTTAACCTGGTAGATGTATTTCCCTATACAAATGCTGAGGGTTACTCATGAGAGGTATAGGTAATTTACATCCCAAAAGGTCTTACCATGCCTATGCGAAGGGTTACTCACAAAGACGGATGGCTCACTTTCTCCTAATAATTAGGATTCTAGCCTCACCATGGTATTTGGTGGGAATCTAGTGCAAAATGAAAGTGCATAGTGTGTGTTGGGAAAACTATCAAACCTTTTCATTCGAATCCATATTACCATATCCAAATCAACCTTTATTTGAAAAGAAGGCGATCCCTAAAAAGAATCACAAAATAAACGCATAAATAAAAGATTAGAAGGAAAAAAAAGAAGGAATTATATCCAATTAATTATGGAAACTGAAGAACCAAGGACCAAGCAAGACATAGTTAGTCATAGGCCTAACTTTCTAAGTTTATCCCTAGTGGAGTCACCAAGCTGTTGACATTCCACATGCCTAGCCTTTACAAACTTCGGATGATCCGAAGGGCCAAAGCCAAATATTTTGATGTTCAACATTCTATATGGTTTAAGATGGTTTGGGTTGTAGGGCTCACTATATGAGTTTAAGCAGATGCTTAAATATGTATCCGAATCGCTTTTTCATCCGATAAGGATAGCTGAGGCACCCTGATCGTGGGCCAATCATAGGTTTGCCAAAATGGGTTTGACCCGGTGGATATATTTTCCTATATAAATACGGAAGGTTACTCACAAGAGATAAAGGTAATTTACACCCTTAAAGGTCTTGCCATGCCTATGCGGAGGGTTACTTATGAAGGTGAATGGCTTACTTTCTCCTAATAATTAGATGCTAGCCTTACCATGGTGTTTGGTGGGAATCCAGTGCAAAATGAAAGTGCAAAATGTGTGTCAGGAAACTATCAAACCTTTTCATTCTACCCCATATTACCATACTTATTCAAATCAACATTTATTCAAAAAGAAGGCGATCCTTAAAAAGAATCAAAAAATAAAGGCATAAAGAGTAAAAGATTGAAGGAAAAAAAGAGAGAAGGAATTATATCTAAATAATTATGGAAACCGAAGAACCAAAGACTGAGTAAGACATAGTTAGTCATAGGCCTAACTCTCTAAGTTTGTCCCCAATGGAGTTGCCAAGCTGCCGATATTCCATACGCCTAGCCTTTACGAACTTTGGACGATCTGAAGGGCTAAAGCGCACTTGACTTAAAAATATTTTGATGTTCGACATTTCGATATGGCTTGACATGGTTTGGCTTGTAGGGATCACTATATGAGTTCAAGTAGACACCTAAATAGATATCTGAATTACTTCTCCATCTGGTAAGGACAGCCAAGGCACCCCAATCCTGGGCTCATCATGGGTTTGGAAAAATGAGTTTGACTCGATGAATATATTTCCTGATACAAATCGAAAGGGTTACTCATAAGAGACATAGATAATTTACATCCTGAAAGGTCTTGTCATGCCTATGCGAAGGGTTACTCATAAAGGCGGATGGCTCACTTTCTCCTAATAATTAGGATCCTAGCCTCACCATGGTGTTTGGTGGGAATTTTGCAAAATAAAAGTGCAAGGTGTGCCAGGAAAACTATCAAACCTTTTCATTCTACTCCATATTACCATACTTATTCAAATCAATATTTATTCGAAATGAAGGCGATCCCTAAAAGAATCACAACATAAAGGCATAAAAAGTAAAACATTAGAAGGAAAAAAAGAGAAGGAATTATATCTAAATAATTATGTAAATCAAAGAACCAAGGACCAAGCAATATATAGTTAGTCATAGGCCGAACTCTCTAAGTTTGTCCCCAATAGAGTCACCAAGCTATCGATGTTCTGTGTGCCCAACCTTTACGAACTTCAAATAATCCGAAGGCCAAAGCATGCTTGACTTAAAAATATTTTGATGTTTGACATGAAAAAGTGAAAGACTGTCATACAAATCGCTCATCCGACTAGTCTTGGATGGCCACCATGAAGTAGCCATAAACTTAGAGTCACCACTGATTTTTTAAGTTAGGCATGACCAGATGCCTATTGAAAATAATACCAAAGATTTCTTGTTTTGGGTTTGGGAGTTGGTTACGTGTGGGGAAGGATTTGCACCCCCATAACACTTGAAAATCAGTACCACCTTACTTGAATCTTGGTTTCCTTAGTTCTATTTTTATCACTATTTAAATATAATTCTCTCTAATACATGAAATTTTCTAAAGATACAAGTCCAGGTGTTAATGAAAATTTTATCACCTATGCACCTCGGAGAGGTGAGAAACATAAGGGTTTTTGATGAAAATGATCTCTAGATAGGTTTACGAAAATAAAAAATTTCATGTCTAGCACTGAAAAGATACGGACACAAGATATCGTTTTGCGATTTTGAAAATAATTTTTAAAGCATGAATGCTCGAGGTCCCTATAAGAAGAAACATATTTGTAAGATAGGAAAGAAAGCAATAAATAATTCCACAAAAAAATAAACATACAAAATACATAAAAAAGGGTGATCAAAATGTATCTTGTAATTGTCTTTGATTTTTGATGAATAGCCAAGATGACAATATTGAGACCTAGTCAGATTCAGTGGAAATTTGAAGAGAAAAAAAAATTTATGACTTGGGGATGTCCTAGAAAAAAAGTTTGAATTTTAAAAGGAATATAGAGAGTAAGGTTGGAGTATCCCCTGAGAATAGAGAGGTTAGAGTATCCCCAAAGGTGAAATTGTCATATTGAGGTAAACACGGGGTTGGAGTATCCCGTTAGAGTAGTAGGGTTGGAGATACCCAAAAATAGAGGTTTGATATTGGATTTGAGTTAAAAGTGGGGTTGGAGTATCCCCTCAAAATAGTGGGGTTAGAGTATCTCCGAAAATAGAGGTTTGATATTGGATTTGAGTTAAAAAAGGGGTTAGAGTATCCCCTCGAAATAATGGGATTAAAGTATCCCCAAAAATAGAGGTTTGATATTGGATTTGGTGAGGTTGGAGTTTCCCCTTGGAATAATGGGGTTGGAGTATCCTCAAAAATAAAAATCTTCGACATTAAAAGAAATTGGTCATATTTTTGAAAAAAAAAAGAACCTTTAAAAATCGAGAACCAAAGTTTTGGCTAAAATGTTCCTCTTTTGTTTAGCCTTGGTCCTAGCCTAAGGGAAGTTTAGGTAATGGGCATGAGTCGAATAGATCATGGGGCGTTCGAACGCTCGATAAAAGCGTTTCAAAAATTAGGTTGGAAATAGAGGATAACATCAAATTTTTTCTCTTTCTAAATTTATTTTGAGCTCATCCGAAGCTCCCCTAGGGTAAACAAGGTATTGTTGGAAAGGCAACACAGTGAGGATTAATGTAAAAATACTTCAAAATTCCTAGAAAATCACTTTCTAGGTAGAATTAATTTTTGAACTTCAGCTTGTCTTGACACTGGCAGCATGTACAGGGTAAAGGTATAATGGATTTTGAAAAATCATTTCAGATTCACCTAGAATTGTTAAAATAAGAATAATACCTTTTCAAAAAGGGAATTTCATGGACTTTATGGGAAAAATATTCAAGGCATTCAAAAATGTTGCTTGTTGGGCCGAAATAGCTTGAATAGTAAACTACTTACTAGATCTAGGGGTTCTAGATAGTGAAGATTCAAAAAATCATAACTATTTCATCCAAGATAATCTGAAGTTAAATGAGATATCGTTGGAAAGATAATTTGAAACCCTATAAGGAAAAATACCAATACATTACAGATAAATCATTTTTTATTTTTAAATAATTTTTCAAAACTAAACCGCTATGCTGCCAGAACAAAACAGGGGAGGTGTTTGATATTTTTGGTTATTCGTTTGGTTGAACTCCGGCCATGGATGTTTGAACATCCATGATCGAGATGAGGGGTTAACATGGGTGTCACGAGTTCATTCCATAGTCCTGGAGTAGTTTGAGATGATGAAGCAACTCGTTGACCATGCCATCATGAGGGTGTTTGGCTAAAGAACAAAGATTCACTTTTTTCAACTAAAAAACTTCATTTCATTTTTTTTAAAACTAGCATTCTTATACTCATTCTTCCATGAATCCAGAACTGAGTGCTTGCTTTACCCCTAAGGTTAGAAAATGAACTTCATAAAAATCTTAAGCCCAAGTTATTCTCCATGTATGGGAGATAGCATGCGTCTAACTTGGGGGTACTCTTTGAAATCGAGTTTCCTAGCAATCAAACAAACATCTCAACATAAATAAAGTGCCACAAACATGACATAGAACATGGAGAACATGTATGCAAAAAAAAAAAAGAAGAATGCATGGAGATGATAGATGCATGAACATACTTAGGATGAACATGCTGAAAAAAAACATTTTATTTCATGAAACCTATTAAACTACTAGGAAATGTATAGGAATATTTATGACATGTTAAGATTGATGCTTGACATGAGATACAGATGTGAATGTAGAAGGAACATGGCAAGGTCACATGGATAGAGGTTGTTATGGTAATGAAAATGTAAAGGTCAGCATGTAGACACTAAGAAAAACATCAAGATCCTAAACTACCATAAAAAAAGCCACAAAAAATGCATGGGAGTCCTAAGATGGCCATAAAAGCTAAAAAAAGGTTTACTAAGATGATGTTAATGATAAAAGAGAAACTAAAAAGATTAAGATAAAAGGGATATACCAAAAAAACATGAACTTTCCTTTGTTTCGAACTAGTGGCTGTAGGCTTAATTTCATCCTTCTCCTTGCTATTATTTAGCAAGAAAAGGATGAAAAGAATTAGCTTTTTGGTGGTATGGTTGATGGTGAGGCTTTTTACAGATCAAAATGTGTGGAAAGTTAGGTTCTTAAAGGTTTTCCAGTGGTGGTTTGGGGTAGCTACGGGAATGGAGTATGGAAGTCAATGAAATAGTGTTTTTGGATGTGTTTTTAGGGTTGAGAATGGCTAGAGGATTTGTGGAGATGGGTAAAGAGTTTTCTGGGATTGGAAGAGAGTTTTTTTCTAAGGTAGCTGGGTTTTTTTTGGTAGCTTCCTTTTTAGATCCCTCTTTCTTTTGGTTCAACCCTCTTTTTTTAGAAGACAATGCAAAGGGCCTCATTAATTTTTCTTCTGCAGCAAGGCATATCTTTAGCTACCATGTTCAGTTGACTTTCTTCTTTTGGTTCTGCCATGCTGATCAAAAAGGCAGAAAGGTTGTGAAAGCCTACAAGCTAGAGATATGCCTACCACTCTCTTACACCCATATATTTTATGAAAGTGACCTTTTATCATTAATTGTTTTTATTTTTTTATTTTGTCACCTTTTACCTAAACCCTAAGATGCTAAAAACTGGTCCAAATAAAATAAGGTGTCTACAGTCATTATTAAGCGATTAGTCTTAGTCCTCATGAGGTATCATGTTGCTTCATAAAGAGGTAATTTTAATATAAAGATACAGATATGTTGCCCGTTTAATGCCTTAACATTTATATTCATCATGTTTGCCTTAGGCATCTTGCCTATTCTCAAGGTAAATTTTGTGGTACACTTTTGCTGCTATTCTTTTACATCTTTATGTGTTGCCTATTATTTCATATTGGTTACTAACTTATTCCCTTTTACTTTTCTTTTTCACTATGCATCATTTCATCATAAATACCATCACCATAGGACAATTGGTCAATGGTTCAATGTTTATCAAGAGGTGTCTGTCGTGGAGCAATAGTCCACTTCAGAGCTAAAGCCTTTTGAGGAAGTTCGGGCATGGTCAGAATACCGAGAGCATGAAGGTGAAGATATCCTTAAACAAAGGCAGTCTCAATAATGCATGAAATGATCAAGACAGGTTACCATCAAATTGATTGGCAAGATCTAAGGATTTTATGGACAAATTGGGATAATACTGAAAGGGAATCATTCACTAAGAAATATGGAGATATTGCTATTTTGCTTGAAGTTCATTTGGATATCAGTTTATTGCAGCAGCCTTTTAGTTTTGGAGTCCAACACATTGATGTTTCATTTTCAATCATGAAGAATTGATCCCCACAATTGATGAATGCACTATGTTACTCAACATTGAAAGGGGAACATTGAATCCTCAAACTTTAAAAAAAAAGATTGGCTTAAATCTCAAGTGAATAGAGTCTTGGATTGAGAGTCATATCAAAATAAAAGGGAGTAGTGAATGCATCTCATGGGCTAGTTTTAAAGAAACAATGGCAAGTACTGCTGACATCTGAAAAATCTATGATATCTAAGCTTTGGTGATATATGGTTTGGTTATATTCCCCAAGACATTAGGCTATGTTAATGTTACGATAGTATATGTCTTTCTTCATTTATGCTGCAACATCAATCCCACCCTAGCCATCATTATTGAAACTATTCGAGCTTTTAATTTTCGTAAGAAAATAGGTACAGGCCTTTTATCGAGTGTGTACCACTCTTTCATATTTGGCTTATCAGTCACTTTAGCTCGAAAGAAAGTAGGATGTGGCACTGCTTCTTACCTAGCGTTAGCCCTAGCTCGAAGGTACTTAAGAAAGAATGGCCTCAAGACAAATCTGAAGAGCAATGGGTCCAAAAATTTTGGAACCTCAAGGGGAGGCAGTAACATGGAAGGCCTTTCGGTTTTTACCATAAACAGTCTATACTGTTGCAGAGATTACAGCTGTGTGCCACTCATAGGATTATAGGGAAGTGCTAGCTATGCCTTTTTTTTAGTTCTTTGACAGTTCTGGTACCATAGTTCATCCTCTTCATCCAAGACTTAAAGTTATGGGATTTTGACTATGGTGAGCCTGATTACAAGCCGAAAGTCCAACTAGCCTTTCATGCATGGAAACAAAGTCGCTGCATGGAAAGGTATTAGAGAAGGAGTAGTATGACTCTAGGATATGATGAATGGAGGGTCTAACAAATTAATGATGTCGTGCCCTTGTCTAGCATTGGGACATCACAAATGCCAATTGATGAATTTCCCTTTGGAGTTGAATTGCTCAAGTGAAAGGGCGACCTTTGCCATGGAGGTTACTTGATTAAATGAGGAAAATAGTCAATTGAAAATAGATCTCTACCTCAAGGATGACAAGATGAATAGGGTTATCAAGGAGAAAAATCACCTCAAAGAGGACCTCAAGAGTTTGAGAAAAAACTATGTGGCCTTTAACAAAGCAAGCAAGTCTCAAAGACTTAGAAAATCATTGGTCGAGTGGAGGACATAAATCACTATTCTCGAAAGAAAACTACAGCAATGTAGAGAAGCTGTTAGGGTCAATAAAGAAAAGCTTGTTAGAAACCAGGCTCTTACATCAACTTGTTGAACGAAGAATGAATGGTTAGAAGCTCGAATCCAGGATTTGAGAGCAAACCAAGACAAAAATGAAGCTCTGACACTCAAAATTCATGATTTAGAGCATTCTCTCGAAGTTCGCCAAGACCAAATCGATGTACTGGTAAGAGCTTTTAAACAGCGAGAACAAGAATGGCTTCAAGTGGTTGATCATGTACGCCAAAATTATCAGGACCATCATCGTCGTCTCATAAAGCAAATTCAAACAGCTTAGTTAGAGGTCTAAAACATGATGGATGTAGCCCCATGTCTTACACATGATATCTTACCGATTGGAGCCCATGAGCAAGATTTGTTGTATTTCTTGGACCATGTAATCAGGCAGTGTAACTGTGTCAGGCAATTTTGAATGCAGTCACATTTAATCGAGACATTTTTTTTGTTTTAATGAAAAATGCTATTTGTGGAGCTGCCTCTTAATCCAATTGTCCTTGTCATACTTGCATGACTAACCTAATCTTTTATTCATTCATTTATTTTCATGATCACATATTAACTCTCATTGCATCGAACATATGCATGAACATATCATAAAGGCCTAATCTGAAAATAATTTCAAGTGAAGGTGATTTAAAACATGAAACATATAGCTCGCCATCGGTATAACACTCGTAATCATTAAAGAATGATGGAAAACGATCATCAGGCCTACATTAAAAAACTCAAACTCATGTATAAAAGTCCCAAAAATAGTCACTCCATAAGAATAAGGAACTCTAAGCTCAAATTGTTGATCTAACTAAGCTATTATCTGATGCGTTAAAGGAAAAAGGGCAAACAAGTACAGTCAAGGTGGGAAAAGATCCAGCCAATCCCAAAAGCAATTTAAATAGTGGTATTGAGCCACCAATGCTCAAGAAAGGGCGTTACATGGGCAGCATCCTCTGATAGTAAACGTCTCACCAACTTGGCCATTCATTTACATTAATCTACGATAGTATACTACTTAATTCAAAGATTTCAAGGTGCAAGTTCTTTATTAGCAAGGCCTATAGTCTCGAACCTCAATGAGCTACTGGAGCAAGAGAAAATGAAAAGGCCCTCAAAAAATGATAAGAATTTGGACAAGTAGCAGTCACTAGAGAAGCATCTTTGAGCTATGGAAGGAAGTAACAAGTTTGTAATCGTAGACGTAAAATCATTAGGGATGGTTTCGAGTCTCATATTTCCACCTAAGTTTAAAGTGCTTGATTTTGAAAATACAATGGGACTACCAACCTTGTTGCCTATCATTTCATATACTATCGTAAGATGGTAGGGCATGAAGAGAATGAGAAGCTATTGATCCATTGCTTCTAAGATAGTCTGACTAGAGTAGCTCTTCGATGGTACTAGGACTTGATCCTGTAAGAATTAAAACATGGGCAGATTTAGCATGTGCATTTCTTGAATAGTGAAGCATATGTCTAATTAGGCTTCGGATCGCCTCTCTCTCATGAACATGGACAAGAAATCTTTCAAGAGCTTTAGACAATATGCTTAGAGATAGAGAGAAGAGGCAGCTCAAGTTCATCCTTCTATGATAGAAAAAGAAATGACAGTCATGTTTATTGGCACCTTAAAAGCTTCTTACTATAAAAGGCTGGTAGGAAGTACCATAAAAATAATTGATATGGTTATATCGGGTGAAATAATTAAGAATGCTATCAAAAGTGATAGAATATTGGTTAGAAAGACATCTAGATTAGTCAAGAAGACAATAAATAAGGGTAAGGAGAAAGACGTGAATGTTGTCGGCAAAAATCGTGCCATATTTAGTCAAAGTCTGCATTTAATACAACCTATGTACTTTCTGAGCGTGTTGAATATAGGTCTTACTCCTTATTGATCAGTACTGTTACCAGTCCATGCTATCAGGTTTGCTCCTGTAATAAGCTTTGCACAAAATCTTGTTCAAAATGTGACCCAGAATGCATAGCCTAGCAATATGCATAGTACAGGATTTTCGAATAACCAACAAGAAATAGAGCACTTTGAACCACTCCCTTACTCTTATAAAGAGATTTACTCTCGCTTATTGGTAGGTAAACTAATGGCCCCAATATTAACAAACCTAAGATCACTACTGCACCCTAGATGGTATGATGAGAATGCTTATTATGAATACCACACTAGCGTGCAAGGCCATTCCATTAAGAACTACATTTCGTTTAAAAGAAAAGTGTAGGGTCTACCAGAAAAAGAATTGATAAAGATCGAGCAAGGTCCTAGACCTAATGTTAGGGCCAATCTATTCCTTAATCATGTCAAATCGAGAGTGAATGCGATCATTGATGAGTAAGGTTGTTGGGTTAAAAGAAGTGCTAAAAAAGTCAAAACCCTAATAAGTAAGGTTTGGCAAGCTTTCGTGAAAGCTATAATAATGATAGATGATAAAAATGCTGTTGAAACATCTTGCTGCCATTATGGTCGAGAACGCAGTTTGCATCATTGTCCATCATCCTTGAAAATGGTCCAAAGGATGATGGATTGGTTTGAGATCTTGTTTTACGAGGAGTGGGATAGACATGATGGCCCATCTATTAATGCCACTGATGAGGGGAGACCTGCCAAAGATCAGATCTTAAGCTGTCTATCTCTTAGGAGCATGAAAAAGAGATCTGATAAAAGTTAGGCAGCATGCTGCAAGATGGATGGAAGAGGCTACCTAGATTCATCCCTTACTAATAGAAAAAAAAAGATGATTGTTAGATTCATTAGCACGTTACAAGCTCTTTATTATGAAAAGATAGAGAAAAGCTTTCTGAAAGGCTTCACAAATGTGGTCATATTCTATGGGATGATCAATAAGGCCATGAAAATGGACCAGTGGAACAAATATCTACAAAGAAAAAGGAAAAAGAAAAATGAAGGTCAGTAAGTAATCAAAGTCCGACACTGGAGCTAGTTCATCTTAAACTCATGCCAAGTTAAGCCCAAAGAGAATGGTCATGGAAGAAAGCTACAAGATTGTAAAAATCGTAGAAAAAGTTAGAACACCAATGAATTTGATTTGGCAAATCTTGGTGCAAGCTAAACTACTGAATGCAGCTGAAAAGATAAAGGAAAGAATTGATGACTTCTGTGATTTCCATACTGTTTATGGCCATACTCTTTAAACATGCAAAAAGTTTCATGCTATGGCTTAAAAGATAATGAATGAGGGTAGCATTAAATTCTATGACAAAAAGCAAACCCCACGCACCGAGTTTGCAAATGCAACACCATCTGTTAACACTGTAGAAGAAAAAAAAGCAATCCCCTTGATGAGGTTGGAAGGCCATTAATCTCGTATGATAATCGACTGAGAGCCAAAGCCACCCCTATCCAGCCCATGCTAAGAATAATCATTCAACTTCCATCTCCTTTCCCTTATAAGGATAATAAGGCGGTTTCTTAGAAGTATGAAAACAAAACCTTAATCATCGGGGAATCTAGTTAGCAAGCAATGAGCATAAACCTTTCAAAAGTGAGTGAATTAACTCGAATGGTAGATGTTATTCCCCAGCAACATCAAAAGGTGAAACTCAACAAGAAAATACTAGTTTTATTCTTTAAGCACTGAAATCTACAATAAAAAACTTAGATTTGTTGGTCTTCAAAGAGCAATGAATGAGAAAGAGGCTACAGAATTCCTCAAGTTCATCAAACATAGGGAATACAACATCATTAATCATTTAAACAAGCAATCCATGAAGATATCTGTGTTGTCACTACTATTAAATTCTGAAGCTCACAAGAATGTCCTTCTCAAAGTTTTGAATAAGGCTTATGTCCCTTCTGATATTTTTATAGGTCAGTTGGATCTCTTAGTAAGCAATATCATTGCCAATAATTGCATATCTTTCAGTGATGATGAAATCGTACTCAAAGGGAAAGGAAACTATAAAGCCTTTCATATCACCACGTATTGTAAAGGAAATATATTGCCTAAGGTGTTCATTGATAATGGGTTAGCTTTAAATGTAATACCCATGTCATGCTTGAACAAGCTCTCCATCAATGCGTCTCATATCAAAAATGGTCATACGATTATGTAAGCATTCGATGAAACTTGCCAGAATGTTGTAGGGAACATCACCATTCCACTCTAAATCGGCTCATGTATTTACGAAGTTGACTTCTATGTGATGGACATTACTCCATCATATAATTGCCTATTGGGAAGGCCTTAGATTCATTCTGCTAGGTAGTACCATCATTTTTGCACCAAAAATTGAATTTGTCATCGAGAATAAAGTTGTCAGTATCAAAAGAGAAGAAGATATCATTGCTGCTACCTCAACTGATGCCCTATATGTTGAACCTAATAAAGATATCGTAGAATCCTCTTTCTAATCCTTTAAGTTTATCAATGCTACCTATATCAAGGAAGGGTTGCTGATAGTTTAGACCCACCTATTAGAGATTACTCACATGGGTTTGAAGTTGACTGCCGACAAAGGTGCCCAAGTTGGAAAGGAACTTACAAAACACCTTCATAGAGTTCTGAAGCCTTGAAAGTGGTCAACTAGATCGACAAAGAAGGTTGGGATTCAAGCCCAATGCACAGCAGAAAAGAAAGGAAGCTCAAAAGAATCGTGAAAAGAGAATGGCTCATTTGTTAGGATGAGACATAAAGGATAAGCTAATGATATTCCTATCACTTTGAGAAAGTTTTTTCCTTAGGGTACATGTAAATACTGGCTTCATTAGTGCTGCATTCATATTGAACAAAGCATTTAATGATGTCTCCATCAAAACGATTGACAAGCCAAAGATATCAATTATAATTTCGAAGACTAGTTTATGCCTATCAAGGTTTGTTCCAAATGTTTGGACTGAGAGTAAGATTCTTGTACTATTCATCTATTTCAAAGTAATGCTATGAATTAAACCTACATGCTCTTGCCCAAAAGCATTGTAGGATCCTCTATATAGGCAGCTTTTATCAAGTATTATCAATGAAAATGACTAAGCATTATGTATTCATTTTTCATATAATTCTTATTGACCTTAGACTTTTCTTTACATCTTTTTCCACTTATATTATTTCTTTCCATATTTTCAGGTATCCCGATAAAGGTGACATGAATTTTGATACTGAAACTTTAAAAATTGATTTTGAGCAATCGATCTATGCCAGTGAGGCTGAATCTGAAGAGAACCCCATACCCCTAGACCTATTAAGACTAGTTGAATAAGAAGAAAAATAGATATTACCCCACAGAGAACCAACTAAAACCATAAACCTCGGAACAAAAGAAGACCCAAAAGAAGTCAAAATCGAAACCTCCATAAAGCCATTAACTCAAGTTAAACTAATAAGTCTCCTTCAAGAATATTAAGACGTATTTGCCTGGCCCTCTCAAGGTATGCCTAGATTAAATACCAACATTGTGGTTCATAAACTTCCTCTTAAACTCGAGTGTAAGCCCATACAACAAAAGCTCAGAATGATGAAACCTGAAATGCTTCTGAAGATTAAAGAAAAAGTGAAAAAGCAATTTGAAGTAGGATTTCTCGGCCAAATATCCTGAATAGGTAGCCAATATAGTCCTAGTTCCTAAGAAGGGTGGTAAAGTGCGAATATGTGTAGACTACAAGGACCCGAACCAAGTCAATCCCAAGGATAATTTTCCCCTACCTCACATCGGTTCCTTAGTAGACAACACTGCCAAAAACATAATTTTTTTTCATGAATGGTTTTTTAAGCTATAACCAAATCAAAATGGCCAATGAAGACATGGAAAAGACCACATTCGTAACCATATGGGATACTTTTTACTACAAAGTGATGCTTTTTAGGCTAAAAAATGCTAAGGCAACCTACTAAAAGGCGATGGTAACATTGTTTCATGATCTAATGAATAAGGAAATCAAGGTCTATGTGGATGATATGATTGTCAAGTCGCCAAAAGAGAGTGAACATGTGGCCCATTTGCTAAAACTCTTCCAAAGGCTTCACAAATACCAACTCAAGCTAAATCTTACCCAATGCACATTCGATGCCACATCTGGTAAACTATTGGGTTTCATTATGAGTGAAAAAAGAATAAAGGTTGATCTTGACAAGGTTAAGGCCATTTAGAATCTGTCACCACCTCAAACTCAAAAAGAAGTGAGAAGCTTTTTGGAAAGGTTAAACTTAAACTACATAGCCTGATTCATATCTCAGTTGATAGACAAATGTGATCCAATCTTTCAGCTAGTCCAAAAACAAAATCCTAGAGAATGGAGTGAAGAATGTCAAAAAGTTATCGATAAGGTCAAACATTATCTTTTAAACCCTCTAGTACTTGTACCACCAGTGCCTAGTCGGTCATTAATCTTATATCTATCAGCTTTTTACGAGTTGATAGGTTGGGTATTATGGCAACATGATGAATCAGGAAAGAAAGAATAGGTTACCTATTACCTGAGCAAAAAGTTTACGGAATATGAAAATATTTTTCATTTGTAGAGAAGATATGTTGTGCTTTAGCTTGGATAGCCTAGAGGTTAAGGCAATACATGTGTACCATACCACATGGCTAGTCGCCAAGCTTGATCCCATCAAGTATTTGTGCAAAGCTCCCACCTTGTCTAGGAGGTTAGCCAGATGGCAAGTTACGCTTTCTAAGTATGATATCGTGCATGTAAATAAAAAACCCATAAAAGTAGTGCAATAGCAAACTTTTTAGCAAGTTAAGCCACAGATGACTAGCAACCTTTAGACTTCAAATTCCCTAACAAAGACTTGATGTGCATATCTGAGGTAAAGAATGATGTCAAGTGTCGGTCGTTATGGAAAATGTACTTTAATAGAGCTTTAAACATACTAAGGCATGGAATTGGGGTAATTTTCATTTTGCTTAAGGGAAATCATTACCCTTTCATAGCCAAATTGAACTTTGACTTCACCAACAACATAGCTAAATATGAAGCCTCCATCATGGGACTCCAAGTAGCTATTGAAAAGGGTATTCGAACACTGCAAGTGTTTGGATTCAACCCTTGTCATTTACTAATTGAAGGGAGAATGGAAAATATGTAATGCAAAACTGATTAACTATAGGAATCTAGTATGAAAACTTAGGAAAGAGTTTGACAATATCAGCTTTCAACATTTATCCCGAGAAAAGAACTAAACTGCTAATGCCTTGACCACTTTATTATCCATGTTCAAAGTTAATTGAGAATCGAACGTCGCTCCTATTCAAATGAGTATCTATGTAGCCTGGGCATATTGTCAAAATCTTAAAGAAGAGAAAGATGGCTTGCCATGGTATTATGACATCCTTCAGTACATTAAGGATCAACAATACCCACTAGAGGCCACCAAAACTGATAAGAAAAACCATCCGATGATTAACCACTAGCTCCTTTTTGGATGGTGGGATTCTGCAAAAAAAAGGCTAAGATCAGGCGCTACTCTAATACAAGGATGCCTCTAAAGCCAAAAGAATACTTGAAGAAGTTTATAAAGGGATTTATGGTATGCATGCCAATGGACACAAAATAGCAAGACAAGTTATGCGATCAGGCTAGTACTGGCTAACTCCCAAAAAAGATTGCATTAACTATGCCTGAAAGTGTCACAAATGCTCTACGCTGACAAAATCCATGTCCCACTAACACCCCTATATGTTATGGTAGTTCCATGGCCTTTTTTTGTATGGGACATGGACATGATTGGACTAATTACCCCTAAAGCTTTTAATAGGCATCCCTTCATTTTGGTCGCAGTCAATTATTTCACTAAGTAGGTAAAGGCAGTTTCTTATGCTAATGTCACTAGATTTGTCCTGTGTAAATTTGTAAAATAGGACATCATCTATAGATATGGTCTTCTCAAACAAATCATTATTGATAATGCATGCAACCTAAAAAACAAAATAATGCAAGCGATTTACTTTCAATTTAAGATTCAACATTGAAACTCTATCCCATACCACTCAAAAATCATTGGGTGATTGAAGTAGCCAATAAGAATATTGAAAAGATAGTTAAAAAGATGGCTGAGAGATTGGCATGAGAAGTTGCCTTCTACCTTACACGCCTATTGCATAGCAATATGAACTTCCATAGGTGCCACCCTATTCTCTTTGGTCTAAGGCATGGAGGCTATCTTGCCAAATGAAGTTGAAACCCCTTCACTTAGAGTCCTAATGGAATCCCAACTTAAATAAGCTAAATGGGTTAAGAGCTTATATGAACAACTTAGTCTTATTGAAGAGAAAAGAATTAATGCCATTCATCACGGGTAGTTGTATCAAAAGCGAATGATGAAGGCTTATAACAAAAAAGTTTATCTTCGCCAATTTCGAGAAAGTGATTTGGTACTCAAACAAATTCTCTTAATCCATAAAGATGCTTGCAAAAAATAGACCCTAAATTAGGAAGGGCCATACATGGTGAAATGTGTATTCTCTGAAAGAACCTTAATTTTAATTGAAATGGATGGTAGTGACCTACCCAACCCTGTGAACTTTGATTCTATTAAGAAATACTATACTTAAAAGGATTTTAAGATAAAAACCTGAAAAGGTATCTTATTTCTCTTTCACTTTACGCTCTCTAAAAAATAAACACAAAAAAATAGCAAAAATAAAAAAAAAAGAAAAAAGAGAAAACTGACTTAAGTTAAAAACCTAAAAGGGTGGCTTAAACAACTAGGCCCTATTCCTCATATTCACTAGTCTGATCAAACCAAGTCATAACCTAACCCATCTGTTTTATGCTGACCAAACCCTACCAAACCTTATCCACACTTACACTAAAAAAATGGAAACTACCTAACTTCGAGGCCTCGATCCCACTATAGGGCAATCTAAGGGATCTTCTTATGAGTTGCTAGCACCAAAAGGATCAATTGCTCGAAAAAAATCTCTAAAAGCACTTAATAGAGAATTCATGTCATCAGCGTCAAAGCCAATTGACCAAGAAGACTTCTTCGATCTCTTTTGTATTTCAAAACCTTCCATAATCTTATAAGTTTGTCACAACTTGTACCTTCTTTCTTTGAATAAAAATATTACTTAATTTTTCAAAAAATCTTTTTGTAGCATTGTATTTCGTGTCATATGATGTTTATCATTTAGTTGATAATGCTTGATAAATAAACAAAACTGATAGTAGGATTTCCTAGTGTTTTTTTGAAAGATAAAACTTTGCAGGAACTTTGTTTTATGTTTAAAGACTAAGAATGAACTTTTAGTGCCACAACCAGTCTTGCTCTAAAACCCCACATCTTAAAAATCTGCTCAAAACCTTCCTAGTAAAGCATTATGGACCTTTCGTACCTTCAAAAAAGGGATAACCTTTATATTCAAAGCCTTTAGAAATCTAGAGCACGATTGATAAACCTTGGGTAAAAGGCCACCTTATCAAAGCTAAAAAAGGCTAAAACCAACCACCGAATTAGGCTTTTAAAGTTATTACCCTTGCATCATTTAGACAGGCATTATGTAGCATTTAACATCCTGCAAGTACTAGTTAAATTTGTAAGGAACCTAAGGTTCTGTTTTTTTCAAGAAAACCTCAAAAGGCCTCAAGTAAGTACCTTTAACCTTATGTGCTCATTGAAAATCACCCAAGAAGGGTATCTAAACTTATTTTCTTCTAGTCCTTAAAGAGCAAGACGCTTCTATCACAAAGATTACACAAGTTGGTGGCAACTACCTACCTTAGTCCTTAAAGAGCAGGATGCTTACCAAAGCCCACATAAGTTGGTGGCACCTACCTACCTTAGTCCTCAAAGGTTGGACATTTAAGAAAGCCCACATAAGCTAGTGGCAACTACCTGCCTCAATCCTTAAAGAGCAAAATGCTTACGAAAGCCCATACATGCTAGTGGCAACTATCTGCCTCAGTTCTCAAAGAGCAAGGTGCTTACAAAAGCCTACACAAGTTGCTGGCACCCACCTACCTCAACCCTCAAAGGGTAGGATGTTTAACTAAGCCCATATAAGCAGGTGGCAACTGTTTACCTGAAGTCCTCAAAGAGTAGGACACTTTCTTACCTTAAAGCCCATACAAGTTAGTTGCATTACCTTAGTCCTCAAGAAGCAAGGCATTTCCCTACATAAAGCCCATATAAGCTAGTGGCTCCACGTTACCTACCTCAATCCTTCAAGAGCATGATGCTTACTTACCTTGAAGCCGACACAAGCTAATAGCACCTATTTGGGGCATACAAATCCATTATCCTATCTAAACAAAAGGGTGTCTATTTGTCTTTACCATGTTCCTAATACTTAGCAATGCCAAAGAGGGGCAACTGTAGACACCTCATTTTATCCGAGCTAATTTTAGGCATCCTAGGAGTTAGGTAAAAGATGATAAAATCAGAAAATGGAAATAAAAACTGACCAGGCAAAAAATTTTTTATAAAGGTTTGAAATACCTATGGATCATATTAAAGAAAAATATAAAAATAAGGCATCAAAGGACACTATTTATAGTATCACCATGGTCATTCAAATGAATAAATGGATCAATTTCCCATTGTTTATGACCAAATTAAGGTAACATGGGAAGCCACGGGCATGTGCAAGATATATTGGTGCACGAGTATTGATACAAGGCTTTACATCATCAAAAATATAAATTTTCATATGTAGTATTGATACAAAAGGGTTTAATATTGATAGCCGAGATATGGTATTGATACCTAGCATATTTGTATTGATACAAGCTTTTCCAATCACCAAAATTATAATTTTTGGCAAAATGTATTAATAAACAAGCTTATGTATCGATACACATCTATGAAGTATTGATACAGGCCTCTAAGTTTTGAGACTGGAAACATTTTTTGCTTTTAGTATTAATACACAACTCATTGTATGGATACTCAGGAGTAAAAAGTACCTTAGGTATCGATCCAACATGTTTTATATCAATACATCATGGCATTTTTGCCTAATTTGAGCCACTTTTTAGCCTTTGAAAACCTGATTTAAACATGTTTTTGCACTAAAGAACTATAATAAATCCTTGCAAACCTCAACTATGGGCCCATTAACAGATTCAAACAAATTTTTGGAGCCTAAAGAATCAATAACAAAGGTTAGTTTCATAAAATATGTAAGTGTAAGAGGATATAGCAAACATATCTTTGGTTACAGGCTTTCACAGCCTTTTTGTCTCCTTGCTCAGCATGGCAAAACTAATAAGAAGGGAGTCAGCTGAGCATGGTAGCTGGAGATGTCCCTGGTGCATCAGGGAAACATAAAAAATGCCCTTGTATTGTCTTTTAAAAGTAGTGGCTGAGCATTGAATAGAGGACTCTCCTAGCTATTTAAAAAATATCTTAGTTATCGAAAAAACTCTCCAGCAATCTTAAAAAACTTATCATCCATCCCCATAAATCCTCCAGCAACTTTACCTCTAAAAACTCACTAAAAGCACTATTCTATTGCTTTTCACCCTTAACTAACCTTCATTCTCGTAGCTCCCTAAAATCACCATCAAAACACCTTTAAAAACTTAACCTTTCATATATTTTCATCCTCAAAACACCCCTTAACAACCATATTACCAAAAAGCTTCTTCCTTTCACCCTTTTTTTGCTAAATATAGCAAAAAGAGTGAAGAAAGTGAGCTTAAAGTTACTACTTTTAAAAAGAATGAAGGTTCAAGCTTTTACTGGTATTTTTTTACCTTGTTCCACATATTTTCTCTTTTGATCATCCATTTCATTTTTATAAGCCCTTCTTGCTGCCATGACCCTCTTAAGGCTCGTGTGCATAATTATTGCCTTGGTTATGATAGTCTTAGGATTTTGATGACCCTCTTAACACCTTGAGGTTGTGGGATATATAAACTCACCATACTTCATTTTCATCATTACATAGCCTTTGTTCATGCATCTTTTGCCATGTTCCTTCCATATTCATATATCCATTTCATATTTAAATGGTCACCTTAACATATGTTGGGTTTGTTTAAACATTTTCTTATGTTTTAAGGAGTCTCATGAAAAAAATGATGTCTTGACAACTTCAGCATCCATTTCTTTGTTCGAACATATTCATATCATATCCATGCACCTTATTTGTCATCATCTTGTATTTGTGTCACCATTTTCATATCAAAATGTCACCTTTGTATGTTTACATGTTTAACCTATGTTTATCTTTGTATGTGTTGCATTTTGTTTATGATATCTCTATCAAAATGCTTACTTGTTTCTTAAAACCTAATTTTTAGAAACATCCCCAAGCTAGGTTCATGCTGCCTCTAATAGATGAAGAGCAACATGGACTTAATGCTTTCATCAAATTGGTCTCCCAATCTTGGGAATAAATTAACAGTTAAGCTTTGGATTCATGGTAAATAAGTTTGTTTTTCAAAAAAAGAAATCCTTTTAGTATTAAACCTTGATCTTGAGTCTCATTTCCCTTTAATAACATGGTCAACTAGTTGTTCCATCATCCTAAATTACTGTAAGATTCAAGCCATTGAATTACCCCATGATTGGGATTTGGATTAGGCATAATAATAGAAAGAAAAAGGAAGAGATTGTTAGGTGGATCGCTCATCTAACTGGTCTCGGATGGCCACTACTATGTGTTCATAAACTTAAAGTCATCATCGATCATTTTGGGCTAGCAGAAGCAAAAGCTAATTGAAAACAATAATCCTGGTTACAAATTTAAAACATCAATTTCAAGGTCTACAAAGCTCAAAGATTTATTGGTTGGGTTCGAGAGTTAGTTATGCACGGGGAAGGATTAACATCCCCATGACACCTAAAATCGGTAACTACTAACTATGCCTCACTTTGGTCTTGGTTAAATCAGTTCTATGTAGTCTTTATTTAGATATAATCCTCTTAAATGCATGCAATTTTTGTGAACAAATATGGGTTTTTAAAGAAAATTAGATTGCCTATGCGCCTCAGGGATGTGAGGAACATAGGGCTTTTTGTGAAAGCAACATCTAATTAGATTTAAAAATTAAATGTTTTATATTAAGCACTGAAGAGATACTAACACGGAACACGGCCTTGTAAATTTTATTTAAAAAGTAAATTTTAAACATGAATGCATGATTATCATTACAAAAAGAAACATGTTAGTAAGATAGAAAAAGAGAAATATAATAATATCATAAACAAGCAATCATAAACAAAAGAACATGGAAATGAGGGACAATCAAAATGTATCTCATAATTGCCTTCGATTATTGAAGAATAACAAGGGTGATAATTTTAGAGACATGTCTAGATTCGATGGTAATTTGAGGGTCAAAGATGATTTTAATCAAAACAGCCCGAGGCACCCCAAAAAAATATTTTGGATTTTTTAGAGGTAAAGCGGAGTTGGAGTATCCTCTCGAAATGGTGGGGTTAGAGTATCCCTAAATATAAAGTTAGGAAAATATTTAGGAATAGAGAAAAATCTAAATCTTTAATTAAAAACGAGGTTAAAGTATCCCTTTGGAGTAATAGGGTTTGAGTACCCCCAAAGATAAAGTTAGGAAAATTTTTAAGAATAAAGAGAAAATTTAGATTTTTAATTAAAAATGGGGTTGAAGTATTCTTTCAGAGAGTAGAGTTGAACTATCTCCACTAGCGAAAATTTTAATGTGAAATCCTTTTTTTTTTGTATTTTTAGCCTTGATCTGATTCAAAAGGGGCTGGAGTTGTTAGGGAACCAACCAGATGCATTTTGAGACATTCGAATGTCTCGATAAAAAAAGATTCAAAAATTAAGTTAAAAATAAGGGATAGCATTGTGTCATCTCTATTCTCAAATTTTTCAAGTGTATCCTAAGGCTTCAAGGGTAAATAAGGTACTATTAAAAAGGTAACTCGATAAGGTTTGATATAAAAAAAGAATTAATTTTTAAAGTTAGCTTTGTCTCGACACTAGCAGCATGTACAAAGAAAAGGGCATGATGGAATTTGGAAAATCATTCCAAGCTTGTCCGGAATCATTAGATCATGAACAATACCTTCCAAAAAAGGAATTTTGTGAACTTCTTAGGAAAAATATTTAAAAATTTCATATGAATCATTTGATGGGCCAAAATGGCCCAAACAGAATATTGCACGTTGGTTCTAGGGATTTCAAATAGTAAAGGTTCAAAAATCATAACTCCTGGTCTAGGATGATCCGAGAGTGCATAAAGCACCGTTAGAAAGGTAATTTAATGCCTTTTAAGGGAAAAATGTTAGAAAAATCATATTTATGGTTCAAAAATGATTTTTCAAATTAAGACTACAGTGTTGCTAGAGCAAAAATAAGGGATCATTCAATATACTAGGTTTCTTGAGGGTTAGATTCAATTTATGGACATCTAAATATCCATAATACAAGGGAAAGAATAACATGGGCATCAGGAGTTCATTCCACAATCTCAAAGTAGTTTGGGATGATGAAGTAACTCGTTAACCATGCTATGAAGGTGTTAAACTTAAGATCAAGGCTTAGCATTTTTTGACTAAAAAATGGTTATGTTTGCTTGGAAAATGGCATCTTTAAACTTGTATTGTCATGAATCCAGAGCTGAAATGTTTACTTTGTCCCCAAGATTGGAAGACCAATTTTATGAAAGCATTGTGTCCTTCCTATTCTTTATCTATTGGAGCTAGCATGAACTTAACTTGGGGATTTTTCTAAAAATCAAGTTTTAAGAAACAAACAAGCATTTTAATGGAGATACGATGAATTAAATATAGCACATACAATGATTAAACATGCAAACATACAAAGATGACATTTTGACATCAAAATGGGTGACAAAGATGTAAAAAGATGACAAATAGGGTGCATGGAGATGCTATGAACATGTTTAACCAAAGTAATGGATGCTAGAGTTCACAAGAAAATGTATGAACATACATAAAACATGTTAAGGTGACTATTTAAATATGAGATGGATATGTGAATATGGAAGGAACATGGTAAAAAAATACATGAACAGAGGTTGTGTAATGATAAAAATTAAGTATGGTAAGTTTATATATCCAACAACATCAAAGTGTCAAGAGGGTCATCAAGATCCTAAGACTACTACAATCAAGGCAAGAATTATATATGAGAGTTTTAAGAGGGTTATGGCAGCATGAAGGACTCACTAAAATGAAATGGATGATCAAAATAGAAAATGAATGGAACAAGCTAGAAAATATACCAACAATAGCTTTAACTTTTCTTTTTTCTTTAAGTAACGACTTTAAGCTCAGTTCCTTCCTTTTTTTGCTGTTATTTAGCAAGAAAAAATTAGAGGAAGAAGTTTTCTAGCAATATGGTTGTTAGTGTAGTGATAAAAGTATATGAAAGGTGGAGTTTTTGAAGGTGTTCAATTAATGGTTTTAGGAAGCTACGGGAGTGAAGGTTGGTTAAAGGTAAAAAGTAATGGAATATTGTTTTTGGTGAGTATTTGAAACTAGAATTTTTAGAGGATTTTGGGAATTGAGTCTTTTGAGATTGCTGGAAAGCTTTTTTTTTTAAGATTACTAAAAGTCCTTTTTTTAGATAGCTAGAATTTTTTTATTTAATGCCCAGCCACTACTTTTATAAGACAATGCAAGGGTATTTTTAATCTTTCCTCCTGCACCAAGGGACATCTCTAGCTACCATGCTCAGTTAACTTTCTTTTTATTGGTTTTGCCATGCTGAGCAAGGAAACAAAAAGGCTGTGCAGCTTATAACTAGAGATATACCTACCATACCCTCTTACAATCATATATCTTATGAAAGTGCATTTGTCATTGATTGTTTGGGCTCCAAAAATTTGTTTGAATCTGATCATAAGCCTGTAGTTGAAGTTTGTAATGATTTATGATAGTTTTTTGGTGCAAAAACATGTTTAAATCGGGTTTTCGAAGGCTAAAAAATGGCTCGAACTGGGTAAAAATGCCTTTATGTATCGATACACAAGGTACTTTTTACCCATGAGTATTGATATAATAAGATGTGTATCGATACTAAGCGCAAAAAATGTTGCTAATCCCAAGACTTAGAGCTTTATATCGATACTTATGCTTGTATATTGATATATTTTGCTTAAAATCATAACTTTACTGCCAAGGTCTTATCAATACAAACATGCAAGATATTGATACCACATCGTAGGTATCAACACCAAACCCTCATGTATCGATTTTATATGTGAAAATTCAAGTTTTTGGTGACGTATTGCCTTGTATCAATACTTGTGCACTATTATAACTTGCACATACCTGTGGCTTCTCGAGTTACCTCAACTTGGTCATAAATAGCAGGAAATTGATCCGTATACTCATCTAAATAACTCCAATGACATCATGGAAAATGGCTTTTGATGTCTCATTTTACATTTTTCTTTAATGTAATCCATAGGCATTTAAAAGCTTCCCAAAAAAATTTTGCCTAGCACTATGTCGCCTAATAGTGCCTAATGACATGGGACCCAGTAGTTATCCCCTAATTTTATTTTTATTTTTTGATTTTATCATCTTTCATTGAAGTGCTAGGATGCCAGAAGTTGGCCTGGATGAAATGAGGTGTCTACAATCGTCATCAATCATTTTAGGCTGGGCAGGATCATATGCGTATTGAAAACAATATTCTAAGTTATGAAACTCAAAACTTTGATTCCAAGGTTGACAAAAGTTCAGAGATTCATTAGTTGGGTTCGAGAGTTACTTACCCATAGAGAAGGATTAGCACCTCCACGAAACTAGAAATCGGTACCTGCTAGCTATGTCTTACTTTAGTTTTGATTTAATAAATTCATTTTGGTCATATTTAGATATAATCCCCTTTCTTGGCATGAAGTTTTGGTGGAAAATGTAAATCCAAGTTTTAAAAGAAGATTTGTATCACCTATGTACTATGAAGGTATGAAAAGCATGGGGATTTTTATAAAAATAGTTTTCAGATTAAATTTTAAAAATTTGGATATTCTATTTTAGGCACTGGGAGATACCAATATGAAACATTGCCTTATAAAATTCTTTGAAAATAAATTTTAAATATTAATGCGTGCTAATCACTATAAAAAAGGAAATGCATTAGTAAGATGATGAGAAAATAATAATATCATAAACAAATAATCACAAACAAAAAACCATAAAAAGGAGTGATGATTGGAATGTATCTCATAATTGTCCTCGATTATTGAAAAATAACTAGGATGACAATTTAAAGACGAGTTTTGATTCGATGATGATTTAAGGGACAAAAAAGATTTTAATTAAAATAATCTGGGTGTGAAAGAGAGAAAATTTTTAAATTTTTTGGTATAAGTAGGGCTAAAGTATCCTCTCAGAGTGGTGGGGTTGGAGTATCCCAAAAGACAAAGTTATGAAAATAATTAGGAATAAAGAGAAACTTTGAGCTTTTAATGAAAAATAAGGTTGAACTATTCCTTCGGAGTAATAAGGTTGGAGTACCCCAAAGATGAAAATTTTTTATGATTTAAGAAAATAATTAGAAGCCTCAAATAAACTAAGAGAGAAAATTCAAGTTTCTTAGTGAAAATAAGGTTAGAGTATCCCTTCAAAGTAATAGGGTTAAAGCATCCCTAAAAATGCAAATTTTTAATGGTTTAGAAAAAAATTGTTTAAATAGAATTTTGAAATTAGAAAGCCAAAGATTTCTAGAAAATATTTTCATCTTAAGCCTTGATCCTAGTTTTAAAGGTTGGTATAATAGGAATCAGATGCACTTCGAGATGTTCAAACTCTATAAAGGTATTTTAGAAGTTGGGTTAAAAATAGGGGACAACATCACATTGTCTCCATTCCTGAATTTATTTAGGGTGTATTTAGAGACTTTAAAGGGCAAATGTGGTACCATTGGAAAGGTAACTCGATGAGGACTAATATAAAAGTATTTTTAAAATCCTAGAAAATCATTTTCTATGCAAAATTAATTCTTGAAGTTAGGTCTATCTTGACACTGGTAGCATATGTAGGGGAAAAAGATGCACAAAACTTTGAAAAATCATTTTGAGCTCATCCAAAATTGCTAAATCATGAACGATACCTTTTTGGAAAGGCAATCTTGCAAGCTTTCTAGGCAAAATATTTAAAATTTTCAAAAAAAATATCTAATAGTTTAAAATGGCCCAAGCAACACATAGCATGTTACTTCTAGGGGTTTTGGACCGTAAAGGTTTGAAAAATAATAACTCTCCCATCTAAAATGATCTAAAGGTGAATAAGACACTATTGGAAAAGGATTTCAATGCCTTTTAAATCATAAAAGTTCTAGAACAATAATTCATCGCTTGAAAATAATTTTTCAAGCTCGGACTATGGTGCTGACGAGCAAAAATAGGGGATTTATTCGATATTTTGAGTTTTTTTAAAGGATAGACTTAAATCTAGGATGTCCAAAGTTCGTGACAGAAAATGACAAGTAACATGGGTATCATGAGCTTATTCCATAATCTTGAAGTACTTTGGGATGATGAAACAACCTGTTGACCATATCACTAAAAAGGGTATTGGACTCAAGATCAAGGCTTAATACTTTAACAAACAAAAACAACATTTTATTTTCATGAATTCAGACATGGAAGATTTAATTTGCCCCTAAGATTAGAAGACTAATTAAATTAAAACATTCAATCTATGCTAGTCCACAATATTTGAAGGTAGCAACATTAAACTTTTAGCAAACGAGCAACCATGCAAAAACACAAAGATGACATTTTCACATGGAAGAGATGACAAAGATGCAAGGTGGTGACAAATAAGGTGAATAAAAATGATAACTCTGTGAATAGCATCAAAAATCATGTTATGGAAGATGACATAAACTCATTTAAGTAATGAGAAGCATGCTAGAATTTTTAAGACAACATTTTATGCCATAAGACTCTTTAATATGCAAGAAAGTGCATGAACAAACTTAATGGATGTTATGAAAAACATTCAAGCATATGTTAAACATATGAAAATAGATGAAACATGATAAAAAAAATGTATTAATCAGGGGTTGTTTTGATCGCTGAATGAAAGATAAGATATTTGATCTACCATGCAACATCAAGGCATCAAGAGAACATCAACATCTTAAGATTACCACAAATGAGGTAGTAATAATGCATGGGAATCTCAAAAGGGTCATCGTGATATAGAGTGGTCACTAAGATGATGGAAATGTTGAAAAATAAAAGAATATGCAGAGTCAAGCAAGAAAAATATACAAAAGTTTCAAGCTTTAACCTTTTCTCTGAGCAACAACTTTAAACTCACCTTTTTAGGCTTAAACAGTATGAGAGTGATGAAAAGGAGGGGCTTTTTAGTTAGGTATAAATAAAGGGGAATTTTGAGGGAAATATAAGTGAAATAGAGGTTTTTGGAAAGATTTTGGTAATGGCTTTGAAGGGTTCCAACAATGGAGAAGAGTTTCTTGGTTTTTGGTGGCTAAAGAATCTTGAAGAAATGTCTAGAAGTTAGCATTTTTCTTACTAAGAACATTTTTTTTGTATCATTCTATCAGTTCAGTCCAAGGTTAGCTTAT
This sequence comes from Adansonia gregorii, assembly GCA_038382025.1. NCBI lineage: Eukaryota > Viridiplantae > Streptophyta > Magnoliopsida > Malvales > Malvaceae > Adansonia > Adansonia gregorii. The sequence continues at coordinate 20,553 of JBBYHO010002726.1, read as the reverse complement.
ATAGCCATGTAACTATAAAGACAAAAGATGCAAAAAGCAAAGGCATTTTGGGGTTTTGGTGCATGTACCTCATGTAGAGATCAGGTACTATGCTTAACTATCCACGCAAACCCATTAGTTTGCTCAACACAAAAAATGGATCAAGGCTACTTTATGCAACTAAGCATTGAGAAAATTCAGCCAGACTCTTTGACAAATTACATAATGTCATGAAATGTCCCTTGTCATTGGCTATTAAGGCCTCAAAATTTTGTTTAAATCTATTCACTAGCCCAAAGAAGAAGCCTGGTATGAATTTTGATGATTTTTGGTGTAAGAAGCATGTTCGAATCGCATTTTGCATCAATGGTGTAATGGTTGAAAAATGGCTTGAACTAGACAAAAATACCTTAGTGTATCGATACACAATTATATTGTATCGATACATAATATTATGTATTGATACAATATAATGAAGTATGTTTGATATGAAAGCAAAAAACTTGTTTCTCATCTTGAGACTTGCATTGATACTCCATGGATTTGTATCGATAGTTAAGCTTGTCTATCGATACATTCTACCAAAAATCACAACTATAGCTTTCTGCTAAGGTCTGTATCGAAACAATCATGATTGGTGCCGATACATCTCATTAGGTATCGAGACTAAATCATCATAGATCAATATTACATATAAAATTTTAAATTTTTGGCAATGTAAAAGCCTCGTATCAATACTTGTGCGCCAATATAACTTGCACATACTTGTCGCTTCTTGAGTTACCTCACCTTGAATTGTGTCCTCATTTGAATGACTCTGATGACACCTAGAATATTGACCTTTGATGCCTTATTTTTATGTTTTTCTTTAATACGACCCACAAGCATTTTAGACTTTTTGAAAACAATATTTTGCGTGGCATTATGTCATCTAATAGTGCTTGACGACATAGCACCTAGCAATCGTCCCCCTTTAATTTATCATTTTCTAATTTTATCACCTTTCTATTGAGTCTTGGGATGCCAAAATAAGGCGTCTACGTCTTTTTCTTTTCCAATATTGACTTTTTTATTTGATGAATTTTAACTTTTGATGTGATGATGATGATATTGCCCTTACATAGTGAGTTCAAGGCTTTCCCAACAGGCAGTTACATGATGGAGCAATATCAATCACACAAAAGTCCACTTCATAAGAATGGAGTGATAATATTCTTCATAATGTTTTTGCAAGTTCCATTGAATACTTGCACCACTGTATGACTATTGTGGATGTGATATGCATTAATAAAGAGCTTATTTAAGCATGATACAGGCATTACATTTAGAGCTAACCCATTATCAATAAGCATCTCGACCAACGTGCTGCCTTTATAGTATGTAGTGACATGAAAGTTTTTGTAGTTTTCCCTTCCTCTATAAGGGATTTTACCGTTACTAAAAGATCTATAGTTTACAGTAATGATGTTATTTACTATCACAATGTACCACAGGGTGGATCCTTGTGGATCATGCATGTATACGAGTTAAAGTATTTTTTGACTAGAAAATGTTTTTTTGATAGAGACATTTCCTTAGCAACATGATAAGAGTGAGAAAGTATGGATACTCAACTCATGATACAATGAGGGGGGCTATAAGATGAATCGCTCATCTAAGTGGTCTCGAATGACCATCACAAAGTGGCCAATGCTTGGAGTTGCCACCAATTATTTTGGTCTAGGCATGATTGGATGCCTATTAAAACCTATGGCTTGAGTTACGAAACTCAAAACATCAATCCTGTGGTTTACGTGGTATAAAGATTTACCATTTGAGTTTGGGAGTTGGTATGCATGATGAAGTACGAACCACTTTGCGTTGCCTGAAATCAATACCTTACTGGTTATGTATTATCTCAGTTTCAATTCTTTCGATCTTAACTCATTACTATTTTAATATAACCTTTTTTTAATGCATGAATTTTATAAAAATACAAATCCAGGTTTTGATGAAAAGATTTAATCTCATATATGTCCTGGATAGACAGGGAATACAGAAATTTTTAATAAAAATGACCTCTGGATTTCATTTTGAAAATGGAATCCTCCACTTTAGCCACTAAAGAGATACCGTACAGAACATCACCTTTAACTTTACTTGAAATGATTTGAAAATATGAACATGAATAATCATCACAAAGAAATCATGTTAGTAAGGCAATGAATGAAGTAACATAGCATAAACCATTCAATGTAATGATAAAAAGAATGGGATGGACTATTGGAATTTATCTCGTAATTGGCATCGATAATGTAGGCATAATCGAATCAACAAATTTTTAGATGGATCTAGGTTCCTTGATTGAATGAGGTTTTTTTAAATAAAAATAGGCTTGATTCTTGACACGTTCATGGAAATCCAGGAAAAAGAAAATTTTAATTGTAGTTGAAAAATAGGGTTAGAGTATCCCTAAGGATGATGAATAATTTTGACAAGGAAGATTTTTAAATCTTAACAATTTTGAAAAAGTAGGGTTGGAGTATCCCTTCAGGTTAGGGTTAGAGTATCCCTAAAATTAACATATCTAACACTCTTCAAAGAAGTCGAGTTGGAAAACTTAAGTTGACAAAACTTTGTGATTTAGAAAATGAATGAGCATTTTGACACTTTTTGATAAAAGAAATTATTGTGAATAAGGATGGTAAAGATGTAGAAAAAACTGCGTGCCTTGATGCGAGCCTATAGAAGGTCAAAGCATGCTCTCAAGGCTGATCAGGGTGATATGGTGACATTTGAATGTCTCGAGATGAAGCTCGAGAAAACAACTCAATTTTGACCATAACTAAAAACAAGGGGACAACATCACGCTATCCTAATTTTTAAATTTATTCTAAATTGGTTTGAAGGTTTTTGAGGGCAAACAAGATACCATTAGAAAGGTAACTCAATGAGGGTCAATCTCAAAATATTTCCAATATCCCAAACTATCAATTTCTAGGGGAATAAATTTTCAAGTTTGGATTAATTATGCTACTAGTAGAGCTTATGAGGGATAGGATGTGTCAAAATTTAAAAAATCACCTCAGACTCGTTTGGTATAAAAAAATTGCAAACAATACCTTTCTGAAAAGAAAATTTCATGAACTTTTTAGGAAAAATGTTTAAAAGATTTGGAAAAATCATTTAGTGGGTTGGAATGGTCATATTAGAATACTTGTTGCTAATTTTAGGGGTTTTAGATAGTTTAGATTTGAAAAATCATAACTTTCTCATTTGGAATGATCCTGGGGTGAATAAGACCTCATTTTAAAGATAATTTGACACTTTCACAAAAAAATATCAAAAAAATTCATGGAAAATAGTTTTGGGTTTTGAACTAATTTTTTAATTTACAATGATTGTGCTACTAGTAGGGAACAAAGCAAGGTAGGGGATTTTTTTTATCTTTCTTCATGTTTTTAGGTCTAAACTTGGGTCATTAACATTTGAACGTCCATGGCTGAAAGGAAAGAGTGGCATGAGTGTCACAAAATCATTTACATAGCCCCAGAGTATTTTGGGATGATAAAATAGCCTGTTGATCATACCACTCAAGGTTTTGACTCAAAAACAAGGCACAAACATTTCGGGAACAAGTGCAAGGCCATTTTTGTTGGAAAATTAAAAGATTTGAGCTCGCTTAACCAAGATTCCAAATCTAGAAAACTTAATTTTTCTTAAGATTTTTTTTTATTTTAAGGAAAATGCTAAATTTATTCTAATCCTCATTGGTTGAGGTTAACATGCTTGGCTTGGGGATGCTAACTTTACCAATGGTCTTAACAAAAAAAGTGTTAGCACACATCTCATGAAGTGAAGCATATTGAAAATGATAATGATTCATGGCAAAATGCAAGCTAACATATAAACATACTTGAAATATGCTAGGCTAAGGATTTACGCATGGATTAAACATAACATGATGCATGAATATGGCATGAAATGCATAAGCAAGAGCCATCAAAAAACAATGAGGATGAAATAAGACACTTTGCACATCAAAAGGGGCATCAAGACCATCAAAAAATAATGAGGATGAAATAAGATACTTTGTACATCAAAAAGGGCATCAAGATATCCAAATCCTAAGCTACTACAACCAAAAGCCATAATAATGAATGAGAATCCTAAGAGGATTATGGAGGCATGGAAAGCTCATTAAAATGATGAGATACTAAAAAACCAAAAATAAAAGTGATTAAGTAAGAAGTTATACCAACAAAACTTTAATTTTGGCAAAGTGGTTAGAGCAGCAGACCTTTTTTCCTTATTGTTAATTAGCAAAAAAAAACGTAAAAAAAAAGAAAGGCTTCAGTTTTGGTATGGGTGAGGGTGAATTTTCAAAGTGTATAGTGGCTGGGACTGAGTTTTTTTAGGGCTATTTTTGGATGCCGAGTGAAGGCTATAGGATTCTATTTTTTTTTTTGTATGAATAAGTTAGGAGAGCTAAAACAAGTTGGAAAAAAAGATCCTTCAGCTGAGATATTTATGGCCTATTTATATAGCACTTTAGAGCTAAATTACAGGTGTTTTGGGTCATTTCTCAAGGGGACAAAGTTGTGACAGCTGATGGCTATAGAGTGGCTGTAGCAAGCAACCTACTACCAATGTATGGACATAGGGTGGCTAGTTTGATTGCTGAAATCAGATACTAGTAAGTAAAGTGGCTGATGGTGATCTTTGTCACCAGACAAGGGAAGAGTAGGGTGACCATATGACATTGACCCTTTATGATCCAATTTAGACTTCAAAAATGTTTTAATTAATTCATAAGTCTAAGTTTGTAATTTGATATAGGTTTTGATCTTTTCTGATGTACAAATGAGTTAAAATTGAGCTTTAAATCAATGATGGACAAGTTAAAAATGCCTTCATCATGGAAAATAGCCTGCATGTATCGATACATTGAAGAATGTATCGATACATTTGGTCTCAAAATCCTGGAATGTATTAATGCAATAAACATTATATCGATATAATGATTATTGTATCGATACTATAAAACATTGTATTGATACAATAGAGCATTATATGGATACTATTGATACATCTACTTTATAGAATGCAAGCTTTCATTTTTGGCACGGCCTACTATCGATACATGATTTCATGCATTGATACATAAACTTATGCATTGATACATTTACACATTGTATCGATACAAATAGGGATATTTCAAATTTTTAGGTTGTTAAAGCTTTGTTTCGATATATGAGGACCATATATCGATACATTCAGGCAAAATTATGAATTTTCCTATGTCTTTTGTCCCCGAACACCTAGAACTACGTCTTTTGATATCACATCTTATCATTTTTCTTTAATATGATCTATAGGCATTATTGACCTCGTCAAAAAAACTTTTTCGTCGGGTGAAGATCGTCGCCCCTTTTCACATCCATGTCCTAGATTACTAAAAATTAGCCTAGATAAAATAAGGTGTCTACATTTACTAGGTGATCTAATTGACCTATCAAGATGTTTAAAGGGACATATGCCTTATTAAGAGCTTGAGCAAAGCATTTTTGTGAGCTTCAAAATTTAATAATAGCAATAGCATAGATATCTTGGTAGGTTGCTTGTTCAACTGATCGATGATACTATGTTTATTGTGCGTGATTAACTTAAGTACTTTTGTAGCTTCTTTCTCTCTTGCTAGCTTCTTGATAGCTATTGTGTCTGAGTTTTTGGTTAAAGACTTTGATGTGTAAGAAATAGAAGTATTATTCTTTTGTAAAGTTTCACGTCTTGCTACATTTGGGCATAACATCTACTACTTCGAGTTAGGTGGCTTAAGCCTAAAGGGTCAATATTTGGCACTCGCTAACTAGATTCTTTAGTCATTAAAGCTTTGCTTTAATGTTTCCAAGGAATCACCTTATCATCTTTATAAGGGAATGGAGACAAAAATTGAACGATCATCTTTGGCATGGCTAAACAGGGGTAGTTTTGACTCTGGTTGATAGTTGAACAAGACCAATGGCCTTCCAACAACATAAGAAGGATTATTCCTTTCTCTCTCTATAGCGTTAGTAGATGATATTACATCTGCTGACTCATTATGTGTGGCTCTTTTTTATCGTAGAATTCAATGCTACCTTCATTCATCATTCTTTGAACCATAGCACGAAACTCTTTGCATGTTTGAGAGTATGGCCATCGACGAAATGGAAATCATAGAAATCATTGGCTCATTTTTCCATCCGTTTAAACCAGTTAATGAGTTTGACTTGCACCAAGATTTACCAGACCAAATGCATTGGTGTTTTGACTTTATCTATGTTTTCATTAACCTTACAGTCTTCTTCAATAGCCACTTGCTTTGCATCTAATTCAATATGAGTTTGAGATGAACTAGCTCTAGTACTGGATTTTGATTGTTGTTAGGCCTCTACTTTTTTCTTTTCCTTTGCCCTTAACGGTATCTCTTTTACTTGAGTGGCTTTTTATGGCTTTATCAATTATTTCACACAATTATGACTACATCTGTGAAGCTCTTTAAGGTTCTTTTCACTATCTCCTTATAATAAGGCACTTTTAATGTGTTGATAAATCTAACAATCATTTTTTTCTCTGTCAGCAAGGAGTGAATCTGGGAGGTTTTTTTCTGTTTACCTTACAACATACTGCTTGAAGCTTTCATTGGCTATTTTTTCCATACTCATGAAAAGAGATACTTCAAAATCTAATTGGTAGTAGATCTTTCCTCATCTATGGTATTGATGCATTCACCTCACACCTTGTAAAACTTGATTTCAAATCGGTCCATTATCCCTTGGACCATTTATAGTGGACAGTGATAAATACTATGCTATTGGTTGTAGTGAGAATAAGATGATTTATGGTTTTTGTGCTCTAGTTTTTAACATCTAACACTATTCCAGCTTTTACAAAAACTTACCAAACTTAGCCCATCGAGGGTTTGATTTCACTTATGCTTCTTTTGACCCAACATCTTTTCCTTTGGATCACCATATTCATTTTTGATTTTGAATGGTTAGAAAGTGGATTGGCTCTGATATTAGGTCTAGGTTCTTGTTTAACTTTAATCACACCTTTTTCTAGCAGACCCTGTGCATTTCTCTTAAATAAGGTGTAATTCTTAATAAAGTGGCCTTGTGCTTTAGTATGGTACTACAGTAAGCATTTTCATCATACCATTTAAGGTATAAAGGGATCTTGGGTTCATGAATACTAAGGCCACTAGCTGAGCTACCAATAAATAGGAGTAAATCTTTTTGTAGAAGGAAATGGCTTGTAGTGTTCCCTTTTTCAAGGTGTTTGTTGATTATTTGGAGATCTTGCTTTATTGCATTGAGAGATTGTGTACTCCAAGCTATGTTTGGAGCAGGATTTGATGCAAAGCTCATTGTTGGAATGATCCTGACAGAATGGACTGGTTGTGGCATTAATGAGTAAGGTTAAAACCTGGATGTAACATGTTTGTAAAGTACATACACTCTGCCAGATGCAGATTTTAATTAAACTTAGAATGACTTTAGCCAATAGCATTAACTTCCTTCTCCTTACCCTTAGTTGTTAGCTTCTTGATTGACCTAGATGATTCTCCAATGGATATCTTGCCACTTTTTATAGTGTTATTGATCATTTTGCCCGATATGACCATATCAAAAAAATTTTTGATGGCATTTCACACTAACCTTTTGTAGTAGGAACTTATAAAGTACTAATAAAAGCAATCTTTATCTCTCTTTTGATCAAAGAAGGGTAAACTTAACCTACTTCCTTTTTTTATCTTTAAACGTATTATCTGAAGCTCTCCGAGGTTTTTTTTTTTTTATGTTCATAAGGGAGAGATAATCTAAGGCCCAATTGAACACATGCTTAGATTAATCAAAGAAACCCTGAGCCAAATCTGCCCATATCTAAATTCTTACAGAATAAAGCCTTATATACCGTCGGATAGCTACCTCAATTAGACTATCTTGAAAGCAATGAATTAGTAGCTTTTCATTCTTTTCATACCCAACCATCTTATGATAGTGCATACAAAGATGGGTTAATGGGGTTTGTAGTCCCATTATATTTTTTAAAATTCAACAATTTAAATTTAGGCGAGATGGAGAGACTAAGAAATAATCTAAAAGATTTTGTGTCTAAAACCTTAAATTTGTCATTTTTTTGACAGCTTGAAGGCATTTTTCCAATGAATGATACCTATTTAAGCCTTCATCATTTTTCGGGGCCTTTTTGCTTTTTCTTGTTCTATTTGCTCATGGGATCTAGGACTATAGGCCTTGCTAATGAAAAACCTGTACCCCAAGATCGTTGAAACGGATGGAATGCTGCTACAGGGTTAATATATATGAATAGTTGAGTAGATGGGATATTTGCTATCGAAGGATGTTATCTACGCAATACATTTTCTTAAGCATTGATGGCTTTAATACCTCTATTTAAGCTACTTTCAAGATTGGCTGGTTTTTTCCATGTTGATAATGCTTGTTTGCCCTTTTTTCCTTTAGAGCCTCAGATAATAGCTTAGTTAATTCTATAATTTGAGGTTGGAGTTCCTTACTCTAATGGAGGGATTATTTTTTAGACTCCATATATATAAGTTTAAGTCTCTCAATGTAGGCTTCATGATCATTTTCCCTTGCTTTTCAATGATTATGAGTGTTATATTGATGATGAACTATAGATTTCATGTTTTGGAGTACCTTCACTTTATATTATTACCAAATTAGACTTTTATTACATGTCATTAGCATGTTCAATGAGATGAAGATGAGTATGCAATTAGATGAGAATTAACATGAATGCATAAAGTAGTAAAAGAATTAAATTAGTCATGTAAATATACGTAGGACAATTAGACGTAGGGAGCAACTTCATCAATAGCATCTTTCATTAAAGCAATAAAATATCCCAATTACACTTGATTACATTTGGAAATGCCTGACAAGGTTGCATTTCTTGATTTCATGTTTCATAAAATACAATAATTCTTATTTATGGGCTTCTATGGGTAAGATGTCATGTGTTAAGGATTGAGCTATGTCCATCATGTTCTCAGCCTCCAACTGGGCTACTTAAATCTACTCGGTGAGATGGTAGTAGTGGTCTTGATAATTTTGGCATGCATGATCGACCATTTGAAGCTATTCTTGCTCTCATTGTTCAGACTCTTACTAATTCATCAACCTAGCATTGGTAAACTTTGAAAGAATGCTCCAAATCTTGAATTTTGAGTGTCAAATTCTCATTCTCAACCTGATTTGCTCTCAAATACCATACTTGAGCTTTTAGCACTTCATTTTGCTTTTGGTAATTTAATGTAAGTGCATTGGTTTTAACAAGCTTTTCCTTATTAACCCTGACTTCTTTTTTACATTGATGTAGTTCTTTCTTGAAGGTAGTAATTTTTGCCTCTCACTCAACTAATGACTTACCAAGGCACTAAGACTTGCTTGCTTTGCTAAAGGCCATATAGTTTTTCCTAAACTCTCGAGATCCTTTCTGAGATGGTTTTTCTCTTTGATAGGCCTGTTCATCTAGCTATCTTGAAGGCAGAGGTCCATTTCTAAATGACTTTTTTCTTCATTTAAGTAAATAATTTCCTTGGAAAAGGTTGTTTTTTTCTTGTTTGAACTTATGCCTTTCATCACCTGATACTTGTAATGTTCCAATAGCAAACAAAGTTACAGAGTCATTGATCCTCTACTTGTCATATCTCAGGGTCGTACTACTTCCTTTCTAATACCTTTGCATACATTGGGTTTGTCTTCAAGCATGGAAAACTAGCTAAACTTTTGACTTGTAGTGGGGTCATCATAGTCAAAAACCTATACTCTAGGTCTTGGTCGAAGAGGATGAATTGTTGACACTAATCCCATGAGTAGGACACAGCTGTAATCTCCACATCTATATACGATTGTCTATGGTGAAAACCCAAAGGCCTTCCATGTCATCTTTTCTCCCCTAAGGATCCAGAATTTTTGGATCCATTATTCTTCTAACTTATCTTAGGGCCATTCCTTCTCAAAGATCTTGCAGATAGGGTTGAAGTTAGGTAAAAAGTTGTATGAAATCCTCTTTCTTTGAGACAAAAGTAACTGACAAGCCAAAAATAAAAAAGTGGCGAGCATCCAATCAAGTGACCCGTACCTATCTTCTCACAAAAGTTGAGAGCTTGAATAGTTTTAGCAATGATGGCCAATATGGGATTGATGTTGTAGCACAGTCGGGAAAAGAGATCTACTGCCATAGCTTCAACATAGTCTAATGTTTTTTGAAAATATGACTAGATTATATATCGCCAAAGCATAGATATCATAAACTTTTTGGATATCAACGGTACTCATCATCGGTTCTTTCAAACTAGCCCAAGAAATGCACTCATTACTTTCTTCGATCTTGATATGATCTTTGGTCTAGGACTTAATTGCCTTGAGAATCTAAGCTAACCTCTTCTTGAAAGTTAAAGGGTGTAAAGCCTTATAATATATTCTATTAGTCTTGGCCCTTTTAATATTGAGTAACATAGTGTTTTCGTCAACTATGGGGACTTAATCTGCATAATTGAAAGTAAAACATCAATATGTTGGGTGGCAAAACTAAGATGCTGCTTGCAATAGACCAACATCCAAATGGACCTGCAGTTGAAGGGTTATGTCATCGTATCTCTTTGTGAATAATTCCCTTTCAATATTATCCTAACTGGTCTATATATGCTTCAAGTCTTGCCAATCATTTTGATGGCACCCTATCTTGACCCTTTCATGCCATACTTGGGTTTGAGAACTCCTCATCTTCACACTGTCAGCACTCTAACCATGCTTGGGCTTCTTCAAAAGTCTTTAGATCTGAAGTGGACTATTGCTCCATGACACACACCCCTTGATAAATACTAAACCATTGGCCAATTGTCTCATACTAATGATGATTATGATGAAATGATGCTTGCATCAAACAAAAAACAAAAAAAAAGCTAGTGACTGCTCGAAGTAATAATCATAAAAATAAGGGTATATATAAAAATAGCAACAAATATACATCACCAAAATTACATAAACAATTGGTGGTATGATGTTTAGGGGTGAACACGATAATTGACAACAAAGGGATAGCATAATAGTGTATCTAGGTTAAAATTGCCTTTACCAAGTTGATAGGATACCTCACAAAGACAAAACTAAACAATCAAGTGGCAATGTTCATTTGTCCACTTATGACTAATACATTTTAAGCATAACAGCTTATTTAGGTCATATATGACCTTTTTAAGATAAGCTGAGGTGTTGTAGGCAATGACATTCATTTGTTATCACCCACTTATTGAAGAAGGTTAGCTATAAAACATGTAAGAATACCCTAAAAATGATAATAAAATAAAATAACAAATATAGGCTAACAGTGTTTGTTATTGCCTATATAACATAGTGTATAGGAATAAAAGTAAAAAGTGTTTCCCTAAGTGATCTTATTCTCCAAGTTATTCTAGTAGCATTCTAGTATGGTTTGACATAGTTTGGCTCACATGGTTCACTATATGGGTTTAAGTGGATGCCTAAATTCATAACTGAAATGACAACTGAGATATCTCAATCCTAGATGCATTATGGGTTTGATGGAATGGGTTTGACTTGACATATGTATTTCCCAATGCAAATATGGAGGTGTACTCGTAAGAAAAAGAGGTAATTTACACCTCAAAAGGTCTTACCATGCTTATGCGAAGGGATACTTACAATGGCAGATGGCTCACTTCCTCCTAGTAATTGGGATCGGAACCTCACCATGGTGTTTGGTAGGAATCTAATGCATATGCAAATGCATAGTGTATGTCAGGGAAACAATCAAACCTTTTGTTTCTCCTAAATTGCCATATTTATTTGAGTCAATATTTATTCAAGAACAAAATGGTCCCTAACAATCATGGGCAAAAATCATAAAAGATAAAAAAAAATAGAGGATAAAAGTGAAAGCAGATTATAACCAAATAATGATGGAATTTGAAAAAAGCCAAGAATCAAGCAAGATATAGCTAATTGTAGCCATAAGTCTCTAAAAAAAATCTCCAATGGAGTCGAAAGCCATATACCTTTTTTTCTTTCTAAAAGATCCAAAATGGGCACACTCAACTTAAAAGAGATACGGTGTTTGGTCAGAGCCTTTAAGTTATCCCTTGGTTAGGATTTTGGGTAGGCGTGATAATATGGAAGGGAGATAGACTGTTGGATGAATTGCTCATCCAACTAGTCTTGGAAAGTTACCATGAAGGAACCATAAATTTGGAGTTGTCACTAACCATTTCAAGCTAGGCATAATCATTGCCTATTAAAAACAATATTCCAAGTTAGAAACTCGAAACATTAATTTCAAGGTCTACAAGGTCTAGAGATTTATCTTTTCATTTAAGAATTAGTTACGTGTGGGGAAGGATTAGCACCCTCATAATGCCCAAAATCGATACTCGCTAACTATATTTCACTTTGGTTTTGATTTAATTGGTCCCATTTGGTTATTATTTAGATATAATCCTCCTTAATGCATAAATTTTTATGGAAATCGTAAATTCAAGTTTTGATAGAAAATTTTATATCATCTATGAGCCGTGAAAGTATGAGAAGCATAAAGATTTCTTATGAAAATAATTTTTGATTAGATTTTAAAAATTCGAATATTCTGTGTTAGGCACTGGAGAAACACTAACACAGAAGATTGCCTTGTAAAATTTTTTTAAAAACAAATTTTAAATATGAATGCATGATAGTTACTAAAATAAGGAAATGTACTAGTAAAATGAAAACATATAATGATTTTACAAACAAACAATCACAAACAAAAGAACATAAAAATGAGGGACACGCAAGATGTATCTCATAATTGTCTTCAGTTATAGAAGAAGAACCAGAATGAAAATTTAGAAGCAGGTTTGGATTTTGTGGTAATTTGAGGGATGAAGAAAGGTTTTAATCAAAACAATCTTAGATATATGGAAGAGAGAAAATTTTTGGATTTTAAGGTAAATGTGGGATTAGAGTATCCCCTCAAAGAGGTGGCGTTAAAGTATCCCCAAAGATAAAGATTTTGATATTTTAAAAAAAATAATTAGGAATCTTGAACATATTTGAGAGAGAAAATTCTAGTTTTTTAAAGAAAAATAGGGTTAGAGTATCCCCTCAGAGTGGTAGAGTTAAAGTATCCACAAGAATAAAATTTTATGATGATTTAAGAAAATAATTAGGAATCTGGAATAATTTGAGAGAAAAAATTCAAGTTTTTTGGTGGAAAATAAGGTTGGAGTATCCCCTAGGATAAGTGGGTTGGAGTATCCCTAAAGATAAAATTTGTTGATGTTTTAAAAGGAAACGATATTTTAAAAATAAAGAAAAAAAGATTTGAGTACAATAATTTTGTCTTGACCTTTGTTTGAGCCTAAAAGGTTTATTGTAAGGGAGACAATTGGATGCATTTCAAGAAGGTCGAATGTCTCAATGATGGCAATTCAAGAGATTGGGTTAATTTTATTCTAAAGAAAACAAAAGGTAGCATTACGCTATCTCCTTTCCCGAATTTATTCTTGGTTCATCCGAAGGCTTCAAAGGTTAAGCAAGGTACCATTAGAAAGGTAACTTTATGAGGATTAATGTAAAAATATTTTTAAAATCCTAGAAAATCACCTTATAGGCAGAATTAATTTTTGGAATTGCACCTATTTTGACACTTACAATATGTACAAGGGAAAAGATGTGATAGACTTTGAAAAATCATTTTGGGCTTATTTGGAATCCTTAAATCATAAACAACACTTTTTCGGAAAGGGAATTTTGTGAACTTTATTGGAAAAATATTTAAATAATATAAAAAATCATTTGATGTGTGAAATAGCCAAAATAGAATATTATGCCTTGGTTATATAGGTTCCAGACAACAAAGGTTCAAGAAATCATAACTCCCTTATCTAGGATGATCCAAGGGCTGGCAAGACACCTTTGGAAAGATAATTCAATGCCCTTTCAAGGAAAATATCAAAAATTCTAGACAAAGTCATTTATGGTTCAAAAATAATTTTTCAAATTCAAACTATGGTGCTGTTAGAGCAAACATAGGGGTTATTCAATTTTTCAGGTTTCTTGGGGTTGAACTCAAGTTATGGACATTCGAACGTCCACAACACTGGGAAAAGAATGACACGAGCATCACAAACTCATTCCAAAATCTTGAAGTAGTTTAGGACGATGAAACAACTCATTGACCATGCCATTTGAAAGTGTAAAACTCAAGATCAAGGCTTAATTTAAATTTTTTATCAACTAAAAGGGTCATTTTTTGTTTGAAAAGCATCATCTTATTCTACCATGAACCAACAACCCGTTGACCATGCCATCATGAAAGTCTAAAACTCAAGATCAAGGCTTAATATATATTTCTTATCAACTAAAAGTGATCATTTTTTTAAAAATAGCATCTTATTCTACCATGAATCCAGATTTGAAATGTTTAATTTGTCCCTAAGATTGGAAGACCAATTTTATGGAAACATTAATTTGAAACTATTCTCCATCTATTAAAGGGAGCATGAGCTTAACTCAGAGATTGTTTTTTTTAAATCATAATTTTAGCAAACAAGCAAGCATCTTAATAGAGATGTCATGAGCAAAATACAACATAGACAAAGATAAACAGGGATAACACATACAAACACACAAAAATGATTTTGGCATGAAGAATATGACAAAAATGTAAGCAAATGACAAATAAGATGCAGGAAAATGATAACTCTATGAATGGCATCACAATTGATGCTATAGAAAATGATCTGAGCATGTTTAAGTAAAAAAAAAGCATGTTGGAATTTTCAGGACAGTATTTTATGCCTTATAAACCATATATCTCATGTTTAAGCAAAGAAAAACATTTTCAAGACATAATTTTTAAAACTCCATGAAAATCATGCTCTTAAAAACCATATATCTCATCAAAATGTCCTTTGTCATTGGTTATTTAGGCTTTAAAATTTTGTTTAAATTCAATCACAATCTCATAGCTGAGGCCTGGTATGAATTATGATGATTTTTGGTGCAAGAAATGTGTTTGAATCAGATTTTCAAAGGCTAAAAAATGGCTCAAATTAAGCAAAAATGCCTTGGTGTTTCGATGCACAAGGTAATTTTTATGCATGAATATCAATACAATAAAGTGTGTATCGATACCAAGAACAAAAAATTGTTTCCACTCTTGAGACTTAGAGGCTTGTGTCGATACCTTATGGATTTGTATTGATAGTCCTACTTGTGTATCAATATATTTTGCCAAAAATCATAACTTTGGCTACTGCCAAAGCTTATATCGATGCAAACACACTAAGTATTAAGACCACACCTTAGGCATCGATACCAAACCCTATCGATACTATATGTGAAAATTTGAATTTTTGGTTATGTGAAAGCATTGTAACATATTTATGCACCAATGTGACATGCACGTGCCTTAGGTTCTTTGAATACCTCACCTTGTCACAAACAGTGGAAAGCTAACCTATGCTCATCTATATGACTTCAGTGACACCTCGAATAGTGACTTCTTATGTCTCATTTTTACATTTATCTTTAATATGACCCATAGGCATTTTAGACCTTCCTAAAAAAGAACTTTTTTCCTAGCGCCATGTCATTTAATACTGCCTAATGACATGGCACCTGACAATTATCCCTATTTTATTTTTTACATTTTGGTTCTATCATCTTTCGATTATGTCTTAGATGCCAGAAATTAGCCTAAACAAAATAAGGTCTAAAATGTGACTCACCCTTGCCACAATATCAATTGAAAAACTTAGTTTTCTAGATATCATAGTGTCAAACTCATACTTCCATAGAACTACTCTATCACTCTTGTATGAACTGGTGCAAGGACCCTAATGACTAATTATGGAATAGGCATCATCAATATGGCACAATAGTGGACTCCTCATAGTAAAAAACCATTAGTCTACCAATTCTGTATGGAATAATCCCTAACCTCTCACCAACCATATCTATAATTTCTCATAAAATTCTATCTCTTTATTATCTATGAACTTGTGAATAATAGCTTTAAAACTAATACAATTTTGTAGCACATGTTCATCTATACCATAAAACTTGCAATATTTCCCTAAACTACCCATCGAGATTAGTTTTCCCAGATTAAATTTAGCTTTCACCAAAGCTTTCTAAACTATTTTCAAAGGCATCTTCACTTTATTTATCCTTATTTTAACCCTTTATGCTTTTTCCACCATCACTACATTTACCTCAGGCTCGATATGATTAAATAATTAATTTTTAGCATTATTAGAACTTGATCTAGTTTCAAATTTTAGCTTTCTAACATCAATAGGGCCTTGAACCCCTTTATTAAATATTGAACAAATCTCTATCAAAAAACCCTGTGCACTCTCATGGTACTCATATATGGCATTGGCATTATACTATTTTGGGTAAGGAGGTTGTAAAGGTGTGACATAGATTGGTTCTATCAATTGCCTTTAAAGTAACCATGGGTACAGGTCTCGATAGGACATTGGGATTAGGCTGAATTATTGTCTATTATAAACCGATCTAGTAGGTCTAAGGCTATTCATAGTGTTTTGGGTATACTAGGTACTATGGTTAATACTTTATGGGTTTGTGTATATCAAGTTATAAGCAGTAGTGTGTATAAGTTGAAGAGTAAATAGGTAAGAAATCGACCTTGACCCAAACACTATAGGGTAGTATGGATTGTAAGGTATGGAGTTAATGGGTGCATGATTATCAATACTAACAACATTAGCTTTTTTCTCTTTCTTTTACCCAAGGTTGGTTTTTTACCTCTTGAAGATTCCCTACTAAACGTATTCCTACTTTTAATGGCTCTCTCAATCATTTCTCTAGATAGCACCATATCCGTAAAATTCTTATTGGCTTGCCAACCAACCCCTCATAAAATAAGCCCTCAAAGTACTAATAAAAATAATCATCATCTCCTTCTTCGTTAAGGGAGGAATCACTTGTATAGCCTCTTCCCTCCACCTTTGGGCGTATGTAGGCATTCACTTTTGTTCAAGTTTCTTTTCCAATAATTCTGAATATTCGAGATCGAGAACTTTATGGCCATCCTCACTGGGAACAATTTTTTTCAGATGAACAAGACATTTTCAAGACTTTTTTAGTCATAATTTAAATAGCTGTAAGTTCACGTGACAGTAAGTCATATTTTGATCTTTAATTTTGGATATACAAGATTAATATTTAAGAAAAACTTGTTTTTAGTAGTTTCTTTTTAAATCTTGAAAATCTATCCCTACAGATGATATCACAGTCAAAATTTTCATTTTTAAGAATTTTTTGAGAATTTTTCATTAAATTTGGCAAATTGACCTTCATATATTTCTATCGATACATATGTAGTACTCATGCTGATATGCACTTCAAAAAATTAGAAATATTCAAGGAAAAATTTATGTTGGCATTTTACATAATAAGGTGTCAAGTTACTAATTTTTGTAATTAATTTTAATTTTTTTATAGTATCGCGATTATTCTACTCATGAAATTTTTTCCCTAATAAAACTAGTTCATATTCTAGATTTTCATCTTTATCATTTTGTAAATTAAGATTTTGGATAATATGTTTTACCTAACTCATTTTATAGAAGCTTTAATGTATTTTTGGAAATTTCCTGGATTTTTTAATACAAATTTTCCTTTATTTGGAAAAGTTTTGGTAGAATTTTCTCAAGTTTTAAATTTTAAAATTTTTTAAATATTCACATTCAACTACCATTAAATTATTTTTTAAAATTTATTTATTTGTTATAAATTTTAGAATTTTTTTTCATTTCAGAAATGTAGAGTTTTATGTTCCGTGAATTTTTTTAAGGAAGATTTTTCTAAGTTTATATTTTTTCAAAATTCTTCGAATGTTATTATTTAAGTCATATTAAATCAATTTTACAACACTTATTTTATAAGTTTTGTTTGTATCTTCTTTCAAAATTTTTCCTGTTTTCAATATATGGAATTTTTTATTCTATAAATTTATTAGGCAATTTTTTTAATTTTACAAATTTTAAAATTTTTTAAATATCATCATTAAATTCACATTAGATCAGTTTTTAAAAAAATTCATTTTGTTTTGCAAGTTTTGTACTTTTTTTAGAATTTTTTTAATATACAAAATTTTTTACTCTATAAATTTTTTCGGTGGGCTTTTTTGAGTTTATAATTTTTAAAATTCTTCAAATATTATTATTTAATTCATATTAAATTAGTTTTGTGAAACTCATTTTATTTTCATTCTCTTTCATAATTTTGCTGTTTCTGAAATATGGGTTTTTTACTCCGTAAATTTTTCTCGTAAGATTTTTTTCGAGTTTATAATTTTTAAAATGTTTCAAACATTATTATTTAATTCATATTAATTCAATTTGTAAATATTCAACTTATTTTACGAGTTTTGCATTTTTATATAATAATTTTTCCTCGGTAATTTTTTTCTCATATAACTTCATGAGTTTGCTATTTTAATGTTTTCCTTTCAAAACTTAAAAGCATTTTTATTATTAGAATAAATTAAATTTGACCATATAAAATTTTATTTCAAATACACAACTTTTAATTTTTATAATTTAGTCTTTCTAATTAATTTTTATGGTATAATTTTTTAGTATGACAAATATCTAACAAAATCTCTTGAAATGGATGATGTCATGGGTGACACAAGCCACAAAGTGATAAAAACAATAAATTTACATAAAATCACTTTTAATCTAAATTAAATCAATTAAAAAAACTAATTGTTACTTAAATAAAAATGTTTAAAAAAAAAGAAGAAAAGAAGAAAAAGATAAAAGGCCAACAGCCAAAAAGGTTTGGGAACTTTCTAGCCATCTCTCCCATCTTTAAAAACCATGGGACAAATTCTCCTAAATTGCTAAGGATTTCCATGGCCAAATTTAGCCATTTTTCTTAAAATTTCTCATGAAGTTTTAGGTTTTCAAGCTTTTCAAGGTAGCTTCATGTAGAAATCTTGTAACTTTTACTTATTTTCATCAGTTTCTTCATTTTTGTGAGTCAAAAACATGTTAAAGGTTATGGATTTCATCCATTTTGAAAGGCTAAACATGTTGACAATCATCTATTTTCTATATATTTGTTGTTGGTTTTTTGTTTTATTAGTGGCGCCTTGATTTTCTATATAATTTTGTTGTTGTTGTCATCTTTATTTTGTTTGTATAGGTCTGTTTATGTTGTTCTTTTGTTGAAGTTTGCATGATAATATGTTGTTAAATACTTTTTATACATTTATTCTTGTGATTTTATTTTTATTGTAGCTTGGTAGTAATTATCTATGCTCATTTTCATTATTTTACTTATCAAAACATGCTTAGATTTTATGTTTCTTGGTTTGGCCGATTATGGTAGGTTGTTTTGATGATGATTTTGTGCCTATTTGGTGATTATGATATTTTTTTTTTCTATTTCTAGGTTATTTTGCAATATTAATAAGCGTAGGTACTAGATTGCAAAAATGTGTACAATTTTTTAGGCTATTTTTTGGGGTTAGTCGAAAGTTTCATAGGCCATGAAAAATAGCTGATTTTTGGTGTTTCAAAACATGATTTCAATATTTTTAACACTTTAGAGGTTAGTTTGCAATTTTAGAAAGTTTAGAGACTAAATGGCAAAGTATAGAAAATTTTCATTTTAGGGCTAAAAATGATTGGTAGAACCTTCTTGCAGAGTATTACTATGATTTTTTGTGCTGATTCTTTTCTAGTTGGATGATTTTTTGTGATGATTTTTAATTTAGGGGGTCATTATGCAATTTTCCAAAGCTTATCGATTAGTTTGCAAAAATAAAAAAACTTTCCTTTTATGGTAAAAGATATTGACCGAACCTTCATATGGATGTTCGTCATAACTTGCATGCTAATTTTTGCTTGATTAACCATGTGTTGTGATGATTTAGGATTTTTATTTAGGCACCTAAGTACAAAAACTGAAAAGTTTACGGACTACATAGCAAATTTTAGTATTTAAGGGAAAAATGGTCATTTTGTCACTTTTCAATATTTCTATTATTCATATGGTTTTCCATAAGGGTATAGAAATTTTCAAAACATTTCAAAAGTTTAAGAGCTTAATTACAATTTTTGCATTTTATGCCAATTTTAGAACTCTAGATTCCTTTTCAAGATAAATACGTCATTTTATGGTTATTTTAGTGTCCATTAGGGTACTGAGATACTTTCATATTGAAAGTATATCTTAAGGGTATTTTAGTAATTTTACTTAAAATCGAGTCCTAGATAGTGATTGGGATGCTTTTACGTCAAAGCGGTATATTTAGGATGGGTTTGTGATGGAAATCAACTTGCACAAAGCCCAATTTTCAATCATTCTTATGATCCTTTGCAAGGAATTTAAGGTCCAATGACTAAGGCAAAGACTAAATGCATGAAGTAAGCTTTGCAAGGACTAATCATAGAAATGCAAGCAAAGGAGGTTGTTCAAGATGAATCAGATGCATTGCCAAGATTGATTACTTTTCTACATTGTG